>JAAWXA010000001.1:22502050-22726256 GCA_038090715.1 Florisuga fusca | reverse complement strand
AATCCAAACTAAACAATCCAAATTCCCTCATAGGGCTTGTTCTCCAGACCCTTCACCTTGGTTGCCCTTCTTGGGACCTGCTCCAGCACCTCAATCTCCTTCCTGGAGTGAGGGGCCCAGAACTGAACACAGCACTCAAGGTGTGGCCTCACCAGCGCTGAGTACAGGGGCAGAATCACTTCCTTGGACCTGCTGGCCACACTGTTCCTGATACAGGCCAGGATGCCATTGGCCTTCTTGGCCACCTGGGCACACTGCTGGCTCATGTTCAGCTTCCTGTCAATCCAGACTCCCAGGTCCCTCTCTGCCTGGCTGCTCTCCAGCCACTCTGTGCCCAGCCTGGAGCTCCCCATGGGGTTGTTGTGGCCAAAGTGCAGGACCCGGCACTTGGCCGTGTTGAACCTCATCCCGTTGGAATCAGCCCAACTCTCCAGTCTGTCCAGGTCCCTCTGCAGAGCCCTCCTGCCTTCCAGCTGACCCACACTGCCCCCCAACTTAGTGTTGTCTGTGAATTTGCTAATGATGGACTCAATCCCCTCATCTAAACCATCAATGAAGATATTAAACAGAACTGGGCCCAGCACTGATCCCTGGGGACACCACTGGTGACCGGCCGCCAACTGGATGCAGCCCCGTTCAGCACCACTCTCTGGGGGCCTCCAGCCAGTTCCTAACCCAGCACAGAGTGCTCCTGTCTGAGCCCTGGGCTGACAGCTTTTTCAGGACAATGCAGTGTCCCCCTTATCAAACATATACCAGGGTAACTTAAGATTCCTGTTCACACTAAGTCTGGGATTTTAATAATCTCAGAAGAAATTCTTACCCATATCACCTCTTTTGATGATCCATAATAGGACTTTATTGTGCATTACATGTATGTACTTGTATATGGCCAACCAGATAGTCTTGATACAAGGAACAGATTTGTAACATATCTGTAGGACAATTAAAGTTTATTATTCTGACTTGCTTCTTCAAATTGATATGGTCTTTGGAGATTCCTGTATTTTCAACAAACTAGATTTTTTTTAAAAATATAGTAAAAAATCTGAATTTTTAAAAATTCCTCTGGGGGGTAAATATAGAACACAGTTTAAAAAAAATATTCTGACACTGCAAATTATCCACAAACAAAGGTTTTATCTAATTTGAACTTCTTTCTAATACTTAATAAGTAAAATGTATCATTGTATTGCAGTGGGGATGCTTGAGTAAAACAGTTTCTGGAATATAAGCAAATCAGAAGTCCTGTATTAGTCTAATTTGTTATATGGAAAGCTGGATGACTATTGGTTTTATGATAAACCCATATTTCATGATTTAATCCTCTTTTCCATAAGTATTACAGATCTCTCTTAGAACTGAAACAACAGATTATGTAAGAAACTACTACAAAAAAGAGACTTCAGAAAAGACTGCAACGTGCTTTTGAGAATTTATTCCAGCTACTTTTCTTTATGCAAATGCTCTTAATAGAAGCCTAACCTGCATTGTTCCTGTCACGGTCCTCAACTATTAATATTTTATATTTTGTTTGTGAGGAAATATTAACCACTGCGCATGCAGGTACTGCAAATGGCAAAGTGACCAGGGTTATGGTTTGAACGAATTTCAGGAGTTTATTTCAGGGAAAAAATGACACCACTTTCTGAAAGGAGTCTTAAGAAGGAGTTAATAGTGGGAGAGAAAGTCAGAACAGGTTTTTAAACAAATTAATCACTCCAGGGCAAAGGGCTATTAAGGAAAGAAAGAGAACGATTAAGTTTTTCACTCTCCAGAGAAAAGCCGCCTCGTCCCGCCGGTGCCTCTGCTCCTTGCTGGGCACCTCTGGGCTCCGGCCGCCTTCGCGCCTCTTCGCTTCTCTTCTCGCCTCTGGTCTCGCTTCTGATTTCCCCTTTTCCCTCTGACTTTTTATTTAGTAAAAAGTTCCTTCTTTTCATCAATTATTTCCAGAGGTTCCAAATTTGGTATCTGCGGGTCTTCCCTTTTATTCAGGGGGGGGGACAGGGTGTATGTGGGGGGATTCTGTTGATGACATTTTGCTGATGGAAATAGGTTTATATATTGGAAATAGGTTTATACATTTTAAACAGTGTAAACAGAAAACCGCTGAGCCTGGGTTTTGTGGATTTTAACTAAGCATGGGAGCCATATTCATGTTTGATACATTTTAACAGAGTAAACAAAGGTGGGGAGCCAGGCCGAATCAAGAGGCTTTTTTTTTTTTTTTTCTCTATTTTCAATGTATCCACGTTACAGTTCCTTTTCATTGTCCTTCGCTTTTTCTGCCAAAGCTAAATGTGTCAGACGTTGTAATGAATTCATTCTACATAGGTGTCAAAATTGTCTCTGGCTTTTCACATTCCTTACAGGTAATGAACTAGAACAATTGACAATCTATGCAGATTTCTTACTGTGAAGGCAGTTTCTTTAATTTGAACAGATGAGCTGAGTTACAGGGTTCATTTGCATAACCACGGAGAGTGTGCAAGTAGTACTTAGCAGGAGTTTCTTAGCATTTTTCCTTTTCCTTCTTTTGACAGAAATATATGAGATTTGATGTTGCAATTAATTTGAGCCAAGAATACACTTGGCAAGGACAGTGAAGAAAACCCTTTATAATCTTGACACCAAAATCTAAAATTATGAATTTTTCATGTTGAATAACTTACATGTTATAATTATCATCCCACAATACACCACAAATAAATTTCCTCTTGAATTAAAATACAAAAAACAAACTAGAGAGCATAGGGGCCAGATCTCCAGTGTGACAGAGTTTTAAATTTAGTTCTGTAGTCAAATTAGAATAATTAATTTGCATCCCTCCCAGGCATTACTTCCCTCAACTTTCACCTGCAGTTATCTTCATAATTTTCTATTTCTTTTGATTGTTATGAAAGCATAAGGATTTTCATCTCATGTTTCCAGTTTCATTTATCCAATTTTGTCCTGCTGAGATTAAATACCATTTTCTAAATAGCAGAGAAAATATCTGGAGTCATATTTTGTACCCGAAGGGTCAAAGTCTGGTGTGTGTCTGAATTGCACACTGCAGTGATGATAAACACAGCTATTAGGATAATTTTTTGAGTTCTGACAACATGATATAAACCAGGAAGACATGACTCATGTTGTAAAATAGCTTGTAAGGGTTAATTGCTGCCTCTGGCCTAGCAAGAATGCAAAGAGGAAAAAAGCCTACAATTCACAGTTTGTAGTTAAAAGTCTTCTCAGTGGTAAATGCCAAGATTTTGTGTGTTAGGGAAATGCAAACACCGCTAGAGGGGCAAAAGTAAAGAACAGAGACAGAAAAAACAAAACAATGGAATCACCTTAACTGGAAAGATTGTGGAGTTTCTGTGCCAAACCCTGTGTGGTATTTGCCTTTTTTCTGAGTGCCCTGCATGATATCCTGACCTTTGCCTCTTAGGTGCTTCCGTTGCCTTGCCCTTTTTTTGGTAATTTTAAGTAGGAAAGCAAAACAACAAAAGTGAGTCAATGCATTTTACTTTCCATGTTGTAGAAATGCTAGGGCTGTGGGTGGCATTCTGCACTTGCTTGCTCCTAAGTTTAGCTGTCCTGAAAGAAAAAAAAACACTTTGCTGTGCCATATGAAAACTTACTCTACTAATTGAAGATAAGTGAGGTAAAGTTGTAAAGCTGAGAATCATTAAAGCAAGAAAAACTGAATGTCTTCAATTAGTTCCTTTATTAGTTTTGTATTAATGGAGAAAATTGTTCACAGTTCACTGACACAAGTGTGAAACTTGTGTCTGAAGATGTCTTGATAAAGGTTGTCTCCCCTTAATAAGCAGGCAGATTTTCAAGGCTGATTAAATAGGTTTTAAACTGGAAGCAAAAAAATTCCATAAAGTCAGAATTTTAAATCCAGGAAACTGCATCTCCTTCTGTTATTCAACTTTATCTCATGGTCCTTTGACATATATTAAACCATATTTTTCTCCTCAGATGAAATATCGTATGGTCTCTGTGCTCTTTCTGCTCGGCGTTACAAGGTTTATTTACATCCAGCAACTATTTCCAGTTCTTCCTCTTTCTTGCCCACATGAAGCAGTAAAGCTGTGCAGGTATCCACGTTCAGGTCAAAATTAAAAAGGAAGAAAAGCTTTGCTGTAATTCACTTACTGCCCTGAATTTTCTCATTTTTCTTCCTCTCCAAAACTGTTCTTTTTTATCAGTTTATTCCCAATTTCAAAATTCCCTGGATATACTGGAACAACAAAAAACCATTGCTATTTATTCAGTGAAACCTAAAATTACATGTGCTGTGAATGAAATGCATCCACATAATTCAAGCAATTCGGTTTAGTAACCTTAATATGTAAATTAAGTCCCAGAGATGAGACAGTTGCTATCTAACCAGTCATCTACTCAAACCTAGTGGATAAACTGGAAAAAAATTAGTAGATTTTCTATTCCTAGATCTCCTTCTAGTGCTGAGCAAATGGGGACTTAAATAGACTTAAATAGAACTCTGGACTTCATCAAATTGTTAATAGTCACTTGATAAGAGAACTCAAACTGTCTACATTTCAGCAAAAAACCACCAAAGAAATCAATAAGAAAGTAATTGTGGTAAAATTAACTCTGTAGAAAAGAAGTGTCATATGCATGTATCTGTGGTTTTGTGTTTGCTTTCTTCTTATTGCTTTTTTTTTTTACCTGTATTCCCCCTTTATTTTTTTCATATCGAAGTTTATCACTACATTTTACTTTTCCTTTCATTTGTGGCTTAATAGACACATTTCTTCTGGCAACATAGTGTTTTCTGCATGATGGGTGAGGGCCAGAGGTTATCCCTGGCCTATTAATTGCAGGTGAAATAATAAAAAGAATCTTGACATTTTTATCAAGCTCTTTAGTGTACATTGGTAAAACATATTACTGGTAAGGTGGTAGAGTAGGTGTGCTGTTCTCCATACACGCTGCAGATTTATTTTCAATTATTGTAGTTAAAAAGAGGAATTAAGATGCCTTACCACCCTTGATAGTGGTGAGAAAGTGAAATTATATTCTTTTGAGTGAGATACTTAGATTTGCATAGGTGGCTACTTACGTAAACCTTGGACTAGTGATTTGATTTAGGTTTTTAAAATTTAAATGCTAAATGTGAGAAATACTACTGCTGATAATTTCTTTAGATACACATTTAGAAAGGGTTCATGGAAGCTCAGGTATCGCTAGCAATATTTTAATGAATGTAGAATTTATTTACAAAAGTGACAGATTTTTTTTTTTTTTTTAAGTTTCAGGAGCTGCAATAATTGCTTATTTCAACCTAAAGTAAAAGTTGTAAATCCAAAGCTTATCTTCACAGAAGGTAAGACAGTACACAGCTTTTCCCTGCTGGTGGAAATTAGAATTGTGCTGTCAACAAATTAAGGACAGAGAGCAGTAGTTAGGTGTGAAACCAGGCTGTCATTTCTCCAGGTCTTTATTCAGTACATAATCACAGAAGGTCTGTTGTCAGGAGATTACAGGACTCTGTAAGTGAAACTAGTGGCCAAAGAAATGGCCACCACTATGCAAACTGTTAAAGGGAGATTAAGGTAGCTTGTCTTACATAATTTTTAAAAAAAAAGAAATGAACATTCTTTCTGACAGTCCTAAGAAAAATTATTAAGCCATTTGGAGCAGGACTTGCTGGAAAATATGATGGAGCTACAAATTCACTTGCAGATTAACTTTTGTAAACTACATTCAATGGAAGTGATTGATCTACTGTACCAGTTTTTAAAAGTGAACTGCTTCAGGAAGCATGTCTGAACAGGGCTAAATCGTTTAGCAAAACTGATTTTTTTTCTTCTTTTAATAGGGAGATAACTAGAGCAGCCATACCAAAGTGCACTGCATGGAATTGACTCATGATGGTAATTCACAAACTCAGCAACCAAGTGTGCAGCCATCAGTCATCCTAAAGAATGAAAGAAAAATCAATTAACAATTTAATTAAAAATCATTTGATGACCTCAGTTATTCTTTTTAAATAAGATTATGATTTCACTTCCCAGTTTAGACTTTAGAGTAATTATTTAATTAAAATGCCAGTGAAATATTGACCTAGTGAAACCTTTATTCTAGGTGTTTTAAATATAGATTGTCAAATTATCTTAATGACTACATATCCCATTAGATAAGAACAGCAGTGTTCCTTTTATTTTTATGAAAGATTTTTACTGCTGATGTTATCCTCACACTTGAGTATTTTAGCCTTGGCAGAAAGGCACTCAGGCTTTTTTTCTTCACTCCAATTTTTTAGCTGTTATCCAAAGGCTGTTTTATTCTACGAACCTACAGTCCTTGTCCATTTCCTTCCACTTACCTTTGATGAGGAAGAACACTTGGAGTTTATTACTATTTTTTGTTAATTCTTTTCCAAATGTCTTTGCTGCTGTGGTTTGTTCTTTCTTTATATAAAGGAACCATCTCAGTCCTTGACTGAATTCTGTCTCTTTTTAATGGAAACTTACATTTTTTCAGATTGGGTCTGAAAGATACTGCCAACAGTCAGTTTATTCATCTAGATTTTGTAATTGGGTTTTGTTCTTGGTTTCTTTTCTAAATGCACTTAGATTATTTTAAAATGGAATAGTGTGCTGTTAAGCACTATACATTAGTAAACTACCGTGGTTTTGTCTGAGTGTTTTTAAAAATAAAATATTTGTAACCTGCTGCATTTGCCTCTCTCTTTATTTCTGCTAAGTTAAAAAAAAATCGCTGAACATAAAAACAAATATTGAAACCTGATATTCCTTGAATACTTTCATCTCTTGAGCAAAGAAAACCAAGGAGAAAATTACAGAGTATAAAATAAGTCCTGTCTTGCTGCTGACATAGCTAAGATAGAGGGTCACCTAATATGAAAGAGGTAATGACCTCCTTCCCTGCCTCTGTATTCTGCCCTGGCATACACAAGCATCTGTGACAATAAACATGCTGAAGACCAGGTTTCTGATAACAGAAGGTAGTCAGCATTATCATCAGTAGTCATGGATGGGAAGAGGAACTGGCATATTTGATCTCAGTAATTTCCTAGGAATCACTTGGCACCTGGACAAGAACAAACATATCAAGCAGAAATGGGGCATCCAAACAGCTAGCAGCTAGTTAATGTGGGCATTTGCCACTATGAAACATATTACAAAACTTGGAGCAATCTTTAGGCATTTCTCTTCAGTAAATCTTAGGAAATCTTCCTTCATATATATATATGTTGAGATATTTCTAATTCATACTCATGTGTGGGGAAAAAGAATATTTGGTAAACTTAGGCTCAGGGTCATCTTACTGGCACTTTTCTGCCAGTAAAACCAACCCCAGTACCAATACTGCTTTTAGCAGTGATCACCAGTACAAGGTCAGGCTACATGGAGAGTTAACAGTGAATCAGAAATACGAATAAACAGTCAGGTTCAAGAATGGGAAGATATATCTTCCCCTGTATCTCTTGAAGATGACAGAAGTATTCAGTCTGCACAGCTCCTGTAGGCAAAGGAACTCTGGCCCTCCCTATCTCTGCTCAAGCAGTGTGTTTTACTGAGTAGAAAAGGCAGTTTACACAATGTGAGTTTTACAACTCCCTGTGCTGACACAAGGAAGCACTGATTTTTTCCAGATTTATGTTGCAAAACAAGCTTGAACTATTTTCACAGACCTCTAAAAGCATGAACTGGCATCTGTGAGGACTTGTGGTAGAAAACTAAACATTAGAGTGTTTAGTTTTAGAGCAGTGTTAGGTATATTGTTTTGTATGAAGCTTTTCATTAGCCTTGTTAGTCGAGACTTAAAAATGAAGAAGATGCATATTGAGGTATCTTACTCAATACGTGACGTATTGAAGGTCATATTAAATATTTACTGTGAGCAAACTGGAATATTACTGAGTAGAGGCCTCCACCCTGCGATCCATGCAAACAAGCTTAATGTTCAGAGCTCTGCTTTCCTACATTATTTTGTATAAAAAATACAATAAGTATCAGAATATACAATCAGAGAGTTAATTTCATGTGGTTGTTGGGATTTTTTGTTTGTTTGTTTGTTTTTAACAATCAATAGCTAAGAACCTGAATTTTTAACAGACACTGTATGTATGTTAGCAGGGCACTCAGTAGTTGCTCTTCAGAGTAAATAAGATACCTCTGCCAAGTAACTTACCCATAGTGTTCAGTAATCAGTACTTTTAATGTACTGAAATATACTTGAAATGTGATTGAATTGCTTGTCCTGTGCTTCAGAACATTTTATATCCTCTTGTCTATCAATTCGTCTTCTGGATATGCTCACAAGCAATCATAGTCAGCTGTTATATGTCCATTTTTGTTTCACTTATAGACCTTTATATTGCACCCTGTCATTATGTGCCACTTCACAATTTATTTTATAATACTCAACTCTAAGAAAAGGAATGTATCTTGCAGTTTTCTACACTAATCCAAAATGATGTACTGTGTGATTTAATAGACCAGGTCATGAGCCAGGCTTGGTTCTGCTAGCTGGGGTTTATTTATACTGCTTCGAATGCACATTTATCCTTTTTTTTTTTTCTGCCTCTAATGCGATGATTTTCTGTTTCCACATTTGCATCTTGACTAAAATCTTATGTTTAAAGCTAATCTTCGTGTAATGGTACAGAATCAGATTTTGGTTTTGTTTTGGGGGGTTTTTTTAATGATTTATTTTTTTTTATTTATTTATTTTTTTCGTAGACCCTGTGTCTCTACATCGCTTAAACAAGCATCTGGCTGTAAAACTTTACTGAAAATAGCTTGACTGAAAACTTGACTGAATGTTGTATGGGATTTTTGTAGTGGTGATTTGCTGGTTGTTTCTTTTTGTTTGATTTTAAAAATATCTCTTTAGAGGCATTATTTGAGTTTTACTTTTTGTTTCTGTTAGTTTTATGTTAATTCTTGCATACTGAATTCTAGCAAACATAGGAAACTTGGGTAGGTTCTCCTGGCAGAGGCCTCAATAGCACTGAGGATTATAACTTACCTATCAGTTCTGCTGACAGTGAATAATCTCAACTAATTTCTCCGTCATCTATGCCCACAAAAGGACTGCAAGCAAAGTGTAGCAGTGTTACTTTTATCATTGGAAGAAAACAAATTTCATTTTGATGCATATCGTACATTGACAAAAATTTTGCTTATTTACTAATACTTTTTTTTTCCAAGCAGAGGTTTATGTTAGTTTATGTGTAGTGTCAGAAATAAAGATGTATTTGGGCAAACTAGCCTAATGCTGTCTCTCCTTAAGTACCAACCAGCTTGTGTAGTATTTATACTACTGGAACACGCCATCCTGCCTCTGCCAAATTTCCTGCTTTACTCTCTCCTCCTCTTCTGATGCAGTTTAGGCATTGTGCCGCTCAAAGTGTCATGAAAATTCATAGTTATTTTTTTCCTCAAACAAGTTTAGCAATACCAAATGCAGTTGTAAATCCGCTTCTGTCTGAAACTCACTTAAATTTGCATCATTTTTTGCCGTATTTTAAGTTTGTTTTATGCAACTGAGCATCATTTCCTTATTGTTTCCTGTGGCTGTGAAAGTAATGTGTTCCCTTTAAAACCATGCCCAAACATTCAGCTGACTTGAAAACAGGTTTTCATGGGCCATTTTTTAATTTCTTTCTTTTCTTTTTCTCCAGCATTTTAACTACATGCAGGGTAGTGTTTTTCATTAAAAAATGGGTGAATCTAGGATCCAGAGATTAGCAGAACAACTCTAATGTGTTCTTTAGAAATAAGAATTATAAAACTTTTAATAATTTTCTGTGCCATTTCCTTACTCATTAACATGTTCTGTCACTTCTTAATGAGTCTGCATGAAGCTTCTAGTTTTAACAGGTTTTCTTCTGTTTTAAGCTTAAGCTTAGCCATTTATGTGTATTCATATTTTTCTTCAACATTTTACAGTGCAAAAGAAGGGATTTCGGTTTTTACATTATCTTCTGCTTTATATTCATTTTACCACTGCTATAAACTTTGATTTTGTGAAGTACTGTAGCATATGCTCTCTGTGAAAGTTATAATATTGTATAAAATTTTATTGTCCTCTTTAAGATTGTGAAGACATCCTGTTAAGTGTAGTAAATTGTTTTAATGTATGGCAATGACTATTACGAATAATATAGGAACATAAAGCACCAGGAACATATATTTATATTGGAAAGTTTCGTGATAATTATCTTTCATACTGCATGATGAATGTTTCAGTATGTAAGTGGTGGCAATTTCTCAGCAGTAAATCCCCCAGGTATTATAAAGGCTAAGAGTGAAACTGTCGCATCAAAACCTGTCGTTCTCTTCTAGTACATCTATCAGTAAAGGCAGCCTGGAAAATAAGACTTTCTTTATAATGACATCTGATGTTTTACAGCATAATTTTTTTTATCAGCATTTCATTTTCTTAACAGACCATGTTAAAAGTCTAGCTTTAACTAGCTTAAGCCCTACGTAGAGATGATTAGAATAGCAAAACAGTGATAAAATAAACATTGTCAGTGGCAAGATTATCTGAGTTGTGTTTTGTGCTCCCACCATATGAGAGAGGGGTGACAAACATTTACTTTCTGAATGCAGTTTTCCTTGGAGTGTATGTAAATTTTATTAATCTGAAGCTTCATGGTATATTTTTTTGTATCAGCTTTCCCATAAGGTAATATGCATCTTAATTTGCATGAAAAAGTGGTCATCTTGAAAGAACATTTAACAGAAGTAGAACTTTTCTGGATGAAATTGTGACCTTGAGAACTTCTAGAACCAATACAGCTTAGTTACGCTGCCTCTGCCATTAATCATAATAGACTGTGCCTACAGCTATTGTTGGCTTTTCAAAGTGAATTATTAAAGATATAGGAACATGAGAAGTATTTATTGCAGATGGTTTTATCAAGCCAAAAGGGCATGAGTCATTTTGTATGGACTACAGAAAAAGGGATGTTTCTTCTGTCTGCATTTAAAGTAGGCCTGTAACTCCATGCTTTGGGGATATTTCAGCTTAAAATCAGCATGCTATTTAAGGAATTAAGGATTTTATAAACCAGCTGCTCAATATTATTGTCTTTTTTCACAAAGGTGTTTTCAGGGTCCATTATTGCAATGCATGCAAGCTGTGTCATGTGAAATCTCTCTGCATATTTAAGCAGCTCTCTTTTCCATTTCTGTATACATTCTGGAAGCATTCAGGATGTCATCTGAAACTCCTAGGGGCTATCCATTAGTTAAAGGAACAAATACTTGACTGCCTTTTCATCTTAATTAAATCCTCATTGATGGAATGATGTATTGATTTGTAGCTCACAGATATTTCAGGAACTTGGGGTTTTAGGCCCAAATGACAATGCTAAGAATATTTTTTTTAAAGAAAATGAAAATTGAATAGTAATATTAGTTTCCAAAAAAGCTCATAATTCTATTTCTGTTGGGTTTAATTAACTGAACCAAGGCCAGAGGAAAATAGAAAATAAGTATCATCATCAGTCCTAAGAAATACATCATTTAAGTGACAGATAAATATAGATAGTGAAGAACTTCTGAGACAGGCCAAAGTGTGTCCCCTTAGTGATCCATGCCCAAGTTACTGAACAGGTGGATAGGGTTTTCCTGGGGAAGAAAACCCATGAGAATGTTGGATGCTGTGCTAGGATGCACATATTAGGAATTTCCAGAATTTGACTGACCAGAAATTCCTGTTTGTTACATCCAGTGGCTATGGCCATTTGGAAGAGAGCATCAGCATGTAAGATTGACTAATTGGGTTTCCTATGAAACGACAGCTTGCTTTGTGCATGTCAGAAGATGCATATTTTCTCATTCAGCCTCAGCTACTTCAGAGTTATGCTCAATACACATGAATTGTGTGGCAAAGGGAAGGCAGGTTCCTTCAAAAAGTTGCATAAGGGTGGTAACACATAGAGGAGTTGATTGATACAGAAAGCCTAGAGAAATGGTGAAGCCCATCAAATCTGGTGATACTGTGTTTCTGTTTCTTTGAGTCTGGAGTCAAGAGGTAAATGAATATGAGTGCTACCTGCATTGTTCCTGAGTGCACCCACTGAATATGCTCAGGTGGCCTATGGCTGACACATTAATATTTATACAAAACAAAAATAGAGATTTTATATTTGTATTTCTATTATTGCTATCTAATCTGTGGTTTTGGTTGTCAGTTGTCATCAGCTCCACAATTAGATGATATATCAATGTTTGTTATAATACCTTCTTGTGAATTTTAAAACTCATCAGGGTTTTAAAATGAAAAGTTTTTAACTCATGTGCTAAACAAACAATTAATTGCGTAACTACTCACAGATGACCTTGGAGGGAAATGCAATGTCCAAGGTCTACTCTTGTAACATGGCAAATTAAGTTAAGAGACTTTTTTGCCACAATTACCAAGTTTATTTAGCCATCTAAAGTGCCCTGCTTGGGTCTGTATATGGATTGCCTGTGAGAATGTTTCTCATCTTCAGAACTAACTTTGAAAAAGTTAATATTGCAATATTAGGTAGTGTTTAGCAGTAACTGGTAATACACAGTTGTTCTTTGCTTTGTGTTGGCCTAGGATTTGGGTTTTAAAACTTTGTTGTATACTCATGTAAGTTTACTCTAAAAAGTATCTTCACTCTCAATATTTTGCTAACTTAGGAAGGCTTTTTAAAATTTTGTTAATGTAAATCAAAGCTCATTTCTCTGGGGTGCTGCTACTAAGGTATGGCAAAGAAACAAATTATTTTTTTTACCCTAGAACAAGGGGAAGTCTTTTTTTTTTCAAGCTGATAATTTGTACATGAGGTGCTGGAAACATACTCATATTGTATATCATAGATTTTTTTTTTTAATCTGAAAACACAATTGGCATTGTCCAGATATGTCCTAAGTGCTCTTAGGGATAAAATAATTTGAATTATTCCATGCATTCTTCTGAGAAGAAAAACCAGGAAAATAAATCTACTTGGAACTAGAAAGAGGACTGAAATAAGACATTGCAATACAAACATTGAAAGGATATAACAATTTTTTTTACATCTATAGGATACTAATCTGGATTTAAGCAGCTTTTCAATATTTAAGCTTTTACAGTTCTTACAGGGATCCTGTGGATCATATTATTTAGTGAGGGAGTACTCAGTGTTGGATGAAAAATCAGAATGCTGTTTTTCTGAGGCAAAAAGCAAAGGAAGTAGAACAAGCCTTAGTTTCTCATACAGTGCTAGCTTAGGAGCACATCCTCCTAAGGAGCCTTAAGTACACTGCTTAATTACTGAGCTGGTAACAGGGTGTAGTCTGTTCCAGAGCCTCATTAGAGTATTTTCCTCACTATCCAACCATGCACCTTGCAACAGTTTAAGGGCATTTCTTTCTGACCTTTTCATCAAAGATATGTTTCTATCAAGCTGACACGTTTGTGATCAAGTTGCAGATCAGTTCTTGTCTGTATAATAGAATGTTAGTCCAGGGTCAGTCTTTGTTTGTATTCCAAGTTTAAAATGGGAACTGTAGACCATGTAGGCTGCTGGGCCAGCTTGGGCATGGGCAACTTAGCTCCAAGGAGTGGGCCATTCATTTTTAGAGCCAGGCACATGCTTTAAATGTCTTTCATGCATTTACATGTTGAATTGACAGGGCATTTAAAGTGTATTAAATGTATGAGTGATAAAGCAGATGTAGAATGTTAGTGAACTGTGTGCTAGTATATAGTACAAATAACTGTATTAAAGGTCCTGTTATTCTGTTTAACTTCTTACAAATTGGGTGGTATAAACCAAACATGTTCAATTCAATATTTAAATCCTTAAAATTTGTGGAAAAGTCTTGTCTTTCTGAAACTCTTTGTGGGCCGTAGGACAGCAAGTGTATTATATGATGAGAATGTTATGTTTTAAGAGGATTTTGCTCATCAGAAATGGGAGAACGGAAACATAAATATCTGAACTTTCAAGCAAAAAATTCCTTACCTATTTTTGTAATCTGTGGCAGATTTTAGTTGTAAAAATTGTAGAATTTTCATAGAATTTTGTGTTGCTGTTAGTAGATACGAAAAAGCTACAGTTAGGATGCTCTCTCAGTTAAGAATTTAATTCTAAATAAAAATATCCACTTGTTTTGGATAAGTATATATATCAATATTAACAGGTATTTAAAATTGTGACTGTAATATGTTTCATAAATTTCTTTCAGCCAAAGAAGGAAGAATGTCAGCCACTAGTAAGGTTTTTGAAGAAAAGTAATACTGAAAATATAGTACAGTACTCCCAGAAGATGAAGGTGGGAAATTTCCCATACATCATCTTAATGGTAACATTTACTACAAAATGACACAGGACACTCCTTTCATATTTCATTACGTCTATTTGCCCAGCTTCAAAATGCCAAGTGTGCCAGTGAACAGCTCTTTAATATTCATGAGTTTCTGGGGTGGCTTTGATGGTTGTCAGCTAGAAAAATGGCTTAATTAGGAGTCTGACTTGCCACATACACGCTTAGCCACATATACAAACATGCATCTCCACATCTGTCTTTTACAGAAAATATCATTAATGAGTTGAGAATATTCTTTTCCCATTATGCTTGACTATGCTGATTTAAAATGCATTTTTCATTTGTTAAAATCACTAGAATAGTACCTTAATGGATATTATACTAGAATTCATCTTAAATTGTAAATTTGTTAAAATAGCATGAATAATTAATTAATTTATCAAAGAGACAAATGAAAAACTAAACTACAGGCAACTGCTTTCCAGTTGCTATTTATTTGTGTAAGAAACATTTTCTAAGAGACTGAAGAAGTCAGACTATTTTGAATCAACAAAGGTTCAGGTGGGAATCATGTTCATATTGAATTATTACCAGCAGAAGGGGATAAACTAACAAAAGGTTTGGAAATTAATTGTACTAAGCTGTAAGGAAAATCAGAGGTAGTGGCAGAACATGTTGAGGAGAAAACAGTGAGAAGACAGAAGTATCCTAGAAGCCCTGTGTATTTTGTATTTTTAAAAAATTCTCATGCACTTTAATAAGAGGGAAACTATCAGTATGAAAACCTGGAAAGTATGTCTAATATAAACTTCCAGTTCAATCAGTACTCATTAACTATATGGTGGTGATCAGAATTCGACCATGTTCTTCAAAGAAAGTTTGGGTCACACCTAAGATCCATGTTATAAATTAGGTATAAAACAGTAGGAAGCTCAGAAGCTGAGCATCTTGAAGGGAAATATTCAAAACTTACATGCTTTTAAGTCAGACATTATGTCTTTGATAAATGACAGCATTAAAAAAAAAGGCAGGAAGCTTCGTCTGTAATTCTGACACACAGTATTATAAGGAGGACCCTGAGTTTCATGGGTTTATAGGTAGAATGATGAGACTGTAGGGTCTCACAGCTTAAATAAGAAGCAATACAGAGCTCTGGTTCTATGAAAATTAAAAACAATCTGAAAAGTCTTTTTTTGTTTGTTTGACTATTTTTCAAATATATTCTAATCCAATTTTAATTAACTTGTTAGATCAAAACACTAACAGGATTTAGATATTCGTCATCAGAACTTCATGAGTTCCACTGTGCTTCCAGCTCAAAAAAGTGGCTACTTCAGTTTGTTGCAGTCAGTGGAATTTTTTTCTCTGTATCTAAATCATACCTCAGAGGATTTTTTTGTCTGTAGATTTCAACAAGGAATAAAATACCAAGTCAAGCGAAGATGTGATCTGGATTGCATTAAAAATAAATCAATAAATACATACGTTTAAAGTTACCGTCAACCCAAGTTTTGATTCCATTTTTTCATCTCTCACTGCATTGTTGCCAAATAAACTGCAGTTTATTCAGTGCTCAATTTGATCCTCGTATCTCTTCTGAAAGAGCTGTTAAGAAATCCCATGAAATCAACTTGGATGCAAACTGCAGATGCTCTACACTGTTGGGAAATTGCAAAGTGAGACATTCTTGCCAATTCTTGACCAGAAATACTTGTCACAATGAAATTTCACAGTGAAAATTCACAGTGAAATCTCCATGATGAGAAATCAGTTGTTATACTGCCCCAATAGTTTGGTGGTAGTAGTAGTAGAGCACATGAATTTAGTTTCTGAAATTTGAACATAAATTCTTAATGCAGATAGTTCTTACTAATTTCTTGTCTCCTGCTGTTGTGTAACTGTTGCTATGGGATGGTAGATCCTGAGCAATGGAGGTACTCGAGTACCTTGCTGCACTGACTAGTCACAGAGCCAAGAGAGTAGATCAGTGGAGCTCAGTTCATACAAAACCTATTTCAGAAAAATAAACATTTTCTTCAATATGTCTGTATTCTAGGAAGCACTTCAGGACTTGCTTAAAATACATACCTAAGTTCCTTAGTATTCAATGAAAATAGATGGCATCTTAATTAAGTATTGAATTCTGAACACAAGTTTGAGACCTGATAAAAAGGATCAATCCTGAACTTTCTTTACAATTGAAAAATCTGCAAAAGTATCTGATCTTTTGATTATATCATCTATGAAATCTTGTGGCAGGAGGCAAGATTCTATTAGAAGTTTTTCTACCCTCTATAAATGTTTTGTTTATTCAGTTATCCTTCTTCCCTGTAAAAATGGCTTTTTGAAGGAAGGCATTTGCCTTGTTGCAGATCCATTTTACCACTTGAGAATCTTTACAGAATGTATTTGTTGTGGTTAGTGCCACAGACAATTAAACCTTGAGAGAAAGGAATGCCAGAGAAGTAATTGTATTTATTAGGAAATTAACATGAAGATTCATAAATAATGATGAGGGTAGCCACAAAATGTTACTAGAGAGGCTTAGTTTCCATTTATCAATAATTATTGTTATTTCTGGAGTTAGATACTTATCCTCTAAACACTTTGGTGCTTGTGTATATAAATTCAAATGAACTTCCATTAACTTCAAGAAGTGTTCTCATAAAATTATATATGCGTAAGCTTTGCAAAAGTGGCATTTCAGATTATTAATATTCTAGATAGCAACCAGATAATTTACTCCCACCTGGAATTAGCAAAAATAAAGTCATCACTTTTACAGAAGCTGAGGTGATTTATATCAGCTGATTTTTATATTCAAAAGTTTTTATACTTGATGCTTATAAAAATTTGAATTGAGTCAGTCAGTACTAGCAGTATTCAATATCATCTTTGCCATACAGAAGTGGGAAATCAAGAAGATTATGAAGATACTGAGATCACTCTATTTTTCTTGGGATCACAAGTAGGCAAGTATTTCCCTGCCTCTTTCACATAACACGGCACTGTGTTACATAGGTAATGTATTATATTCCAGAGTAATATATTAAACGTCAAAAAAACCCATGGGATTCTGTAGTTACAGTTGCCTGATGTGAGATGATCAAGACATTTTCAGAGATATGGCACTTTTAAATAAGGAATACTAATCACACTCTTTCCTCATCTGGATGAGGAATATGTCACTGGAGAATATAACATTCTCAGGTGGCATGCAATTATACATCAGGGACATCTCTGAGAAATTCTTTGACATGGCAGTATTTCTTACTTTGCCCAGAGCTGAAGGTCAAATTTATTGTAATACTGCACAGCTAGTAAATCTGCCATCACCATGTCAGTTATATCTGTAATGCTAGTCATTAAATCCTTTATTGTATGCATTGGCTGAGCCACAGATTATTTCACCTCTGGTCTTTACTTTCTGATAAAAGAACAAAATTTGTTTCTTTGTCATAAAAGGGTGCTAAATTTATGAATAACACAATGAAAAATCATACTGTTTAAAGGTGTTGTTCTTGAAGGAACTCATTACTTCTCATTTGAATAAAGTTCAGCAAAGAATGGGTATTTTCCATTAATTTAAAAGTAGTTTTGTTAAAAGAACTAGTAGACTACAGTGGAAACTCTTGAACATAGAGGTATAATATGGCATGATGCATTTAGAGCATGTAGTACTTTCTATGTATTGACAAAACAGCACAACAGTGAGTGGAGGAAAGATGGGACTTACTGCTGAGATGTGATGGATACACTAAAAACATATGTAAGTAGTGTGAAATACACTGGACTTTTGCTCATTTTCAACTAACTGTGAGATGATTTCACTGTGCCAAACCCCCTTTACTTCCAGATCAATTTCTCACCACAGTAGCATTCTCAGTAACGTGCATTTCCTGAATAACTCTTATTTTCCATCAAGCTTCTGTCTGTCTTTGTAATAGTACATGATAGAAATGCTCAAGTTCGATACAGATTTTGAATCAGTCCTAAATTTTAGATTATTTTCCAGTGAAGTACAAATAATTTTTTCATCTCACAGGCAGTTAAATTAATGTGTAGATATTCTTGGGTCATTCTCATGTTGTTTTATCTAAGTAAGAATATGTTATGGCACTAATTTTGGTTAGAATAATAAAGTAAAACATGAAGAATTTAGGGTTATATTCCATAGGAACACATATCATAGGTGGGTCTTTTTAATCCTCCATATTCTTAAGATAATGTAACTTGTTTAAATGTATTCATTTAAATGAATATCTACCATTGGCAAGCAATGGTAGATAATTAGTCATGCCAGTAAATGGAACACTAACATTACACTGAGACAGTTCATCAGGCACAGTCTTCGCCAGTAGCAGTTTTTGACCTTTTGCGTAATGATGAGATTGTTAAAACTGGATGGAGGAGAAAATGCAAGTATGGAAGCCACAAATGCACTTTGTGTGTTTACTCTCTATATTCTTTGGCAGCACCAGGAAGGATTCTTAGAAAGTGTCTAAAATGTTAGTAGATCTGAAGTCAATGAATCATAGAATCAGAGTCATTTTGGTTGGATAAGACTTTTAAGATTATCAGGTCTAACTGTCCGGATGAGTAGATGGACCTTGGAAAGTGGGATAAAGACTTAAATCCAAGTGACCCCCTTTTAGTTTACAGTCGCTAAATTTAATGTTTACAAAAAGCAGAATATCTTGAAAATACTGAGTTTTCAACTTGTTATGTCTGAGAATGCTATGCTGAACATGGAACAGAGAACTCTGAATTCTAAATTTGGAGTTTAAATAACAATTGTCCTAAATGCAATATACTTCAGTTTATGTGGTCTCTCCATGGGCACCCCCTTGTCACGGGGGAGGAGCTTTCGTGCCCTTGTGAGGCTGTGAGCTATGGTGGCAGTGGCATGTGCCTCCAGTAGGGTCTCTGTCACTGTCCTTCAGTACTGTCACCAGAACTGAGGCCATGCTACTGAGGACACAGCTGTGCTGGGCAGGGCACGTCTCCAGGATGGAGGATCACCTCCTCCCTAAGATTGTGCTCTGGGGTGAACTTTCCACCGGCTGCCTCAACAGAGGAGCCCCAAAGAGGAGAGACAAGGACTCCCTGAAACAATCCCTCAGCTTTGGCCATATTGACTGCCACCAGTGCTCCACTCTGGCCTCCAATGGGGAGACATGGAGACACCATCCATAATGCTGCTGCCTCCTTTGAGAACACACACAGAACCAGTCTGGAGGAGAACAGACAGAGCAGAAAGAGCCGTGCCTTGGCTGTCCCCTCACAGGAGACTTTCTGCTGGGCCTTTTGCAGCCGCGCTGCCTGTCCCCCATTGGCCTTTTCAGCCATCAGTGTGGGGAGAGAGAGCCCTTCTGAAACCTGCATTTGTGAAGCCACACTGTGCTGATGTGGTAATGTCTCCATATATGACATACATGCCTATCTTCAGAAAGATATGGTAGAGGCTAGTGTGTGCTATGAGACAGTAAAATACTACATAATTTCAGTCGTTTATTGAGATCCTCAGTCTTGATGAACTTGCCAAAGCCACATCTGTTGGAACATACTTCACCAGCTCTGCAGTCCTTCTCTCTGCCTCAGCCATCTCTCATTCCCATTGCAGCACCCTCCTGTGTCCTCTCTCCATTCAGAGCTTCCTCAGGCCCTGAACACCCTTTATAAATCATTGCTTTTTAATGTCTGCTGATTGCTGTGGATCTCTGGCACAGTCATCCAAAATAGTCTGACAGTTTTTCCCCTCATTTGAAAAAAAAAAAAAAAAAAAAAAAAAAAATCCAAAAGCTTGCACAGCTATTTCAGATCTTCCTAATAACCCCATCACCACAGAAAATGTATGACTCCTGTGGCAAGGACATCCCTGTCACCCACATGGAAAAGAGTTTTGATGTTGCTGTTACCAAATGAAATTCATAGCAATATAAAATAAATAAATTAATTTAAAAATCCAATTACCCATTATTTCACAGCATCTTTCTTCCCAGATCTGCATTACTGTTATTTTTCCTGCCTTCAACATGAAAACGTGGAGATAGTTTACTAATATAGATCCTAGTAAATACTCAAAAGCAGCTCTACCTACCTTTTAACTGTTTGTGTCTCTCTATTGCCAGTTAATTCAGGTGTACTATTTGTGATTACTAAGTGGAAGTACTTGTTAGGAGGGCAAAAGTTAAACAATTGGGTAATAAACAAAGAGAGATGTGAGGAAGAAAACAGGAGTAGAAGTGTAGTTTAGGAATTTATCATAAAGGCCAGATCCTGTCTTTATGCTGAAGATTTAAATGGAAAGGTCAATACTTTAATATTCTCTTTTACTCATCAGGTATGCTATTAAATGTCAGGGTTTTACTAAGGTGCATACTAAATTCCTCTCCAGTATCTTGGTCTCTCAGTCTCTGCTCCGGGCCTCTTGTTTTTCTAAAGTGGCAGAAGACAGGCAAGCCATAATTTTAAAGTCTCCAATAGTAAGCGTACTCTGAGAGTGTTGGAGGAGGAGATGAGTAAGAGTTTTTATATGATTATAAATGCCTTATGAGAGATGATACTTCTCAAAATCATTACACTGAGCTTAACTTGGGAAGAGCACCTCCCTGCTTCTCCTTCTACTCCCTGTTAATTGATTGACCCATCAGCTGCTGTTCTTCAATTGCAGTGTCCCCTGCAGCTCTCTATTGATTTTCTAGTTAAAAAGTGCAGCAGCACAACTGCATTTGAATCAAGGGTTGGGGGTTTTTTGTGGTTGGACATTGCTTTTGATTAGTTTAAACTTCTGTTTAACAGACAAGTCTGTGGTCTTCTCTTGCAATTGATATATAGTGTAGAAGTATGTTAAACAATTATGATGGTTTAAAAAAATATATAAAAATTGAAATAGAGTAAACATTTATTATATCAGCAATAGGAAGCTGCACACCACTGGATAAATAACAAATGTGTCAAAAAGATGCATTAGTGGAATTTTATTTCTTACACTGTAACCTGGAAAAGAAACTCCAAATCGCAAAACACTGGTTGAAAGGTAGCTGAGGTGGAGAATGAATTGTTGATTGAACTGCATAAAAAAAGTACATATTGATTTCATAAGAATCAATTTATAGAATTCTTGTTATTTGTAGATTTTAGCCCAAAGGTTTTATAACCAGAAAAGGAAATTAGGTTTTTCATTAATTTGTAAATTCCTTGGTAAAGAAGTTCTATAAAGTATTACCTCTCTTTTTGTTAAAATTAATATAGTTTCAGAAAATAAAAACATTCTGAACAGTTAGATTTTAGTTTTATTAGTGAAGGTATTTACATGGAATGGAAAAGTGTGTCTAATCTTTGCTCTGTTATTATCTCTGTTTGCACACACCTGGTATCACTGCTCATCACAGTCAAGAAGGCATTCAAGATTAGACACCTCCAGTTTGCCTGGGTGAAAGACATTTCTCCCCATCAGTCCCATGTGCAACTTTTTCAAACTGCTAAGAATTTTGAAGACCCCAAATCCAACTCTTTATGAGGCTGTAGAAAAAGTGCCTCCATCATCCCACAAACACTTTTTTCTCTGTTCAGTATTGGAACATACGAAAATTCCAAACTGGCACTGCAGCATGTCTCCTGGTATAAAATCAGTTGTGTATCTAAGCCTTTAGATACAAGGACAGTGGGCCAGTAAAGTAAATGAGAGAAGGCAATCGAGATCACATTAGATTATGGCATATGCAATTAGATTTATCAGAGACATTAGGAGAGAGCAGAGCATGAAAGGAGCAGTGGAATTGTGACAGGAATCACATTACTGCTGACAGCTTCTGAGACCATGAGTGTCTTTTGTATCTCCTACAGAAATACTATTTACTGACACCTGTGCTGAGTCTTTAGAGCGTGTATGGGTTGTGGTAGTAGTATAATTGCATATAAAAAAAAATACTAATCAAATGTTAGTAGAGTAGGTGAAAGTAAAACTGTTGTTTCAAAGACATGAGTTTGTGAAGCCTGTCAAAACAATTCTCTTTCTCAAGCATAAAGCCCTAAAAGATGTGATACAATTACTTTATCTGAAATTCTAAAACTCCACACTACATATAAGATTTTAAAATAAATGAACTGAGCAGAATGAAGCCATTTAAGTTTTCATCTGAATAGTGGGATAGAGTCTAACCAAGAGTTTTTCCTTGATATGAGACCATATGATGAAATTATCCCATTGACACAGAGAACATGATTGTTGCCATAAGAAGTCCTGGTCCTTCATAATTCCATTTATGATTGTGCACTGATGACAATGAATTCTGATTTGATGAAAAAAGTCAAATGTCATACAGTTTTAAAATGTAGTAGGTGGAAAAGAGAGAAGTAACTAACAAATTATAATTACTAGCAGATTACAAACAGATAATGATTTTTTTAATATAATAGTTATATTGCGTTGGTGTAGAAGAAGCACTGAGGTCACAGGCAATTGTTCTCCTTTATGTAAAACTACTCATGAACTTCAAATAAGAATCAAGTATATATCTTCAGTAGTTCCAAAGGGGTTTTGAACTATCCCTAGTACTTTAAAATAAAAATAACACAATGGAATTTTTTTCTTCTCATTCACAATAGCTCACAATGAGCTGGCCTCTCCAGCTAATTTTAAGCAGATAATGTCTATATTTTGTGTGAATTATAAACTGTGACATCTAAATGAAATGACACTTTTCAAGTTAAGTGTTTCAAAACTTTTACTTCCTCATCTGTTGCATTTTAAGTCACATAAGGTCTTGCATATGAGCATAACCCCTGCTAGAGATCATGATATTTTAAAAAGTTTGCCATATTTTTAATTTATTTTTTAATATTGACTTACATTCTCATTACCTACTTTAACTAATACTCCAGTGCAGGGAATAATTAGAACATTGCTATGTGTCATGATCAAAATACAGAAAGGCCACAGGCAGTTTTAAAGCCTCACTCTACCAGGCTCCTCAAAAAGCATAGTTTTCTCTGTCAAAAAATTCTCCCTAGAGGTTTTCAAGGCTTGTTAACTAAGCCAGTGTATTATGTTATGTTTTCAGAGGCTGTGTGTGTGTGGTCAGCGTGAGATATTCAGTGGAATTAAATACCAGCTTACTGGCATACTGAAATACAGGGTTTTGGTCTCCCAGCCTTCTCTGAGCTCCAGTCCCTGAAGTGCTTGTAAGTTAAATTTCCCTGAACATACTGGATGTAGTTTTGCTCTTTGTCATTCTCACTGCTCCCTGATCGTTCCAGTAAGGAAACCTTACCATGGGTGGCATGCCTCAACAGGTGACCTAGCTGTGGCTTGTGATGGTGATGCCGCAGTAAGTACTTTCACGGAGTTCCATATCAAGGAATTTCAGCCCCATCTATTTTTCTAGAGACTATGTTTCTGAATAGGTTGAGAGTAAAAATCAAAATCTGAAAGAATTAGAATAATAGGAAGTAATCCTTCATCCTCTGTGCTTCTGGAAGGAAGAGCTCTGATCCTGCCCTCCAGCTGTGCATAACCCACGGCTGTCAGATGGAACCAGAGATACGATCTGTGTTTCATGTGTTAGCATTCTATATGTAGCAGTTGACTGTTGCTGAGACTCACTTGAGCCTTCTGTTTTCCTGCCAGAATTACAAGCACTTGTTTTTTAAGCAACCCCTTGGAAAACAATTAATGCAGAGCAGCAGTCGTGATGCATGGCTGTGCCTGCGAACTGTGTGGGCAGTAAGAGCAGGGTGCTCACACTTCAGGTTTTCATTTCAGAAGTTTCATTCTTAAGCTAGTAATGCACAAAGTTCCTTCTTTTGTGCTGGGTAATTTTTAACCATCTCCCCTAGAGATTATGTGCTCAGGTTAAGTATTAATGAGATTTTTCATTATCTACTCAATTTCTGGTAGGAGCTGCACTGCCTGCACAACATAAGAAAATATTAAAAATTGGCTGGGCATCTTAAAAATATTAGTTGAACAGAGAAAACAAAACAAAACTAAACAGGTTCTCTGAGCTCTGAAGTGATGAATAGTTCCTGCTCACAGCTGGAAAGCAATTGAGTATGATAAGCTTCTGAAATGAATACAGAAAGAATAATGAAAATAATTGAAGAGTTTTGGAGTTTAACCATTGGTTTGAGTTTGTTCTTGCTACAAAATATGTTATTACAGGTTTGTTGGTTTGGTTTATTTTTGGGGTTTTTTTTGGTTTTTTTGTTTTTTATATAGTTGCATTTTAAAAATTAGAAGATAGTCCTAACGAACATTCCCTTGCATTAATTTTGTACTTCATGTATTTACTACATTTTAAGTCATTACATTTAGGGAAGTGCTACATTTAAAATGTGTAATCCTTTATTTTCTGACCTCAATTCATTAACTAAAAACAAGAAGGATGTGATTCTTGCTTTTAAAGCCCCCAGTCTTCCATTATATTTTCTCTTTTATCATTGCCTTTTTTGGGGACACCTGAATATACAGTTCTGTAGTGGCTCCAAAGTAAAGAATTGTCAAAGCTCTGAAATACAGCAGGTCTCCTGTGAGTCCTGCTCACCCAGGAAAGGCACCTATGAGGTACTTGCCCTGTCATCAACAGAAGAAAAGCTCATTGAAAGGAGATACTTGATTGAACTTCAAAACTAAAATCTTATACTCCATCCTTAGTTTGAATTTAAACCTGTTTCCCCTGTTGGCCAATTCAGAAAGAGAAAAATAACAATCCTAACTTAGGTTTTGTTAGTTTTTCTTTGGTTGTTTGTTTTTTTTCTGATGACTTAAAATCAGAAAAATTAGACTCAGATCCCCTAGAGTGCTAGTTGCTTCATTGCTAGTGATATCAATGGCAGCTTCTTTTGAAAAATGTTCCAGACTGGATGTCCTGACATGAAATATTTTACATAGTTGGTCTAAACCAATTTAGAAATATTTTAAATTGTCCAGTCACTTTATATAATGTATTATATATTATTAATATTATGTATTATTAGGTTATATTCCTAATATCCATTATTAGGATATATAGGAATATGGGTTATATTCCTATATATCCATTAGTATAATGTAATTAGCACAAAGAAATTAGTAAGGGTGTCTCTTAGTAGAAGAAAATAGGTAAGCAAACTGGTTAAAGCATCAAGAGGAAAAACTCTGCTTGTTGCTGATGAGAGCAGATTTTTTTTATTCACAGAATATCATCATTTTTATCCAGGAATTAATATATATTATCTGCACACTACATTGCATGATAATTTAGAACTTTATGTATCTTTATGTATCCTTAGCATTTGTCAGTGCTGGTGTAAATAATTCCCGTTGATGGCCTTCTCCACTTTTATATTTGAGCTATTTGCTTGACTGTAAGGTTTAGAAATCTGAGGAAGAAAGAGGCCAATTCGTCTCTTGACCTCAAGTTAAAGTCTTTCCAACATTTTGATGTAATGTTTTACACCACACTGAGTGAGTGTTGAGTGGAGGCACTGACATTTGGCATTTGGCATTTGACATTTGACACTGCCAAGACTAAAATATTCATGTGTATTATAAGTACAGAATGTAAGAAATAGTGCTCTCTACTGGCATTCATTGCTAGGAGTTAAGGCCAATATATTAGTTATGTCTTTGTTATCCCCCTCTGCACCTTCACTCACTTGCCCAGAACCAATGACAAGACATGCAGCTTTAGAGCAAGTTTTCATCTTCTTTTAAATGCTGACCATACTGGAAAAAGAAGGCAGAAAATCTCCATTTAAAATTTCTGGTATTCATCCATTACCTGGATGGACAATCCAGGTAATTCTTTTCAAAAAATAATCCTTTTCAAAATATAATCCTTTTCAAAAAATAATATTTTTTAAAAAGGAGAAACAAAAGGAATACAAAATCAAGTTTGTATTCCTTATTGTATTAAAGTAATTGTTACAATTACTTTTCTCTCTTACTTTTTGTGCTTCAGCAAATCAGAAGCTATTGTCTCTCTTTAAAGTCTCTCTACAAAATTTAAAACTTCACACTCTGTAATGATCAGTGGAGGCCACTCAGCATGTCATTGTCATATCCATCACTCAAAAAAAGCAGTATACAGAGGAATTGTATTAATATGAGGGAGACCTAACTTCCTTCATAATGTATTGGCTTCACACAGCCAATAATAAATAAAAGGTATTCTTTCTGTTCTATTCTATACTGTTCTGGTTTTGTATTTCTGTGCACCTTTTAGTTTATCTTTGGGATTAAAGAGCCAGAATTTCTTCTGTGTCTTTCTTTACTCTTGAATAGGCGTTTGGACAAGCAAGTCAATGTGCAATACAGATTGTACTAGAGCTGTAATTTCTTCTGTTCTTATATAATTTTTTGTGAATATTTCTCCAAAGTGATAATACTTCTGCTTCTGGCAGCACTTGTACTCCTGTTGAAATGCTTTATTATTCCATATATTTGCAGGAAGGAGATGGGGTAAAGTGGAAGAGAGTGAAAGACGTTTTCCTGTCCTTAGCTGGGAATGTCTGCTTTTAGCTTAATGAGAGAAACAGACAAAGCTTGTGATACACAAGGACAAAAATGTATTTCACATGTAGTTCAAAGATGAAGAAAAGACAAACGGATTTTTGTTTTGTTTCAGAAAATTGTATTTCTTTGTCATGTCTGTGATGGAAAAGAGGGAGGCGGGTAATTAATTTTTTTTATTTCCAGGGTCAGCAATATTGCTTTTCATAAAACTGATATTTTTTTCATTTCTGGTTTATGTATTCATCTATGTGATAGGTTTGTAGAAATGGCAAGTTTCAAAATGAATTATATATGAATTACTTAGATAAACCAAAGAAATGCATGGATTCAGCTGCATTGAATATTTCTCACATATTTCTTCAACACAGTCTCTGCCCAGTCAGTTTTATCCTTTTTTTAAAAAACTTTTAAAGCTTCAATTATAATGTATCATTCTTTGTCATAGTATAAATGTTAAAACAGTTATAAAAGGGAAACAGGAAGTATCTTCAGTTAGTTTAGAAAGTGTATTTTCCAGTTATACACAGAACTGGCTCCCAGCAAATTTAAGGAGACATTAATTTTTATTTTGTTTGCAAAGAACTCAAAGATGCTGAGCTCATCAGTATGATAAATAACTTGGTACCTTTAGTTTGAAGATTCCTTTAAAGCTGGTAGCAAGATTTAGTGTTGTTTACATCAAGTTAGACTAATAGAAAAAAAATATCCAACCAAAACTACACAAAAATAATTCATAATCATTCTGAAAACTGATAGTATATTTACAGTCAAATATAATCAGGATGATTGAAAATAAAACTTCTTCCAGGTAAATATGTGATCATTAACTCTTGTATGTTAGAACATTCTGGTTTTATTAGAAAAAAAAAAAAACAAACCAAAAAAACCCCCACATAGAGATCTAGAAACATATTTGTGAGAACCAAGAACACCCATTTTCCCACATGTCTTCTCTAGGACTTTATTCCAAATGCTCAAGAAATCAATGTTCTTTTTGCCTGAGACATCATCTTTGTACTCCATACACCATATTTTTTTCCAATACCAAATGACCTTGCTTTTTTTTCTTGTCAATGTGTGTCATGTACTTCTCCCTTATAAATCTTCTCCAAAAACACTGAGTTGTTCAAGTGAATTTAGGGCCTAATTTTATGACCTCCGGTAAATGTAGCAGTGGAAAGAATGTAAAATATTTTCTAGCTAGAGCATCACTTTGAATGTCACAGCAGGTTCAGCAGGTTTTAGAAGTTGCATTTTTGTTTTTTTTTCGTTTTTGTTGGTTTTTTTTTCATTAGTTGTTTTTGTGTTATTTGAACTATGGGGAGTGTTGATTGGGTTTTTTTGTTGTTCCCGTCATTTCTTTGTCAGGTACAAGATATACATATCTCGTACACATTTTTTTATGGTCTTGAAGGCTTTTTAATTGTTCTTTCGTAGTTTAAAGTTTCTGGTGTAGTTCACAATTTTTTGTTTTATCATCTTAGATTTCTTCAATTTTTTGTTTCTATGATGTCAAGCATTATGGCATAGCATGCATGGAATATTCCAAATTTTGTTTTTTCTCTGTATTGTTTAAAAAGTTACAAGCCAGATAAATGAATATGAAATTGTGTCTCTTCCCCAAGAAAGTGTGTACCCTTAACATGAAGTGCCTACAGCTCTGTGATACCATTTTTCTCATTCTTAAATTTTAAATTGGACCAAAGAAATATAGAAAGAAATCTAGAAGAGGAAGCAGATCTTCAATGATATTTAGAAACATGTTTTCTTTTTTAGTCTCCTATCTCCTGGATTGACCTTGAAATTCCTAGTCAAAAGATGACTGGTGTCAGAAAGTGAATTAAGGGTGGACCCAGAGTGTGGCTAACCTTCTTACCAGTGCTTCCTTTGCTTTAAATAGGCCGAGGTCTTTGCCTTTTTTTTTTTTTTTTTTTTTTTTTTTTTTTTTTTTTTTTTTTTTTTTTTTTTTTTTTTTTTTTTTTTAAGAAAAAACATAGGAATATGAAACCTGAAAGGAGGGTGTAGCCAGGTGGGGGTTGGTCTCTTTTCCCAGGCAACTATCCAGCAAGACAAGAGGGCACGGTCTTAAGTTGTGCTGGGGGAGGTTTAGGTTGGATATTAGAAAGAATTTCTTTACAGAGAGGGTGATCAGGCATTGGAATGGGCTGCCCAGGGAAGTAGTGGATTCTCTGTCCCTGGAGATATTTAAAAAGAGACTGGATGTGGCACTCAGTGCCATGGGCTGGGAACCGCAGCGGTAGTGGATCAAGGGTTGGACTTGATGATCTCTGAGGTCCCCAGACAATTCTATGATTCTATGATTTTATGAATATACAAGTATTTCTAGATTGAACTTGTTGCTTCATTTTATATTAAGAAAACAGTTTCATGATTAATGTTACTGGGTTCTTTTCTTTGTGTACTGACTGTTATTTTGTCATATTCCAATACTCAGTACAGCCAGAACTGACCCTGCGTAATACACTTTCATTCTTTTACATGTATTGCTTTCCCCTAAATTTCTAACAACTTCATGTATCTTTGGAGAGCCAATTTTTTTTTCTTAATTATTGCCCATTTCTTCATAGTCTGACAGTAGCTACTTTGCATATACCTTTCCATTGTTTTCATTGTCTCTCCTTATGTATTTATAAAGAGTTGCTACACTCCATTCAATAGTACTTTTTTCCCCTAGTGTGTATGAACTCATTTCTGTTGTTTCTTTATGCAGTATGCCTCCTACATTTTATCACACTTTCTGCTCTTGCATTACAGAGTATCTTTTTACTGTTCTGCATTTTTGCTTCTACTACTCTAACTATACAGACTAGGAGCATATTTAGAGTATTTAGAGTGTTTACCTGTATCAGTACAATTGAAACAGAAATAATTGCTCCATGAGAGCTCTCTGTACAGCCCCTCTGTGTATCATCTCTAGCATCTAGTGCTAATTTTGTAATTCTGTTCATGTTCAGTATATCACACTTGATTCCTCATACCTTGCAGTGCTGTTCCCAAGTCATTATTTTCTCTACTTTTGTCCCATAGAGATTTTCCTCTCCAGGTGTATTTTGATAACGTCTCAGTGAAACAATTATCATACTTATCCAGCAATACAATATCTTTAATCCGCATGTTAATCACTTTCTCCTTTGACTAGAGAGATAGACCGTTTTCTCCTCCTAATTCTAGAAAAAAAATTGCTATTTCACCTTATCCTTGCATACCCCACCTCCTTCCTATTTGGCAGAGCACTGGTGAAGACAATGTTGCTCTACATCACCTTTGTAGTAATGCTTTGTATCTTTCAGGTGTTCTTTTGTACTATTTAGGAAATTTGGAGACTGTCATTGAACTTCAGGGACTGGTGCTTGGTCTGGCTGAATGACACATGTTTGGGGTTTTAGTATGTAACAATCAGTGTAGCAGTACTTGTTAATTCTTGTGGCTACGTTTTAGTTTATGTAAGCAACTCATAGAATCACAGAACGGTTGTATTGCCTTTCAAAACCTTCCTGTTAATAGAAATGTAGAGGGGAAAAGAAGCAATGCAGATGCTACAGTTGTGAAGGAGTCAGCCTAACTAGGGTGAGGGCATCAGCAGCACATCGCATGCAGAGGTGTTTCATGCAGCTGGATGTTGAAATAAGAGCTGCTTCCAGTCCCCTTTGACATGACAATGAATCAGTGTTACCTTCTGTGTTCTCTTCCCTTCAGCTGCACTGTGAATTTGAGCTGGATTAGATGCATGGCAGCGTTGCTGCCTGTTTCATGTTACTCAGTTTGTTCTTCAGTAACTCTTCAGTTCAGTGTAAGAGAGCTCTTGAGTCTGTTCAAGAGTATCATTTGGGCTCCCTTGCTAGTAATAAGCGACATATTTCAGTTATAAATACAGTTGAAACAGAGTTGTTTAACGTCTTATGAAGGAAATGGAAGTCCGTTAATATAATCGTAAGGCTAGTTAATTTATGCAGCTATTGTATCCTCACTAGGTGTGAATCATGGGGGTCAGTGCTATACAAGTACACCTGTTCAATTCTGCATTTTTTTTCCTCAGCCTTACAAAGGGAAACGTAGTGTTTCTACAACAGTTTAAGTGGCTCCAAAGAATCCAATATAGAATCATAGAATAGAATCATAGAATGGCTAGGGTTGGCAGGGACCTTAAAAGATCATCTAGTTCCAAGCCCCCTGCATGGGCAGGGACACCTTCCACAAGACCAGGTTGCTCAAGACCCCATCCAACCTGGCCTTGAACACTTCCAGGGAGGGGGCAGCTGTTGCCTTGGACAACCTGTTCCAGTCTCTCACTATCCACACAAGAAAGAATTTCTTCCTAATGTCTAACCTAATCTCCCCTCTTTAAGTTAGAAACCATTTCCCATTGTCCTCTCACTACACACCCATGTAAAAAGCCCCACCCCAGCTTTCTTGTAGGCCCCCTTCAGATATTGGAAGGCTGCTATAAAGTCACCTCAGAGACGCCTCCAGGCTGAACAACCCCAACTTCTTTAGCCTGTCTTCATAGGGGAGGTGCTCCAGCCCTCTGGTCTCTCCTCTGGACATATTCCGTGAGGTCTGTGTCTTTCTTATGCTGGGGACTTCAGAACTGGACCCAGTACTCCAGGTGGGGTCTCACAAGAGCAGAATAGAGGGGGAGAATCATCTCCCTCAATGGGCTGTCTGTGCTTCTTTTGGTGCAGCCCAGGACACTGTTGCCTTTCTGAGCTGCAAGCACACATTGATGGCTCATGTAAAGCTTCTGGTCCACCAGCACCCCCAAATACTTCTCCACAGGGCTTTCTGCAATCCCTTCTTCTCCCAACCTGTATTCATGCATGGGATTGCCTTGACCAGGTGCAGAGCCTTGCACTTGGCCTTGTTGAACTTCATGCAGTTTGCACGAGTCCACTTCTCAAGCCTGTCAAGGTCCCTCTGAATGGCATCCCTTCCCTCTAGTGTGTTGACTTCACCACACAGTTGGTGTCCTCAGCAAACTTGTTGAGGTTGCACTTGATCCCACTGCCCATGTTGCCAACACAGATGTTAAACAGCACTGATCCAAATACTGACCCTTGAGGAACACCACTTGTCACACATCTCCATTTGGACACTGAGCCACTGGTCACAACCCTTTGGCTGCGACCATCCAGCCAGTTCTTTATCCAACAATATCCCAGTTGAAATCAGCCAGATAGCAAGGCAGTGCCTTATGGCATGGTGGACTGAATATGGCGTAAAACTGTGCTGAAAAGAGATCCACTGTGCTGTGAAACAGCATGAGGTGGTGCACAGAGGACCCAATTTCTACATTTTTTTTGTATTAGATATTTTTTCTTGGACTGTTAATTGACTGTTACCGTACTGCAATATGAAGAGCTTTTGCTTCTTAGAGAACAAATGGTACTGAAACGCTTCAGAATATTTAGTTTACTTTCTGAATAAAAATAAAATCTTATTATATTACAGTATAAATAAATAATTGCTTTCTAACTGGCCGTTTTATTGATTTTTTCCCTCTTAGACTTTGAGAAGGGAACAACTCTCCTTTGATGTCTGTATGATGTCTCACACTATATAACACAGAAAGTGTTATATAAGTAAATACCATTAAGTCAGATCTCTCTGTAGTGTGCTAAGTGTAAGGAACATGGAATCCCCATGTTCATGTATCTTATGGAATTACATCAAGGATTTGATTATTCCTGTTATTTTCAATAGAATAATATATGGAGTATTTAGTCTTGAGAAAGTAATGAATTATATTACTACTTAATTTAATGTGACTTACATTGCAGTAGGGCAATAAATCATACTTGTCCTTAAACTGGCTTTGAAACATTTTTATGGCCAAGAACAGGATGTAAATTGAAAAACTGACATGCCATTTTAGAAATAATGATACAGCTGCAGCATGACTAGAGATGGCCAAGGGTAAAAAAGCTGCCTCATTTTCTGAGGAAATTGCACCTGTGCTCCTCTCATGATTTTTGACATTGCAGGAGTGAGGCCTCCAAAAGTGACTTGGCTTTATTGCCAGTGGTTCTGTTCTTGTGTGAGACAGGGAAAGTATAATCCTAAGGTCACATCTCTTCTGTCTTAAGCTCCAGGATGATTAAAAAAAAAAAAAAAAAAAAAAATTATGGATTTGTAGTTTATCAGGATGCTGTGGGCAGTGGATAAGAAATATTCTGGGTCTAGTTATACAACTCCTGCTAGTTGTTTTTGTGCCTTTGACTGTTCAAGTGATATCTGTCTCACTCAATTGTTAACTCATTTTCCTTCTCTTTCCTTTACCCTTTTGTGGTTAGTACAGGAGAATCAGGCTGTTATGTGACATCACAGATCATCTGAAGATGCAGCTATTTTGACCAAAAGCTACCAAAGTTTTTCCTGTAAGAAATCTGTAACCTTTTCTTTTTTTTGAGAATAGCCTTACCTGTTCTGTAGGTAACTTCACTAGCTGCGACTCAGTTGAATGAGTATTAAATAAGAACGTTTTTTTTTCAGACCTAGGAAAACTTGAATCACTGAGCGTGTCACCAAACATGACATACGAGGTTATTACGGAGCTATACGCTTGAATACTGTAAGAGATATTAAAGATAAACATTGCATTTAAGAAGATGTTCATGTAAAGATAATGTGTATACAGGTTTTTTTGTCTTGGTGAACAGTTAAAGCAGACAAGCAGTACAACACATTTCAAATATGTAATTGGAATTGCACTATATTCAAAACTCAGACAAAAATATCAATACAGCGTGACTGTTGGTATCTAATTTAGCAGGCCAAATTCCCTGACTATCCCTAGAATCTCTTTAAAGTGTATGAGAGAACATGGCTTCTCCAGAGAGTAGTTCTTGAATGGAAGCCTAATTTAAGGCTCTGAATTGTCCTCTGGAGAAGTTTATTGCTCTCCTTTGAATAAGCCAAATGCGTAGGTAATAATTACTAATTAATTTATCTGCATGCTAAGGTAGATATCCGGAAAGGAAAAAGAGAACGTGTATGAAATGTTGACCTAGTTATGGCAATTTAGGAGATTCTGTAATTGTAGTCTAAATGACCTACTTTGGTCTCTAGTTTTTCATTTCTGTAGTTACAGAGTTGCTGTTGAGGAGCAGCAACAAAAGGCTTAAAATGACATTTACCAAAATATAAGATATTAAAACATGCCTTTCATCAAGAAATAATTAGAGACCTTAACATAGGAGTTGGGCTAAATGCATGGAGGAAGAGCAGAAGTAGACTGAAAGAGGCTGATTTGTAAGAACTCATAATCTACAAATTCCTGAATGTTACTAAGATACAGTATCCTACAAAGGCGGATAGGTATTCCATCCCCCCCAAACTTTCTTTCAAAGACAGCCTCGGCAAGAGATGCAGAGGTAACAACACAGACATAGGTATTACCTTCCTGAAGATGTGTCTTTCCTGAGACCCTGTAAATAGCAGCTGCTGGGTAACACCTGGAGAACTTGGCTCAGAAGTTTTGCAGCTATTGCCTTGTAACTAGCAGAAGCTTTGGAGTTGGTGTGGGGATTTTGTGTCTTCACCTTAAAATTGCACAATGGTTACATTAATTGAAATTTAATATTTGGGAAAGACTCCAAAAGGATGTCATAGGTAATTTATTGCTTGGTAGGTGTTTGTTTGCTGACCATATATATGACCTCATGAAGCAAATTGCAGAAATTAGTTAATTTTCCAGGCCAGGAAGTGATTTAGAGCAGTACTGATCTTCCAAAAGCTGGAGTAAGTGTCTTGAGATAGAAACAGATTATAGCCTTGTAGGACCTCCTAAAATAGATTGAATTTGAGCTAGCTCAACCTCCTGCTTAGATTATTTTCTATATTGTAGTAATGGCATTAGAACTGTAAAGAGTTGTATTACCCCTTCAGTTCTTCCCTCTAATTAATTCTGGCCTAATTTTCGCCACCTGACTCAAAAAGAATTTCAAAAAGGGGAAAAATAAATGGAATAATAATAATAATATACTAGAAATTCTACCTAATTTTTTGAGATTTTTTTTTTTTCTTAATGGGGAGAGAGTGGGATAGCTTTTATGAAAACATTTCAAGTATCACTTAGGTTTTCCTGGCTGTGATGGGTATGCCAATACTTGAGCCAGAATGTATGGTGAGCAGATTAATCAGGTGTACCTGTTCTACCTTTAGCCAAACTGGCCTAGATCATCAACAGATTTCTACATGGATTATACTATCTTTACTAGACTTATCAATTACTATCAATTTGCGTGTGTTCGCTGCTGTTGCTGTTTATATGGTATTAGTCATGTATCAATGAAGTGATCAGATAAAACCTCCACTGATTAATTATTGGTATGTTGATTTGATGCAGAGATTAGTAAGAGATGTTTAGTGTGTTAATAGCATGTCCTATTAATTCTCTGAAAACTGAGAAGCTTGTTGAATAACATTTGTTTAGGTTTGTGAAACACAACAGAGCAGAGATAACCCAAGGTAGCTCAGCCTGATAGAGTGGTATTTTCAGGTGGCCCAAGGTAACTACATACAGCTGCATGTTAGCAGCTATCAGAGTACTTCACCTCAGTTTCTATTGCTCTGCTTCTCAGTGTAGAAAATTAAACCAAGTGTAAAAGATTATATAAAATTTCAGTATCTTACACTTTAGGTTAATACAAGTTCTTCATTTCCTGTTAAGTAAATTATCTTAAAGCTGAAGTATTGGGAGCAATGAAACAAAAAACTGTGCATTTAGTTGTTGATAATTGTGTATTTAGTGCTATCCTTTGTTTCTTTATGAGGAGACGCTATTCTTCATGCAGACAGATCATTTTGACAGGTTTATGTTGACATGTCTCCTCACAAATAGTCAGCTATGTTTTCTAATATTGCACATTTTATTTTGCTAATTAATAAAAAATCACAACGTTCTTATTTTCTAATGGCTATAATTTGAGTGAGAAGTTCCAGTTCCCATCAAAATACTTTAATTTACAGTACTAACGTGACCAATGCCAGTAAAATGTTCTACTGTATCATCTGGCAGCAAATAAAACCTGTCCAAAAATGGATAAAAAAGAACAGTGCTTAACAAAAGACATATGCCTCAGAAATAATGTCATGACAACTAGCAGCCATCCTGAAGTATTTGAAGGAAAAGGCTGAAAAAAGTAACCAGCCAGAAGGAGCTAATTGTTTTTGCTAGAAACTGTTCCTATCACAATATTACTGCATTGTGATAAAGCAGGATTTTTGCTGTGATTTTTCTAGTATACTATGAAAAATTCAAATTGCGAAGAACAGCTTACATGAATATTTTTCAAAGAGCAAAAGTGTCACCCTGTCACTCATCTCATTATATAGTAGGATTGTATTAGTATTACTCCTCTGTTTTAACCCCAGATCTGACCTTGTTTTTGAAAAAGTACATGGTGCACTTATGAAAGAGGCACATTTCACTACCTGTGTTTTGTGGTTTTATCTAATGACTCATAATGGTTTGGAAGAAACAGCACCTAGTTTGGAAATGATAGATAGGTTAATGCTTTTGATAGAAATCTGTAAGATTCACTTAAATTCACAAACTAATGAGCTTCAAATCTCTTGATAGTAATTTTTTTTTTTTTAATAAATATGCTGGAAATACTTATGGTGAAGGGGCATATTTGCCTTATTAAGTATCCAACAGTGAAGAATGACATGAGAATAATAGCATGAGCCATACTACCATCCCCCAAAAAACCACCAAACTCTCAAACCCTACAGTTCTGTGTCACCCAAACAAGATGTAAAGGTATTATGAAATACTAACACTAAAAGTAAGCTTCAAGGGATATTTTTCAGTAAGAGTTAATCAGAGACTTGGATGAAGTCAGATTTAAGATAATGGAAAATTCAGAATATGAATACCAAAAAGCTTTTATACAATGCTGGAGATATTTTGTAGGGGATAGGGTATAATAATACAGTAGAAAGTAGCAGCAAAACAGTAATATAGAGTAATATAAAGTATAATAATAAAGAAAAGTAATTTTGGAATTGTTGCATTGATCCAAAATGAGAAATTTAATTTGGCCATTGAGGAAGCAAGGAAGCAAGAAAAAATATATATGATGTGCAGCTTTAGCAGTTGCAAGAAAAAGAAAGAATTATGGCTCTGGTGATTTCTAAGAATTTGTGCTTTACTTTTCATTTTTTATTTGTGTGTCAGCTTTGCATTTAGCAGCTAAATTAAAATGTAAGTCTGCCATGTGTTCTCTGATGCAAAGTAAGAGGAAAAAACAATGTATAATAAATGTGCAAGAGTTCCTTGACTACTTAATGGGCTGGTTTGTAAAAAGGTCAGTATTAACATTTAAAAAAAATAATAATTATGTGACATTTAAGTTAAATGTGAGGCTTCACTAGTCTTAATTACATTCATAATTTTCCTTTGTTTCATTTGTGAATTTACTGTATGAAGAATTCAGTTTTCCTGTTACAATTGTTGAATTGAAAGTGTGTTATTATCCCATCAGCTTTACAGAGGCTGGTATGTGAATTGGTGGCAGGAGCATAACATCACAGCCCTCCTGCTGTGTCAGGTGCTGAAGTTGGGCTGTTTGCTAATTATGTACCTTCTGATAGCAGAGATGCTGAAGAAGGCCAGAAATAATAAAATGGTGTTAACTACCTACACTCTATTTTCAGGAGAGCAGTGTGTCACAACTCAAACCAGAAAAGATACCTGTTCTTGCAATTTTCTAATAAGAATTTCTCTTTGTGGGATGAGGAACATTATTTCTGTCAAATCAGAGGAGAGGCAAAATGACTCAGTAGCTTCATAGATGGTCTGGACGCTTTTCAGATATGTCTCCTTCAAAATCCCTGTGTGATGCTTTTGGTGGATTGGATGGTATTGAATATGAATTCAGTGTTTCTATATCCTTAAATTGGGAGCATATTGAGGAGAAATACACAATGAGAGAAAAGACTGGTTTAGATGATGTGTATACTATAAAGAGGGTCTTCGCAGCACTCAAGGAGTCTGGTCGTTTGTGTTGTTTGCAGAAAACAATGCAAGTAGATAGGAATTTAGAAGATTTTTAGTATTTTTAGTTCTCCACTGATGAGAAAATACATGATAAATGGAAAAATATTTCCAGCAAAATATTGCCAAATCTTATTTGGTGGTATTAATAAATTTGTGGATGGACCTCACTCCCCTTAGGATTTTCTATTGATACGGTCAGAATACAGATATTTGTCCTACTCAAAACACTGCTGCCTTTAGATCACATGGAAACATTTGTTCCTCTCTATAGAAAGTTTTTTTGAGGTTGGGAGTGAGATTAATTGTCTTCATTTTGACTTGTGCTGGGCCTGGATTTCTCTAATGTCACATCTCCTGTGTGGTTATTGGCACCTTCCACTAATGTGAATGTGAGCAGCCACACATGCTTGCTTCTCCATGCCAGCACTGGAAATCTAAATTAAAATATGATCTCAGCAAGCAGTGCTGCAAAGGTCAATATGAGGAAGAATATTCTGTTGGCAATTTGGGCAGCATGAATGGTAGCCAAAGAAACCAGCTGTGGAAAACAAACAAAAAAACCCCAACCTAAAGAACCCCCCAAACAAACAAACAAACAAAAAGATTTTTCAAATGTGTGTATATATATAAGCTGATATTAAAAATGCATATTTAGAAACCTTGAATCACAGAATGGACCCCTAAAAAGGGAGTTACGATGTATCACTTCTAATTCTGATTTGCAGTCTTTTATTGCGGTATAATCTGTGTTTCTCTTTGGGGAACAGCAAACAGCATCTGGTAGCTCTTTGGATTCCCTCCAAACTGCTTTGAAATAGATGTTAACTTAGTAAAGTAGCGTGAAGGATAGGCAGCTGGTGAGCACATTGGAATGATGAGAAATTCTTGGTTTTCAGGGTATTCTGTTCTTTATGTTCTGATAAGGTTATTGTTATGAATGCTGAGTTTAAAATAAAACTTAAGTAAGCTTCTTATTTCAAGTGCTGTAATACCACTTTGCAATGTGAATGTATTTGCAGCCACCATTGAAGGTTTCCATAAGTTGCACGACACAGAAATGCAGAAACCAGCTGAGCTTACCAGTCAGTTTTGAGCACTGCACTGGGGTGACTGAGCCATGTTGAGGCTGTGCCTGCTTTAGGTTGGCTGCTTGTTTGCAGTGCCACGTTGTGCCCCTGTAGGGAAATCTGTTTGGGATGGAGACACTCTTACTGGAAAAGACCACTGCAGCTGGCTGACTTCTGCAGCTCCAGCAGCCTTCAAAGCCAACAGCTCAAATTCTACTGACAGAAAATCCACATAACCTTTTGCCCATTGATGTGAGCTGACTCTGTCAATAGTTTAAGGTGATGCAAATGAGTTTTCTCTTGACAATAGTTGGAAAGTATTTGGTTGTGTTTGCACGGTGCGGAATGCAAGCTGACGTATGCCATCTTTTGGTTCTGGCTTTGATGGATGGCCATCAGTGGCTACGTTTACATCAACAAATTGTGTTGATAGCATAGTAGCTGCTGCTGAAGACTCAGTGTTTATTTTGCCTGAATTCCAGGCAGGTTCACTCTGCACTAGCTCTGGACTAGTGCCATGAACTAAAAGCTTGCTTGCTGTTAGCTACTGGAAGAGCTGGAAAAGCTCAGTTCTGTTCTCTACAGAAATCTACAAATGTAGCCTAGAAGCCCAAGAAAATGAAAACTACTGTGTAGTTATACACTACCACGTTGTCTTTCCTTTTCTCCCTTGGTACTCCTATAGTAACTTTGGCTGGAATACTGTTATGATTTAATTAATGTCATTGTTGTGAAGTGCCTTTCAGTATCCTGTCTGGTTTCTTGAAATTATGTCATACTTTTAGTTATTTTGTCCTAATGATAGTATACAAGTTCACTGCTTTCCTTAAGATGATTATGCTTAAATATACCACACAGATTTAACTCCTGTGCCGTATGTGTTTATTTGCCACTTACAGTTACTTGCTTTAAAAATAGGAATAATGAATAAGTGATAAACAAGTATGTATAAAAAATTACATGAGATACTAGATATTTCAGGTAAAGGCTGGTTTCCACCCCACACAGCTTCTTATGCTTACAGAATTTTTTTGTTTGAATAGTTTATTAATAGTTACCTCACATAGCAATCCTAATTGCCATTTACTTGTCTACCTCAGCATGCTGATCTCCAAAGATATTGATGCCTATTGAGTGACTTGATACTGGGAGTACTGGGAGTACTGGTACTGGGAGTAAGGTTCTTACAGTGAAATCTCTACCTTTTGTGATTTTCTATTAAGTTTATGACTTCCAATCTGCATGATTAGATATTAGATACTATGTACCATATGATGCAAGTCAAAGATTCATATAAAATCCATATCAAGAAGGATGTGCAAACATTTTCAAGCCTTTTAGTTGTCTCTTCATCAAAAATTGCATTAATTGTGAGAATGAATAGAATAGCAGTTAAGCTGGTTTTTGCCATGTGTATCTGAAAATGCTTAGAGCACTGCATAACTTCTGTGTGTTCTCATAGTGAAGACATGCAATCCTAAAGAGGTGGTTATTTAATTATTTGAAATATTACAGAATTTAAATAGTGAAACATTTCAAGGAAGGGCTTTATTCTTAGTGCTTTTGTCACTTAACTATCTCACAAATTTAAAGAGAACTTTCCAGTAGCAGGTTTTTTTGTTTGGTTGGTTGGGTTTTTCTGGTAAGGATTAGGAGTACCAAACATGGCATCCAAACTGAAAATTCCATTTTACTTTTGATGGAGGTAGCAGTAAAATAATTTACACAATAAAACACACTTTCTTTTAGTTTCTTATCAGTCTCTTGCAAAGTTCTTAAACTAGGAGAGTTTTTCTGTGTTTACTATGGAATTTGCTTGCTCAGAAACAAATTCTTTTTTCTATATTATATTCCAGGACAATTAATCTATTAATGATAGGGTCAAATCTGTGGTAACAACACAGAAGAAAACAAGTCTGTGAACAGGACTGGCATTAGCATGGTCAGAAGTTTAAACTTCCAAAAATAGAGGAGAGCTATTTTATGGAAGCTGTATTAGGGAAGCTGTTGATTAAAATTTCTCTGACTCCAGCTTGTGGGTGCCACAGTACTCTTGGAGGAGCAAGAAGTTTTTAGTTACATTATTACTCTTAAAACCTACCCACCCATATCAGGCTGAAAAGTAGATTACTTCACTTTAGTGCAGCAGAAGCCTATTTGTTCCTAAAATCTATGAAGAGTATAATGGAGGTTGTTAGTACAGCAATTCTATTGCAATGCTGCACGCAAAGCATTAACAGTAAGCATCAGAAGCTGCTGGATTAGTACCTTTGCAGTTTCCTGTCTGACTCAAGCAGATACTGTCCTGAATTCTGACAAAACATCTTGGGTGGTGACTTTTGTTGGGTTGTTTTTTTCTCCTTTGAAGTCTGTTGCTTTGCGGTTGGGCTTATGTTTGTTTGTTTGTATTCTATATATAAAGCATCCCTGCTTGTGGTATGCTATTACCTTATTGGCTGTGTAACACCAAGTTGAAATGGAAGGTAGTAAATCTTACCTGTTGCAAAAAAGTAAATACTTAGACTTTGTAAAATTGTATTTATGTTTATTGTATGCAAGCAGTATAAGACGTGATAGACTTAGCTAATTATTTTTACACCTTCTTTGATGTACCGGGATTTTGGGCATGATGTAGCAGGCACATTTAGAGCTCTTGGTGATTGTCATCAGATTTTTAAGTGTCCTTTTTCTTTTAGCAATGGAGAGCAGGCCTAATCCAGCTTACTTGAAAGTTTATAGCAATATTTAATACAGGTTAGCTGAAAGAATTTGGATAATTTAAACAGATTAGTTGATGACTTCATGATTTAGCTCTCCAAATTGGTTATCACATGTGTTGTTTGTCTATACATTTCAAAGTGTTTAAAAGACAAATTTACAAGAGGGATGCTTGCCTCTAAATGTCCCTGCAGGCACCTAAATCAAGCATTTAAATGTCAATGTATTCATACCTCACCTGTCAAGAACTGAGAAGAAAACTCCTTTGGATTTTTAGTTTAAAATTCAAGTTTAGTTTCAGTTTTAGCTCCATAAGATGGTAATTTTCTGCTTTTCATCATTTGCGTGGCTTACAAAATATGATGAGTAAGCTGAACTGCAAGGAATGCGTTTGAATCATTGGCCTTATTTGTGAAAACAATGTATATGCAGCATGGATGCCCACATCCCCTATTCTGTGGTGATGTACAGAAGATGTCCTTAAATGAGCTGATGAGAAAAGAGCTGCTAGAAAAGACCATGTAAAATGATTGTGCTTAAAAGTATTTTGCCAAAATATTGGAGAGAACTGAATCACAACACTTCTGTTTTTCAAAGGGTTTCCATTCAGATTTTCATGCTAACTGTTGGAGACTTCAATGATGGAGCTGTTCTATTTAAAATTAAGTACTTAAATATCTCTTAAGCCAGAGAGAACGACTCTGTAACCTAGTGATTACAGCAAGGCCTTTGGAATGGGGATTCAGGCTTTCAGACTCCACCACAAAGAACTTTTCAGTGTTCTAAATAAAGCATTCATTAGGGCAGGGATTTGAACTCTGTCCTCCCTCCTCCCAAGTGAATAACCTAATCGTGGGCCTATGGCATTTTCCTCATGTTCACTGTGATCCAGGGAGTATCTGGGGATTCCTTGTGGTGCCAGGGAGGTGTTCCATAAGGGTACAAGGATAAATTCAGAGTCTGTTATCACGAGCTGTCTGTGGCAGTTTTCTGAAAGTGGAAAGCAAGTATTCAGATGCCCTTTAGCTGAAGGGGGTTTCAGCCTGTGCTTTCTGTTCTCATGTGTGCATTGGAACCAGTGAGCAACCAGGTAAAACAGCAACTCCGTCCAAAATGTTTTGAAAGAATCAATACTGCTTAATTCTAAGAAAGAAGCTCAGGACCCCGTTTCAGAAAATTTCAGAGTTATCAGGGCATAAATGCCTTCCTCTGCCAGAAGTAGCTGACTGAGCCTGGGGGAGGAAAATGACTTGGCTTTGTTGTCAGCCTTTTTTACTGACAGCCATAGCTGTCCTCTGCTCAGTGTCCTCCTGACTGAAGTAAACTCTTTTCCTTGACACTTGGTTCTCCCTATGCATCACAAAAGTGTCATGGCCAGATATATATGCATCAGTTTGTAGCCTTGCCTGAAAATAGAAATAATTGTGAAATAGTTTTGATTTAAGGAAAAATTATACATTATTTTATATAAACTTCAAGTTTTGAAATACTGCACAAAAAAGAACTCTCTTTATAATCTTCCCTATCATTAAAACCAGCAAATTAGTTAAGTGAAGAAATTGTAATTGCAAGTGATTTGTATGGCATAAGTGTGTGCTGCTTTGTAAAAATAATTGCAGTTCTTATGCCAAATACTTTTAAATCTCTAATTGATTTTTAATATTTTTGACAGGAGGTTCCTTTTGTGAGCTTTAACAATTAATATTGTAATAGAGCAATCTAGGGATTTCCATGATTTAGCTCGAACAGTTTATACTCTAATACATTGTAGAATATGTACTCAATTACTGTAAGTAGAACTGATGAAATGTCTATTACATTTGCTCAATATTTCTCAATATAATTTTCAATTTTAAGTGGTTTATGACACTACAGAGCATAAGGCATAATGGTTGGAATTCCTAATGTGAGGTATCTGTATTAGCTACAGTGTTTAGACAGAGATTTTCAGGCAAAAAAGAACATCCCATTGTCATAAAAGCCAAAATCTTCACAATGGCACCAGTCACAAGCCAGAATATGTCTATTTATGACTGCTCCCTTTTCTGCAACTGGTAAAATGGAGGAAAAGATGTTCACCCGTGCACCAATATTTTTCATTTTCATCCTCAGGACTTTATAGTCTTCCTTGATTCTGCCCAGATTCTGTCTTGTGTCATTCATGCCTACATGAAGAAGTACCAGTGGGTGGTAGTCTGCACTCTTGACAAGCTGTGGAACCCTCTTTGCAGTGTCTTGGATCACGGCTCTCAGAAGGCAGCATATTTCCCCTGACCCTCTGTCAGGTCAGTAGGTGAGTGCCTCAGTGCCCCTTAACAGAGGGTCACCTACTGTGAGCATTTGTAATTTCTTTTTGTGGTATCCACTGTGCTGCTGGTACAATTTCTCCTTGCAGACTGCTTGTGGGTGTTTGTAGCTGCTAAAGTTTTTTTTGGGGTTGGTTCTTGAGGTTGGAGTCCTGCTTTTGTGCCTCACCAGGATTCAAGGGGCCTCATAACATGGTTGTGAAACCACTTGCGTGTTTTTTTGTCTTCTCCTCAAATACTGTGCAGCCTTTTAACTGTTTCCTTCAAGTTGCCCATCTGCCACAACAGATCATCGACCGCTGCATGGCTCATGCAGGTACTTACCTTTTCACCAGGAGAAGTGCCTGGACGTTTGCTGCAACCTACCACCTGTACTGGAATCTTCTTTCTTACCAGTTCCATCTGGGTGGAAGCATCAGACATCTCAGGGTCTTTCTCTGTAGGAACATTGTTTTTAGCCCTGAGGAACGTGCCTGCAATTATGGCAGAGACTATCAAGCAGGTTGCAGGGCCTTCCCTGTGCACCTTCCTGCCCAAAACTGCCCTCCTAGGCCCTGGCTTATGCACCTTGCCCTGTTTGCCCACCCTGGTCTTGGTGCTTCTGGTCACGAGCCCTCTCCAGAGCTGTTAAAATTTCCTGTGGTTGCTCCTGTCAAGGCGCAAGTCAGGTCAGCCTCTCTCACCCTTTTCCTGGTGGATCTCTTTGTTCTTTCTTCGGTTTCCCTTCCTCCAAGACCCCTCTATCTTCCTCGGTATAGCACTCAGCCACAGCACTTACTGTTGCATATCTGTGCTTCTTGTCTGCTTCATAGACCCAAGTTACGACAAGTGTTAAGACTTTTAATAATACCACATTTTCTATTCCCAATGAAAACATTTCACTTCCTACATATCTACATCTTCAAAAATCATTTGGCACCTAGCATCCTTATCCCTAATTATTTCATAGAGCTTCAGAGCAGAATCCTGTGGAGTAGTTAGTGGGAAAGATGGAGAGAAACATGTCATGGTATCTGCCGAGGGAAGCCTAGAATTGAAAATGTAGCACCCGAGTTCTGTGTCATACATGACATGGGAAAAGAAAGGGAGAAAAAAGGTCATAGAATAAGATTAGGAGACAGGTATGAGGGAAAAAAGGTTGGGCTGAATTTACAAAGGAAAGGCTCTAGAACAAAGGTAAGTGTTAGGATAGGTGAGGTACTTTGGAAACAGTGCTGTGAAAGTGGGATGAAGTACAGATAAGAAAAGAGGCAGATGACATTTGGAGTCTTGATTTCACTTGCATTGATGGAGACTAGATTTGGGAGGTATTTTGCATTAATCCCCTTTTCTCCATTTTACAAGATCTGATTCAAAAGTAGTCATTAAGTACTGAAGATCATTTGCATTCCAGACAGTACTAAAAATGTTTTAAATTCCACAATAAGGATTCCTCATAAGCTGCACCACAGTAGACATGGAAAAGAAAAAACAGAAATTAGTTTAACTTGATTATTTTAACTTATCATGAGTCCTGCTGGTCCTGCCTCTCTCTCTGGAACAGTTAGCAACTATTATTATTAGGTATATATTCAAATCTGTGGATGATACCTTAGTGGCTGATGGCTTACTTGACTGCAGATGAGTCTGTAAATTTATTTGTGTGACATACGTATGGCTTCAAGGTGTAACAGTTTCAGCATGAATTTTAATTTGGTAGAAATAAGATGTCTATCTTCTCATTTGATTTAGAAGTAGAGATACACACTTGAAATTGATTATTTGCAATCTTAATGTGAGAATCTCAAAAGAGATTAAAATAGGAAGTAACATCTGTCTGTGTTCATGATTTCCTGGAGAAGGCAACTTGTCTCTTTTCCTTGCTTAGTTTCAGAGATAAGTTCTATTAAAATTCAATATCCAGCAATAATAATTATTCATTGTCTTTCAGTGTACTGTGTGCTTTGACAACAATACATCTACAGATTTCAGGATTTCTGTGAAATATAGGACCCAGAGGGTGGGAGGGTGAGCTTGTAGTCCTTCTTCATTTAGGAATGTTCATTCCCGTAAGTTTTATCTGACAGACTGTAAGCAAAAATACCTTTATAAATCAATAGTGACATCACTTGGAAGCAAAGCTGCACATTTCCTTGCTATGAAGATGTCCAGGAGTTGGGACAGTTGACTGCTCCTTGTCTCTTGATCACTTAAGTGATGAAGTTGTGAGGTTTTATGAGTGAGTTGTTGTCTATCTGGAGCCATACTTGATAAGGTTTGTACATTTCAAATTTTACAATTTCTGAACTTGTGGAAGTTTATTTTATAAATGGAAAAATGCTCAGTATAAAGATCTAGTTGCTACTGAGAAGAGTATGAATAACTATGGTTTTCCTGAGAATTTTTCCTGAATTTCCTGAGAATTTTTCCATTAAGTATGAGGCTCATGGAGTAGTAGTATATACTATGGAGGCTGATAACTGTGGCAATTTACTGGAACAAACCTCTGTGGCTTCTCCTACCCTATTGATTCTTCAACAGAAAAGCTACAAAGTTAATTTTTGCATGCCAGGGTCTAAAATACCAGTTTGTACTGCTTTTCCTGCTGCAGACTGTTCTGGACAATAAAATTGTGACATTTTTTCAAACACCTATAGCAATGAAAGAATATACTTGACAAGTGCATAGATAATTGCTATTTTGTATAAGAACACAAGCATATGAAGAAAGTTTTAAAACTAAGTGCTCATGAAAAATTAAACTCATTTTGCATTCAGTTCATTAATTCCAGGTAAGATATTTAAAACCTCAGTATCTGTGAATTTGAAATATGAAGTTTAGTATCTCATATAAAATAGCAAGTGATTTCTCCTGCTCCCCACTCAGTATATATAACTTTCTCCCTCTGTAACCAAACATCCGCACTATTCCCTGTCACTGCATTCCTTAGCATGTGATGGAGCTACGGAGATCTTTGTTGTGTTCCTCAACCAATCCTTTCACCCTAGGTTGGACAGCTCAGCTGTGTTCCTTGCACTGCTCATCTTAGCTTTGTATCTCAAGAAACAAATATACAAAACATCCTTTTTTATGGAGTGGACTTCATTGCAATTTATTGTCCATCGGTATTATCCCTCAAAGTCATTGGTAAATGCAACCTATCCTGACTTTGCACAGAGTGTAGTTGAGTGACAGAAATGTAAGCATTGTCATTGGCTTCTTATTAAAAGTGTGGGATATTTTTAAACTCCATCCTGCTGATTCCACCTCCTTTCTAAACAAGGTAACTTGGATAGTGCAGAAAGACAATTTCAAGGGTCAGTGGAATCTCCTTCATCAAATGTTTTTCCTCATCTTCAGAGTTAGCATTTCTGACTCATTCCCCAGTCTGCCCCCTTTTTTCTGTTCTTGACTCTCGAAATTCCTACACAGACCTTAATTATTCCCTCTAAAAATATCCCAAATGATCACAATGAAATGTTTAGTAAGCATGTTAAAGAGGGTATTTTGAATGTTACTTGCTAATTTATTTTGCTTAATTTATATCCAAAACATCTGTAGTATGTGAAATTTGTTTTTTTTTTTTTTTATTTCCATCATATATATGTGTTCAAAAAAGAAAATAGTGGAGAATTTCTAATTTTTCTGTAGAGATTTTTGTAATGTAAACATGAAGTTGAAGATTAAGCTCCCTTTGCTTTTCTTGCTTGTGTGTCATATACAGTCTTGTGCCACTGGTTGCACTTCTTCATTTCTGTCCTGTTTTTTACTCACCATCTATTGACTAATTATTTTCTGATATGTGTCAGCCAGTAAATCTTCTCTCTCAAGTTGATTCAGGCCTATGTAGAAACAGACAATTTAACAATTCTTTTTAAAATAAATCTGTCATTAAACCCTGTGTGTCCAAGGTATGCTCCAAAGCCCCATAACATCCAGGACAGTGACTGGATTTTTCAAAAAATATCCATGCCATCTGTTTTTGTGACAATACAAAAATGCCAAAAAACCTCTAGTAAGTATAGGAACTGTGATGTGTACAATGATTTTGGGACAGAAGGAAAGAATAATACACATCCGCCAAAACATAAGCAGTTATTAACAAAGCTCAAATAAGTTATTGCTGTCCAGTTCTGTAACAGCACAGCAAGAAACATTAATCCACTTATCTGTGTAGTGCTGTCTCCTGACTGCTCTTATACAGCTATATAGTTATCCATATTTTCAGTGTAGGGTGTAGGAGTGAAATAAGGCTTATTTAAACCATCAAGACAGACTACCCAAACAAATGAAGTTTTAAATGAGTTAAGCTGCAGCTAATATTTTATTATATTTCTGATTGAGTCATTGTAGATCTGAAAATAGGTGTTGTGATCTTCTTTTTCTTCAAGAGATTGTTCCTATTGTTGGAAAGATTAGGCTTTTCTTTCAAGTCCTCACTGTGTGACAGACTTGGCAAGTGTTGAGCTGTGGAAAGAGACTGAAAGTCAATGTCACGCAGAATGATGAGCTAAAAGATCCTTTGGAAAAACTGTTACTACGTGGCCTCTGGCTAGCTAGGATGCAGAAATCTCTGGGATTTGCAAGTTGTTACTATCTTCCACAGGTAAGCTTCCTTAATGTTGCAATACAGTGCAAAAAATGTGTATGAAATAGTCACTGAAGAAAATCCATCCATGATAGCTTTAACAATTTTAATATTTTAATATTTATATTATATATTATCATGTATTAATTATACTAATTATTTATATAGATATAATTATATTTATATTACCTAAATTACATTTTATACTTATTTTTATATAACTATATAAATTATATTGAAAAAGTGATATTTATTTACATTATATAAAACTAATTCTATCTTAGTATATATACTATGTGCAATATAGTATGTTATAGTATATTATAATATTATAAAGTATTAATTATACTAATTATTTATATAGATATAATTATATTTATATTATATTTATATATATTTAATTTACCTAAATTACATTTTATACTTATTTTTATATCAGTTTTCTATTAAAGTAAAAAAGGAAAAATCTGTAAAAGTAATTTTATCTTTATTTTTTCTTACATAATTTAAAATAAAATTTCTGTATCAATAGTAAGAGTATATCATTAAAATAAAATAATTACCATACTTTTAGACATAAAACTCACACTTAAGTAAGCCCACATGTTCAGATGCTCCTCTCCTAATCAATGGGGAGGATGGGTGAAAACCAAGAGAAATTTTGTACTAGTGGAATTAGGGTGAGGATGAATACTAGCAAGATTACTGTTGAGAGATGCAGAATGTTCTATGGGGGATTAGTCTGTGGGAGACAGAGAAGCATCTCTGGGAGCTGCTCCGTTCTTTGCATTATTTCTATGCAAACACAACCACAGTGCAGCTACGTCACGGGGGGGGGGGGGCATAAAGTGAGAAGTAGATTTGGAGGATAAAATTACCTTTAAAATAAGCTTTCACCTGGCAGTTTATAGCTTCTTTCCTCAGTATGGTAATGTAATTTACTAATTTAAAATTAACGGTAGACTAAAACAGTGAAACATGTATCAAAATTATGAACACCACTTGCCAGAGCTGATGTGGCCGCAGTTCACCTACAAAGTGCCTTGTGTCTTTCTTGTGTCTATCTTGTTTCCTATCTGCCTTTCAAGCTGACCCCTTTGAGGAGTTACATGTTTGAGGAGACATGTGGGCAGTAGCATTTCACAAGGGAATTACCTTGTTTCTAGAATCAGTGCTATTATTCTCCTAATATCTTTATCCTCTGTCTTCATGGCTCTGAACTACCTACACTCTTAAAAGTCATCATGTTAATAAAGCAAGGCAGAGTACAGAGTTAGCTGTGGATTCTCCTGTAACAAGTACTTTGTCGTGCTGAGTAGTGTATTTTTATATTGAAACAGGAATGCTGAATAGAAGCTGTAGTTCTGCTTCTTAGAGGTGCTTGAGACTGTCATTGTCTACAGATACTGGTTTTCAAGCACTTTGATATTCAGCTTTTGAATGTCAGACTTCATCATTACAGCAGGTTCAGTTCTCCACACTCCAGTCTTTGTGTGCACTCAGTCATTCGTTGAAGAGTCTCTGGCCTTCTTGCTCTTGTTTTGCCCCTTGTAGAGGAATGGACACCCTCTGCAAGAAAACTCACTATTTAAAAAACAAAACTGGTCATGACCCTGTTATCATTCTGCTGTTGAAATCTATCCTGTTCACTCTTATCAGCTCCTGAGGAAATGGACATTCAGAGTTAATGGCCATGCTGTTAGGAAACATCATTCTGGTACAGAAAAACTTTCGAGTGCCAGAAGCTCTTGATTCTTCTGTTGTGGTTTCCTAAACAGAGAATGCCAGCTGCTTGTCAGGCTTCTGATGCAAGTTACATATTGTAATTTGCAGAGAGGGTTTTGGCCATAAATAGGCCTCATGTATCAAAATCAAATCATACCCTGAGAAAGGATGTCTTGGAAACTCCCACAAAAATAATTTTCTTTTTTTGGATACAGGAAATTTAAGATTCTAGAACTCAGTTAGTTGTTGCCATTGTCAAAGTTACTGTTATAATTACATAATCAGGAGATTATCATTAAAAAAAACACCTTGAGACCAAATAAATTTTTAAATCAAAAGGCTCTGGAATTCAGAATATCGAGGTTCCACAATACTTATGGAAAGGCAGGGTTTATTTTCATTATGTAAAATTTGCATAAGATAGAAAGCAGTGGATCATCCAGAAACGTGGCAGGGTGAAAGTATTTTCTCATGAGAGTGTAGTGGTGCTGTCATAGAAGAAAATAAGGCATCTGCAGAATTCTGAAAAAAGGAATGGTATATCTTGGTGATTTTAAGCCTGTGGAAAAATCTTACCTAATCTGTCTCAGCAGTCACAATAACAGCAGCAGTCATTATTGGAAGGTTGACCTAACTGCTGTACAGCCTGTTCAGTTCTGGAACAGTTTTTGAAGACCATGGATGTACTCTGTATCTTCTGCTTCAGTCTCAGAGTCACTGAGTTTTTGGTACAGTGATTATGACCAGAAGACCTAAAAAAAAACAAAAAAAAAACAAACAAACAAACAAAAAAAAAAACCAAACCAAAACAAAAAAAAAACAACCAACCAACCAAAAAAACACAAACATAAAAACCTGGGTGGAATTTATCACTGCTATGAAATTCTGCACACAGAACTATCCTCCTGTAATTCTGTTAGCTGCTAATAAGACTTTAAAAAAATATAAAATTACTGGCCTGACAGTAATGACTGACTTGCTATTTGTGTTTCCTCTGTCTGCAGTTCTTTTTACAACTGCTAGTGCATGCTCTTAGTACTGAAGTACATGTTAATAAGAATATAAATACTATGGTGGTATTATGGTATGAAGGTGGTAATTTATTACAGGTTATTTTAACCAGGTCAAATTATATCAGCCGGACATAATTATCATCTGTTGTTTTTTACTTATCTCAGGTATAAGCCCATGGATGTTTAGTCACCCTCAGACATCATAGTGGAATCTAAGTCTCATCTGTGGGTCATGTACATTAAATTAAGACATTCTGAATGACTGTTTCAACTCTGGAGTCCCATTGACTAAATAAGCATTAGTTTTATTTTTCAGATTTCAAAATAAATAGGATGATTGCCCAGCATCACAATTAGGGCTCAACAAAATTGTTTTCCAAAGGATAAAATAGTTTGGTTTTGTGAATAGATAGTTTAGTCAGATAGTTTAGTTTAGTGAATTTTTAAACTTTAAAAAAATTATTTCAGTTAGTCTGGAATTTCTTTTTTGCTGTTTCAGGCAATGAACAGGAAAAAATTAAAAAAGATAATTATTCACACATCTCATTGCCATGTCTGCATTCATGGCAGTCATCTGTATTTTCACACCACGTACATTGCAATATTCCTAGGGATGATTGCAGGAGTAGGACTAACAGCTTCTAGGTCAGTAACAAAGAAATCTCAATTGGAAGTTAGACACAGAGTTAGACAGTCTTTTCTGCACCCTGAGCTTGTCCAGTGAATTGCATTCTGCTGCTTGAGTTTCTATCTGCAACATTTAGTAGGCACCTGTGAGTAATCTTAATTTTACTGTACTTGTAATAGTCATTGAGTCTGCACTGTTTCTACTGTATCCAATCAAACTTAAAAGGCTATGACATGATGAAGGAATATTTAGCCTGTATGTTTAGACAAAAATCACATACACAGAAATTAAATATAGGTACGTAATGCAAACTAGCAGTGCAATTAATATGGGTTAGAGCCAACCAATATGGGTTACAGTTATGAGTTTCCCATAATTGATCTTTATGGTTATGATCAATCATAATCAATCAGTTATGATTGATTGCTATCACAGAAATAATGCACATTATTTTCATCATCCATATTCATACTTCATTATCCTTAAAAGGCTACATGTTCATGACAATGTATAAGATTTTTAGTAAGACAAGACAAATACAATGGCTCATCATCTAAGCAGAATGAGAATGTGTATTTTGTAGTTCCATAAACATTGCTCATGAGTAGATTCTTGTTGGCATACAATTTAATATATACCTTTGCAAAAAAATCTGCCGTTATTCAGTGACTTACTCTAGGATAACAAGTAACTGTCATAAATGAAGGTCAGACATAACTTGACGAATCTGCATATGCATATATAAATATATAAATAAATTATATGAATGTATATGCATATATATTGCAAATATGCATGTGTATATTATAGATGTATGTAACAGATAAACACAACTATCTGAAATAATTTGTTACATTGGTAATGTAGGTCTGTTACGTAATATGATTTTTTTTACATACCAGGTATTTTAAGAAAAAAAGCACAGTGGTCATGTCCAATACAGTTTTTGACCATAACCATCATGCGTCAGTGCATATCCTCTGAATTACATCTTTTGTCTTTACATATTATCAAATTCTGTGCAATTGAGAGCACAAGTTTAGTTGTCCTGGTATCTGTACAGGGAACTTGCACTACAAGCTGTAGACACTCTGAGGTATTCAAGACAATTTTGAAAAAGCGCAGATGGAGAGGATGAAATCTGCTAATTAAGATTGTCACAGCCTAGAGTGGTATTATAGCAGCTAAGCTATTTACACAGATCCTGTTTAAATGCTCCAAACCCACCCTCCATGTTCCTTACTCTCTTGCTTAGCACATCTGAAAAGTAAATATAACTAAACTCTTCTGATTCTTGTTTAATTCAAACAGAAGGAGTGGATTTATTAGTATGTCTTGAGGTAGTGTTGCACAACTTTAAAACTAACTTACTCTCATAGCTGAAATTCAGCCTAATTTGAGGAAGAACAAGAGTTATAAAATCAAACTTTGATGAGAGCTCCAGAGGCTATGTGAGGGAAGCAGCAAAACTGTTGGGCAATTCAAAATTCGTCATTCAGAATATGTCCATAGATGTAGCTGTCTGGTTTGCAGCCATGTAGTCAGTCACAGGGCTGTTCATTTGAAGTGTTCTGAAATTCACAGCCTAAGGAGAGATGCATTGGTTATGTTCTGGGTTTCTGGACACTTCTGTACTCTGGGAACTCTGGTCCAACATCTGTTATTGAAACAAGCTGACTGCAGTGTTTCGGCTCTGAAATCAGTGCCTTGGGTCTCTCACATGTCTACCCTATGCTCACTCATCCATATATTCCCTCAGCATCTGATGACATCAATTTCCGTAAGTTCAGCTGGCAGATTCAACTCTCTTTCCTTGGTCCCACTCATCCCATCTGTTCAAAGAAAATGCATTTCTTCAGGGAACAGATGGAGTTAGTGGCTGTACTTTGTTGTGTTGTGGGCTCCCCATCCTGGTTTAGTCACATTCCTTGAGTAGGGTACTTTTCTGCAGTATAGTATTTGCAAGAGCTCACTAGATACTCATCATGTAACAAAAAATAATGTTCAGAGTACTATTCAACCAGGCTCCATTCTGCCCCACCAGAATTTCTGATTCTGGATGGATTTGAATTTTCATAATATCTGTATAAATGCTATATATACCTCTGTGTGTTCTCATAATTGTATTTAGTTTTGCCTTTTAATTATACATCTGCTCTGAGAAAAGAAGTCAACAAATGGTTCTAACACTAAAATTCCACCCCTTGCCTTTAAAAATGCAATTCCAAATAGCACAGTATTCACCGTGCAGAGCAAATGCATATGGATAGTGTGTGGACAGTATCACAGATACAACATTTATCCCTGGAGATAAATCGTAGTTTCTGTGAGAGTTTGCTATGAGACTTGATTGAAATTTGGTATTTAGAGCCACAAAGAAAACATGAAAAAACTTTCAAGAGTATGTGAATCATCAGTACCTACATTCTAATAAGCCATCTAGAGATGGCTTAGGCTTTCATATTGCAACTGTGAAGTTAGTTTAAAATAAACCATATCTTCTGGTTTTAGGTTAACTATTATATTAAATTTAAAGTGTTAACAAAACTATGTTCCTTTTTTTCTGTAGAAATTTTATCAGTGAAATAAACCACTTTTTTTTTAGAACAGATGGATTTATTTTTCTTTTTAGAATGGTAAAAATAATGTGTGGCATATGTAATTGAAATTTATGTCTATGTTAATGGGTTTGCAAATAGCAAATTTTCAGAAGTAAATTCAGAATATGTAAAAGTAATAAAAATACAATAAGCATTGAATTCTTTATGCCAAAAGACAGCCCATTTAGTTTTTCTGTAGTGGAAATGAGATAATTAAAGGACAAAACAAATAGGTAGAACATAGATATATTTTCTGCTTTGCTTCCATAAAAAAATATGATGACCTTGTGTGGAAATGATAAGCCTTTACATCCACCTGTTTGCTATCAATCTAGCAGGTGATGGTACACAAAGAACCTTATGTTACCCTTAGAAAAAGGAGACCTTGGGACCCTGTCAGTTGACAAAGCCTTTGCTAACTGGTTTGTCATTGCTTGCCAGATGGAAAAGCTGGAAGCTTGTGGATGGGTCATAATTTTTTAATAATTATGACTTTTTTCCCCCCTCTCCTTTAAAAGTGTACTCATTCTCTGGGATTACTGTCTTTTGACACTTGCAGAATGTTGAGTTTTTTGATGGTCCTTCAGTAATAATCATAGCTGAATGCACAGATTTCTGCAGCATGCCAGCATTTTTTAAAATCGCCCAAGAACTGTACCTATGTAAAAAATTTTAGAAGTTGAGGAAAAATGCTTCTAAGATGCTTTACTGTGTTACATGAAAACACTTACTCAGCACTGCTTGAATTAAGCTCCAGTGCACCATCCATCTTTGCTTCTGAAAACCTCACCTAAGGGTGGTGTACTCTGAGTCTGTAATCTGGGCTATATTTGCATTTTCCTACATTTTCACCCTGTAGGAGTGCTTGTAGGTGTTGTGCTCATATGGACATATTGCAGTACCATGGAAAGGTACTGCACCATACTGGACTTATGCCATTTATATGGGTTAATATATTTCCTCCTGGCACAATGTTTTCAGATGATAGACTGTATAGGATACAGAAGATTCGTCCCCACCATCAGTTCTGTGTCAACCAACAGAACACCATATCAGTAAGTGATTATTATGTAGCCTAATTCCTGTCAGTGTCTATCCTTATTCATTAATGCAGCTGCTTTTTCATATAGGCCCTTTCTTGCATCTACAGATCCTCTTTGCTAATGGTGATTAACAGAAAGAAGGACTCTATTAGTTTCTTTCTGTTCTTAATTACACCCACTACTCAGCATCTCTTCAGCCATGTTTGTTAGCAAACCTTTCCCTGAAGAGTGAAGTCCTTACGTTGAGATGACAGTCATTACTGTTGACACTTGTGTAGGATGTCCAGGAAGGTGACAGGCATTCCAGTAATCTGTCAGCAGCTTACCTGTGACACCTACTCACAGTTGAAATATGTTCTTGAAACATAGGTCACACTTTTCCAAAGGCAACTCTAACGTCAAATGGAGGTCGCAACTTCGATACAGGTGTGCACAGGCATGTGGCTGTTAGCCTGAACTGCAAGGATTAAGCAGAAAACAATGAGGTGGTATTTAGAATAAATTAGAGACTGTGAAGATTTTCTTCTGTCTGTGTTGGTTTTTTTTTACAGTATAGTAGCTGTAATACTCCAGTATTTGTGATTAAGTTATAACATTTTTAGTGCTGGTATTTGATATGGTGAGGAACAGGAAGGTATAGGAAACACCTTGGCACCTCAGTAATTCTCTCTGCTTCCAGTTAGTAAACATGCAAAATACAGTAGTTATCAATACATGAAAAACAACGTAACTACTGGTTTTATTTCTGTGTCTGCAGACTGTTCTATAGATTGATTTTTTAATAGTCTTAGATAATATTGCTGTTTCTTTTATGGGTACTTACTGTACCTAAATTGAAACATACCAACTGATGATTCAAACCTTGTGAATTAACAGTGGTAATGAAAATTTGTTTGTGTGCTGCACAGTGCTCTATTACACACAAGTAATGCTTGTAGTGTTTTCAGCAGGCATTTTGAGGATTTTACATTACTGAGATTAAAAATTAAAATTAGGAGCATTGCAGCTAACATATTTTAAAAATTTTTCATTAAATCATTTGACTGTATTTTGCAGGTATGAAAGAGTTTGCTAATATTTTTCACGCTTGTTAAATGTAAATGTTAGAACAGCGAAATGGGATTACGCAATGTGACAGCTGGTCTTTGGCTCTGTTGCATTAGCTCTCTGTCCAACCAGTACTTTTCTGGTATGTAATGCCCCAGATTTTTAACTCTGCCATGAATGGCGGCCAATTATCATGGAGTGGCTATCATCCACATTGTGCATCCTCTGGTCTCCAAAACAAGACATTTCGATGAAAACATCCGATAAGAATTGGTGCTCAGAATATGATCACTGCAGAAATATAATTGGGCTGGTTGTCAGGGGATGAGAGGATGACCGAGATTGTTTTAACAGTTCACAGTCATGAAGAGTCATGTCCCCTTGTCCAAAATTACTCCCAAGCACTTTTAAATATATTAGTGCAGATATAGCCTGTCACCTTTAATAGGCTGCAGTCTGCCTTGTCAGAGTATTACCCTTTTTAAACCAATAGATTACATCCGTTGTCAGTGCTTCCGTGTAGTGCCTTGTTTAGTAATGTCTCTGTTATCTAGACTTTTTTGATAGATGAAAGGTTTTATGCAATACTGATTTGACTTAAATGCAATGCAAATTTTTTTTTCTTTAAGATTTTGCTTTACCTTTTTTGTTTTATTTTACCTTATGTTCTTTTTTTCATAACTGAGAGGTGTTTTGGTGAGTATAAATTCTGTGATGTGTGGTTTTCCTTTTTTTAGCAGATAGTACAGCATGGCTCTACCCTCTTCTTTTCTACAAAGAGAGGCTGCTGTTTGTGACATTTGTTTTCAGGTACGTTAATTTAATTAAGCACATTGCAGCCTTAGCAGTATGGTGTTTTTCTTATTATTTGTGTCGAGTCCAGAAGTCACCTGTCTGTGTGGTTTCACCAGGGACACTTTGAGGGAGGCTCTAGGCTACCATAAACTCAGGTTCAACAAGAGCTACAGAAAATTGATCTCCATCCGTTCCCCAGGTTTAGTTCACCCCAGACTTAGCTTATTTCTTAGGTAACATACAAGGAACTCAGCTTACCAGAGATGCAGCCATGGAGACACAGAGGCAGCTTGCGAGTCAGGGCCTGAGCCCCAGGCCCGTGGGCAGGCCCAGTGCAGCAGCAGCAGTCACTCAGGTAGGGCCTGGGCCCCCACAGACAAACCCTGAGGGGAATCATAGAATCATAGAATTAGCCAGGTTGGAAGGGACCTCAGAGATCATCAAGTGCAACCCTTGACCCACCGGTGCGGTTACCAGCCCATGGCACTGAGTGCCACATCCAGTCTCTTTTTAAATGTCTCCAGGGACAGAGAATCCACCACCTCACCGGGCAGCCCATTCCAATGCCTGATCACCCTCTCCGTAAAGAAATTCTTTCTAATATCTAACCTAAACTTCCCCTGGCACAACTTAAGATTGTGCCTTCTTGTCTTGTTGATAGTTGCCTGGGAGAAGAGACCAACCCCCACCTTGCCCCAACCTCCTTTCAGGGATTTGTAGAGAGTGATGAGGTCTCCCCTGAGCCTCCTCTTCTTCAGGCTGAACAGCCCCAGCTCCCTCAGCCTCTCCTCATAGGATCTGTGTTCGAGTCCCTTCACCAGCCTGATTGCCCTCCTTTGGACCTGCTCCAGGACCTCGACATCCTTCCTAAACTGAGGAAGGCACAGAACACAGGGCCTTGACCAGATTATTCAGTATTAAAAGAACCTTACATAATACTGTTTCTTAATATACCAATTCGTTCTAATGGACCAATTCTAAAGCATTAAAAGAATTACTGTAATGTGATAATTTGTCATCAAGATATGCTTTAGTAATTAAGACAGAGTGTTTATAAAAAATATTAGTATATCATTCATTGTGATTACATTATCTAAATTCTACTTTTGAGAATCACCATTTTTTCAGATAATATTTAGCCACTGACAAAAGCCCATATATAAACATCATATGTGTATATGTACACATATTCAATTCAGTCTCTTCTGAAAGTGTTTTCCTTTTCTCATGTTCATTAGCCACAGGCTCCTGGTGATTAATCAAGCACTGAAGCAAAGGACAATCTGTTCCTTTTAAAGAGATGTAGAAAACATTAATGGATGAAAAAGAAGTTACAGCCAGTTGTCAGGAGTTGAACGAGTTTTGAGTTGAGTAAATTGCTTCAGTTGAGTTGCTTAGTGAATGAACTGCTTAAGTTTTGCTTGCTACCGATACTGGTATTAGATATAGATTAGAGAAGAAATTATTACTTCTTTTTTTTTTTTTTTTTTAAATCTCAGATAAGACTGCTAACAATAATGGAAGGGTTTTTCCCTCCATCCAGTATGAGAAAGGACTAGGTTATAACTTCTATTGAAGCTCTTATTTCCTCTTCAGATCAGCTTACAGAGAACGGTTCTCACTCATAGACAACTGAAGTGTTGAACATAGTGTTGAATTGAAGATGAGTGCCAGAAACATCAAAAGGAACTGTACCACTTCAGTATGGTACTGACTGCAGACCATCTGATATAAATGCATTCCTGAATATAGCTGAATGACAAGTACTGACTTACACTGTACTGAATCGGTTGGAATAGAAGTAAACACAGAGTATCTGATGAAAATTAAATTGTGGACGTACAGCAAGTGCATGTTTGCATGCCAGCAGATATGACTTCTCCAAGTCAGGACACAGCATGGGGGAGATGTTGCAACAGATGCACTTTCTGTAGGGTTTTTATATGCCTTATGGGCTTGATATAGGTAATCATCAAACTACAGACCTGACTGATGATAGGCATGTTCTCCAGGAAAAGCAGAGTAAAATGAGACCTGTGCTGGTAGTGCTGTTTGGTGTCACCACCTGGGTCACCAGTGCCATGTCTGTGTGAGTGAGTGAAAGATGTATTTGGGGTGCAGGAATGCATGGGTCTAGTCAGCCATGTAAAACCCAACAGGGATGCTTGATATACAAGGATGTATATGAAGAAAATTGTATATTATGAAATTTCCAGACCAATTATAAGAAAAATCAGGGAGCTAAAGAATTACTTATGATTTAAGGATGGTATCTTGTTAGAAGACAAATTGAAATGAATTGACTTTCTATTCTCCCTATATTCAGGAAGATGCAACTTTTCCTAGTCATCCATAGAACTAAATACTTTTTTCTCAATTACTGTTGTATCTTTCTCCCTGGACTTGAAAAAAAATAATGGAGAAAGCTTGACTACATTGACTATGCCACTGTTTACCCTAACATAAAACATGGAACATTCTCTGCTTGATTTGAATCCCCAACAGGTTTGGAGATTATCCCAGCGCTTTCATTACGTCTTGAACATTGACTCTCATCAGCCAATGGAACCAAGTCAGAACACAGTTCTTCCTTTTGTGTAGGTGTAGGACAGGTGTAGGACAAAGGAAACTTCTATGAAATAATGTAAGCATTGCATAATTAAAAATAAAAATACTTTTTTTGTGATGACTATATCTTGAATTTATTCCTCAATTAATTTATTGCTCAAAGGGTGCCAGAAATTTAGTTTTCCATGCTGAATGATATTGTCTCATTCATATTTTGCTGCTTATCTGTTTAGGCTTAGATTGTAAACACGTTTGGGCAAAAAACTAAGTTTTGCTATTGAGCACAGTAGGCTTATGATTATTAACTAGGGCTGTTAGACACTCACAAAGTGAGGGATCTGTAATAAAACTTTAATTATGTCTGTTCTTGATACTATTGCTGAAAATGTGTCTATGGGAAAAGTTTAATAAGATTTGCTTGCACTCCGACATTCCATTAAAAAAAGAAGTCTTCTATTCAATAGACCTGCAGTTAGTATGTAAGCAGAGGTGTGACTGCTTAATTTAGTAACAAAACCATGAGGTTTTTTGTTTACTTTGATTAACATTGTTCATACTGAGAATAACTAGGAGCATGACTTCAGGTAATTCCTTCTCCTTTATCCTGACTGGATTTGATAGCTCACCTGCAACTAGAGGAGTATCAGGCTTCACCTGTGGAAACTCAGGGATGCACATGACTCTGCACTGGTATTCTTGGGGCACAAGCTTTGCTGCTCAGAAAATGACTTGGAGTAAATGATTGTCAGAGGTTTTCTTCACTTAGGTTTGTGATTTAGGGTTAGTGATCAGTGTTATCTAGTTAACAGTGTTAACTGTTTCATTGTATGGTATGTGTGCCAAGCCACTGTATACCAGAGTGATAGCATAACATTTAGAAGTTTCATATTTTCAGTTAAATGGATCATACACATTAAGAATCTTCTGTGCTAGCCATCATGCATTAGTAACTCTGGTTTTGCATAATTACATCTTTGAGTATAACCTGGATACACAGTTCTAGTTTCTGTATGAAGTTAGGTAGACCTTTGACTTTCAGTTGTGGTTTTGATCTATGGAATATCTAGTATTGAATTTTGCCTCTCTGTATTTCTGTCATATGTCCTGTGCCTCCAAATACTGAATTTCTCCCCGGATGGTTTTCATTTTGTACCTAGAAATTTTTTATCTTTGGGGATGTAGGAAAGAAATCTGGTTTTATACCCATAAGGAGGGGTTCTGTGTATGAGTAAAACGGTAGGGGAAGAAAAGTAAATTACAAGTGTATGAAAAATAAGGTGTCACTTACTTGGCCTATGATCTTTTGCTTTCCTATTAATCATTAGATATTTCTTCCTGTACATCTTGGGTGTGCTGGGATGCTAATAGCGTGTATTACCTATATGTATAATTACTGTGTTTGGGTTTTTTTAATTACTATGTTTATGGCTATAGGCATTGGTGTCTTCAGAACTGGAGACATGAGAGGAACAAGAGGCTTCAGGGTGCACCTATTAGTATGATTTTGTTTGTGCTTGTGAATTCTTCATTTTAAGGTTTGCCAGAGGGCTGTAAGTCTGAACATTACTTTGTTGGGAACATATAAGTGAAAAGGACTATGGACTTAATTACTTTCAATTTCTATGTGTTCTACGTGAAATTTCTGCTTTTGGAAACTTGCATACATTTCTTAATAGCCTTTTAAAAATCACGTTTACTTGAATCTTTCTTTTTCATCTCTTGTATGTCTTGGTTTTATGATAGTTCTGTGGTTGTGACCTTTATTAGCTTCCCTTGTGAGCTTTCTTTATCTATCTATGAGCTAAATCATAGCGCTCTGATGCTTCACTTAATGTCTTTGTACCTGAGACCTCATTAATGCTTAATATTCATAGATGAAAAGTGAAGTTTTATGCTGTCATGCATTCTAATATATATTAAACTGACATTTTAATGTGTTTCCTTTTTGACTCCTCCCTAGACCCAAGACATTTTAAAGTTCGGGTTTTTTGAATATTGGAATACCCAGCTAAGAGAAAAAGGGGACTAATAATATTAATCCCTGTAATTGTAACAGTCATCAGTAAAAAGTCAGTTTTTAAAGAACAGCTACTTCATGGTGTGAGCTAAGATAATATCATCTTTTCTTTGTATCCATATGTTAGTAATGGTCCTGGTTGTAGAGAGAATTGGCCTTTAAGGGAGCCCTGGAGTTTGCCTTCGAGCCACTGAAGCGTAGCTGGATATCAGATCTGTTGGGGAACATAAGGCTACTGAGTTTAGCCAAGGTAGTGCAGTGGGAATGAGTGTTTTATGTTTATGGAGAGAGACTTTGCATAGGCAGGATGGAGACTCTCCTAAGCTCTCAGACAGAAGGCCTGGTGAGAACCAGCCTGCAGGAAGATGTGAGCCTGCTGGGATGAAAGGCTTCTCAAGGGCCAGGGTTAACGGCACTGCAGCTGTGACCCAGCGTGAAGCTGGCAGGAAGGTCTCTTCTCTTGACTTTACTGAAAAACCTCACCTCAGAGGAGGGGGTTATGGAAACAGTCTGTAAGACCACACTACAGCACCTTTTCTGAGGGGTGAGGGCTATGGGAAGTGCAGTTTCTCTGTCTGATATGTTTTTTTGCAGAACTTGCATGGCTCTTGAGGACAGTCTTGTCATGAATTCCTCAGTGCAATGCCACAGGAAGGTCTCAAGTATAAGTTGCTAGATGTATCGACTAAGATTTTCAAACTTTAAGTGCTGACATCAGTAAGAGCTGTGGATTGTTAAAATTAGACTGTTCATATTAATAAGTAAACACAAATCTAAATACCTAGCTTTGGATGTGGAGTGGTTCCTAATTCTTAGAAGACTAAAGAGCTTCTTTAATTAACTCATTTAATGAACCCTCATTGGAAAAGAATTACTTTCTTGCATTTTAAAGACCTTTTCAAAATCTATAGAAGTAATCTGTAGCACAGGTGGATATAGCTTCTTCTGCCCAAAGAACTATGATAATTATTTTCAGTCAGTCTTGTTTCTTCTTTTTTTTAAAGGATTTTATCTTTTAAAACTTTGCACATAGCACATACCTCCAGACCTATCAATTTGGTGTTTATATACTATGGGGAAAAAAGTCTGAGAAAAAACGAAGGTCAAATCTTTGAAGCTACATTTGAGTTACAGTAGCTTACCCTGTTCAATGATGTGTAACCCTCAATTCCTATGAAAAGAGTGGGAGACAAGGAATTGGAGATTAAAACTCAGTATATCAAACAAAGCTGTTCTTTCACCTTACTTTAATATGCTATTCACATTCTGTCTGTGCGAAAAAAGTAGATTTAATTAGTCACAGTACTCCATTTAGTGAAATATACTGTGATTGGTTCTGTAATTGAAAACTCTTGGCATAAAATGGAAAGGTCAGCTTAAATGGCATTAGACTTAGAAGATAATCTGTTTGTCCAGTTTCAAAGTTTTTGGCTCAAAGGAAAAAAAAAATGAGGTCATCATTTGTATTTGAAATAGTTCTTAAACCATCTCATACGTCTTCCCTCCTTCTTCTCATGTTCCGATTCTCCCACCTGGGGAAGAGTTTCTGTACGTCTGATTTCTTTACATATGATCTCACTGCTTGGTGAAAAATCAGCACTCATTCAGGCATAAGCAGGAGAAGTGCAAGGCCTGTTAGATCATCACTGGTATTAGTTTGGTAGATTTAAGTATATGAATCCTGTTGATCTTTATAATGCCTTAATTATCTATAAACATTTCATTCATTTGATTTAATTAAGAAAAATCACTAGTGCTTCATAAAATACTGTGAGAAGGTATGAATAACAGTTGGAGCTGATGATGTTAAAGGTCTGTTGCAACCCAGATGATTCTGTGGAATGGGAATGAGCAAGATGAGTATGTTATGTTATTTTGTTGTCAGGCAGAGAGGGAACAAGCATGTTAGAATAAATGATTTAATCTGTCTTATTTTCAGGAAATGGCCACTCGTCTTAGTTCTTTACCCAGTTAGTGTTAATGTTTCTTGTTGGTTTCTTTGTTGGCTTTTTTGGTTTTTTGTCTGTTTTGTGGGGTTTTTGTTTGGTTGGTTTTGGGTTTTTTTTCTTTTTTAAAGCAGTTTATAGTTGCTATTCTTAGTCTTATCCAATCATTAACAAAGTAATGCTGTTTTCTTCAAAATTTCATTTATTTCCAGGGTCAGCAACAATCTGAGAAGAAGATGGAAAGTTTAAAGCATTTAGTTTAGAGGAGAGAATAATTTTCATGTCCATGAAATGTAGCTGCTGGAAAGGAAATATGTTATTCTTGTCCATGGTGAAAAAGAGCAAAGAAATAAAAGTCTTAAATTATGTCAAGTAATGCAGGTTAGATGAAACGGGAAGCTTTCTAATTGCAAGAAAAATGAAGTATTGAAGTCAATTGAGGATTGCCTTGAGAGAATGTGTAGTCTTTGCTATTGGACATCTGCAAGGACAGATTAGCTAGATACTTCAGGGAAGTGATTTAGGCATACCCAGTCCTGAAGTGAGCAATATTATGTCTCAAAGGACCTTCCAGGCATGTTTTCAGGATTCTGTTATTGATTGTTGGATTTCACTCCATAAAAGATGGCTTAAAACTTTCTGTAGCAATGAATTAATTTTTGGTGTTTCAACAAAAATGGGAATCAACAGGACCTGACATAATATCTTAATGTTAACATTATATAGAACCTCTTCAGTATTCGTTAACCTTCTTTTTGTGATTAACTGCATTCAGTTAAAGGAGAGCAAAATCTATTCTCTTTTGGTATGTTAAGGTATTCTTTATATTCTTGTGTTATTGTGTAGTTGGTAGAAAGTAAAAAATTGAAAACCTTTTTCTCACGTGAAGGTTGCATAGTAAACAAAGTTGTTTTTTTCATATCTCCCTCAATTTACTTTATTTTTACAGAGTTACCTATAAAAAGGTATTTCGTTGGTAATAGCTTGACTTAAAAACACCTAGAAGAATGCAAAAAAAAATTATTATGGGAATGAGTGTGAAGTTGAGAATGGAACAAGCATGGAGTTACATCAGATTCAGAAAGAATGATGAGAACCAAAAGCAACAACCTCTCAAAAACAAAACAAAAAACCCACAACAACAAAAAAAAACCAACCAATGAGCAAAAAAACCCGACCCAAAACCCCATAATTAATTTATTCATAGCAAGAAGCAGGATTGTAGTGACACCTGAAAAAGGAAAGTAATCTAAATGCACTAGCTTTACATAGGGACGTGAAACACTGTCTGTAGCTGAAAGCTTAGGAACTATTTTTTTAAAAGAGTAGACTTACAATCATCTATGCACATGGATAACCACTGAAAATCCTAGTTCCTTTTGTTCCTGCATCACACTGGGATGTGTTCCTTCATCACATTGGGACCATTGTCAAGGCAGCCATTGGCCTCTATAAACCCCCACTGTGTTTACAAGAAGCCCAGAAGTTATGGGTCTTCTGTAGGCCTTGGAAGAGGTCTCCTGATCAGTTTGGTATTGTCTTAAGGTTGAACAAGAGTGTAAACCTGTCCAGTTATGTTTAACTGGCTCTCTTTCGGGAGCCATGTGTAGAGTTTGAAAAGCTGTTAGGCAATGGAAATTACAATCCAATGGAAATTATTATTCAGCGTATCAAGTAATGATACACATTCTGCAGCATCAGCAGCCTGCTGATAAACACTCACCATTTGCATTTGAGTAGATTAGTTTTATTCAAGGTCTTCTTTAAAGGGCAAGATTATTCTTATCCAACAGGGGTTCATTGAAAGTTTTTGTTTCCTTTAATCCAGTGTAACCTAAACTGCAAATTATGAAACCAGGTATTAATGATGCATTTAATTAGTATGTTTTAATACCAACCAGTGAGACTGCTTGAGAGAACAGCATTACATCTACAGGTTATTTTGCATAAAGCTTTAGCAAATGTTCAGAGGGACCAAATTAAGTTTTACCTTACACTGCTGTGAAAAATATGGAATATGCTATCTCATTGCTATCTCATTGCTGCAGAAGTTTTGGGGTTTTTTGGGGGGATGTTGGTTTTTTGTGGTGTTTTTCTGTTTGTTTTCTGGGTTTTTTTGTTTTTTAATTTTGTTTGGTTTGGGGTTTGGGTTTGGTTTTGGGTTGGGTTTGGTTTGGTTTGGTTTTTTCACAGAATTTTTTTCATTTAGTGCTAAAATTTGCCAGGTAGTAAAATTTGGACAGGTATCAAATTTTTACAGTGTTATTGTTGCAACAGAAGATGTCAAAGAAAAAAAGAAAAAAGAGAAAAAAAAAAAGATACCTTTGTGGGTTCCAAAAACAGCCAAAAGCCATGCCAGCAAAAATCTTTTTTTTCTTTCTTAAAGCAATAGGAAATGGTAGTTTTTTTGGGTTTTGTTTTTTCTAATATTGCTGGGTCTTCTGGATCAGTGTTATTAGCCGTACCACAGAGATTTGAAGAATATTGCACCAATGAATAAAGTGAATTTTTGATGAGCACAGGGTTCACCAAGGAGAGATAAAAATTAGAAAATGCTTCTGAAAATGTTATTGTCTCATGCAGCAAGAAATAAGTAGACATTTTCTTATTGGTGATTACCTATCTGTAGTGATTATTCTGTACTGTTTATAAAATGTGTTCAGTACTCTGTAAATACTACCTAAGAGAGGAAGTGGTCTTATTAAAAGAAATTCAAAGGCAAATTACTTTCGTGTTAGTTAGCATTAGAAAATATGATTGTTAATCATTGTTGAGAAGATATCTCAAAGTGAGAAATTATTTCCAGCTTAAAACACCTGACATTTGAGTCCTACAAAACCACTTTTTACCTTCAGTTCGTGGTCCATGTAAAACCACGATAGTGAAAATCTGAAGACATTATGCTAAACTTGGAAGAAAAATAAGTATATCTGAAAAGTCAAATAACAGTAAGCACTATCTTTTCTTTATTATTCATCCATGTAATATTGTGAACTGCAGGTAGTAAAAATATCCATCAGTCCCCAAACATTAAATATTTATTTCTGTTTCTTTTTTATTTTTAATTTTAAAAATCAGAAAATATAATTACAATCTGAATCTTTAATGTAGACCTAGGGTTTGGTGTTGATTTAGGGGGGTTGTTTTTATTTTAAGGAGAAAAGAAATGCTATTTCTGTAAAAGAACAGACTTATAATTTCCTATGACTGTGTGGTATACATTAAAAAAAAAACCAAACACAAAACTTCTCATATAGTAAATTTTTTCAGGAGTCATTCACAATTATTGCTGATGTTGTTCATAAGAAGGGTCTGACAGGTACCTTTGTGGGTTCCAAAAGCAGCCAAAATCCATGCTGGCAAAAATCCTGATGAGTCACTTCAAACTCTTTTAATGGTTTTGATGTAAATTAACTTCTGAATGAGGCAGTCGTTAAAAATATGCAGCAAGAGCACAACTTAGTAACTTTTAAGCTTGCTGAAAATGAATAGTCACGTATTGTCAGCCTGTTGTGTTGTCAGAGCACTCAAGTTGAAGAAATCCTGAGGCAGCACACTGTCAGTGTGGGCTTTAGCTCATTCAGAACTGTCATAGATGCTCCTGATATTTGAATTTGGTTTCTTTTCAGCAAGTTTATTATGCCTCAGTTTTCTCTAAACATTTAATTTACTGAGACAAGTAAAAATAAAACATTGAGATTTGCTTAGGTGTTCTAGTTATTGAGCAAAGCTGTCAGGAGCTTAAACTAGCTGTCAGAGTTGGGAGTTGTTCACTCTGAGAAATCCTTTTTTATTATCCCTTCAGTCTGGACCCTACCTCCTATATGACAGTCAGTTGAAATCATGTCATTTAGGAAGCCAAGGTTCACTTTAAGACTTTGTAGGTCACCTTTGGCAATTCATGGTGTTTCAGGTTGAACAGATAGGGAGTCCCAGCTCCTTCAGGATTCAGTGCATTTTATTCCCTGTGTGCAGAATTGGTAATGTCCTCATCCAAAGGGAATGGAGCATCTGTCATATGGGGAGAAGGTGTGGGAGATGGGTCTCTTTATCCTTAAGAAGACAAAGTATAAATACCTGGCTGTGGAGAGTAAAGACGATGGAGCCAGATCTTTCTCAGTGGTGCTGAGGGAAAGGGCAAAAGGCAGTGGACAGTAACTGAACTACTGAAAAATCTGTTTAGACATACTGTGATGTGCCCCGGATAGCTATTGGCATTAGTCTGTCCCACTCTGCTGTATTCTCTTGGAGATGTAGAATACTTTTGCCTGTTTTACCTGAGTCATCCTTAGCAGTCAGGAAATACAAATGTCAACTTTGTGGTTGCTTCTCTATTATGGTAGTAAGTGATGCCAGCAAGTAATTTACTGTTCATATGACAAATTAATTGAAAATGTCCTGGTCCTTTCAGTGAGGTGATAATGGCTGTTTTGGAAATGTTTGCTATTAAAAGAAATTATAAATAAATTTTGAGGAACTTTCCAACATACATCAGAGTTGCAAAGCTCTGAACTTTCCTTGGAGTGTCACCTGATATAGTCACCACAGTAGGAGTCCATGAACTCTGTTCCTGATAACTTGTAAAATTAACATGTTTAAAGTTCGACATACTGAATGGCAGTGCATGCCACATGCTCTTAATCTGTGAATGGTGTATGCAAGACAGTATCTGTGCTAAAGAAGCTGTTAGTATTCTTATGCCAATGTATATTATTAAACACCTTCCATAATCGGACATAAGTCACAACTTTTGATTATGTAAATGCATCCTTACATTTTCTTTTTCACACAGTGCTAAAGCACTAATACATTGGGTTGATAAGAAATTGTGATGTTTTTAAAACTCTTAGTTTAACTTAGTTTTTTTCTACAGTTTTCTGACTTTAGCAATATAACCATAGTGAGGCAGTAACAGCTTTTATACCTGTCTATAAAAATCTCAGTAATGAAATGCTTGGGGAGCTTGGCATTTTCTAAATAACATTATTAACAGCTTTAATTTGGAATTGATGGCATGACGCTACTGGGTTGCCTGTGGTATTCTAGAATCTATAAGCAAGGAAAGTCTGATATAACTGTTTCAAAAATGAAATAACCTTAAGTCATTCAGATGTTGCAGACTAAATAAAGTGCTGCCCTTTTTTTGATGTGTTGGGCTAATTATTTCTACTAATGTAAATGTCAGTGAAATGAATGCTTATTTGCTGTGGCATAACAAATAAATGGCAGAAGTAATCTGAGCATGTGAGGAAATTCATCATGTCCTCAATCATCTATTATATTGCTTTAAGTCAAGGGTTTAGAATACATTTTGCTTTCATAGTTTTATAAATGTTACAAAAGTACTTAGAAATAAGGTAAAAATCAAATTAAAACTTAGTAAGTATTCTGTATGCTGATTTTTCCTTCTGTTTGAAAGATTCTGAGCTTTACAACCCTTCTCTTGATAGCAGCAAGTAGTTCTGTCCATTTTTTTAACAACCTTCCTTCATCCTCAGTGTCTTTCAACCTAATGAGGATATCCAGATCCACATCATTTGTTTCTTTGAAGTGTGAGGTAGGGTGGCATTGTAAGATGAGGTTCTTCAGATGTCTCTCTGGCTCACCCATCTTTCCAGTCTCCCCATTCATCCCTAGGGCATTCCTGAAGTGGTGCTCTAAGGGGCAGTAGTTTAGGCAGGCGGTGTCTGCTCAGCACTGCTGCAGGACCAGCTGGAACCATCTTTGAGTGGCACTGAATGGAGGGTGCACCGATGGGCAAGGGAGCCACTCCCCACCCTCCCAGCCTGCCACTGCACCCAGTTCAGCCACTGTTCCCTGCCTAAAGGGACCGCATCCTGGAGAAGGGCCATGAAAAGTGTGCATCATGGGTGGTCAGAACTCTCATCTTATATTTTCAGGCTGTGCCGTGCCTGCTTCTGGTGTTTTTTGGAAGGATTGTGATGGATCCAAATTACTAGGTGTGGTACTTTAATTTTGCGGTGACGGGAACTTCACAAGTGCTTAAGGACTTGATTGTACCTATTCATTCTACATGAAACTTACACACAGATCTTAGTTGTATTTGGCAGTTTTAATACCTTTTTGGGTTTTTAGTCAAACACTGAAGAGATGCAGGACAGGAGAGCCACACAGGTGATGTTCAGAACTTAAGCATGAAGGGGTAGAGATGAGATAGTGCGATGTTTGTATTTTATACCTTTTCTGTAGATCAACCTGCCTCATACCTGATGACACTGAGATGAGTGGAGAGGTGTCAGAAAGGAGAGCCACCCTCCAGGGTGACTTAGACAGACTGGAGGGGTGGACTAGCGTGAACTTCATGAAGTTCAGTGTGGAGAAGTGTAAGGTCTTCACCTGGGAACACATAATCCAAGAGTGCAGTTCAGACTGGGATCCACTTGGATGGAGAGCAGCCTTGTGGAAAGGGATCTGGGGGTCTTGATGGATAACAGACTCAGCAAGAGTGAATGGTGTGCTGCAGCAGCAAAGAAAGCCAACAGAATCCTGGGCTGCATCAAGAAGGGGATCACCAGCAGAGACAAAGAATTCATCATCCCACTCTACTCGGTGCTTGTCAGAACACACCTGGAGTATTGAGTTCAGTTTTGGTCTCTGCTGTACAAAAATGATGTGGACACAGTGGAGAGAGCCCAGAGAAGAGCCATGAGGATGATCAGAGGACTGGAGCACCCGCCATATGAGAAGAGGCTGAGAAAAGTAGGTCTGCTCAGCCTTGAGAAGAGGCGGCTTACAAGAGACTTTATTACAATGTTCACTTAAAGGAGGGCTACAAAGAAGATGGAGACTCCCTATTTAGGAGTTACATGGATAAGACAAGGGGTAATGGGCACAGGTTGTTCTTGGGGAGATTGAGATTGGACACAAGAGGTATATTTTTCACTGTGAGGACAGTCAGAGATTGGAATGGTCTCCCAGAGGAAATGGTAAATTGCCCCATTTTGGAAAGTTTCAAGTCTCAGCTTGACAGGGTGCTAAGACATCTTGTATAAGAAATAATATTGAAAGGGTTGGACCAGATGATCCTTAAGGTTCCTTCCAACCTGACATTGTGATTCTACAATATCAAAAACATATTAAGGGGAAATAATATTTTGGTTTTCATCTCTAATTTCCTTAGACAGTCATTGCAACAGTATGGATTTTGTTTGTTTGTGGAAGTGGGAGAGCACTCAGACTTCAGATTTGGATACTGTAGTACCAGTCCACTTTGATGGTCTTGTGCTAACATTTAGTATAAAAAGAAAAAGGAAGTTTTTCAAAATGAGTAATTTTCATCACCATTCCACTTCTTAGGGAAGAAGCTTCATGAGAATGGCTGTCTTCCTTTGCTTGTGATAATACCAGAACATAAATTTGTGAAATGGACACATTGTGATTTTGCAGCTGATTTACAATAAATTAATGGTGTTACATTCAGTGGTAATACTCTTTAAAAGTAATCCGTAACTTTATTCTGATAAAGGACTTAATTTAATTGCTCAGTGGGTTCTGATTTTGTTTATAATTGTCTTGTTTGATCAGAGTACTTGGTCAGATCTTAGAGTGCTGAGAGTTACCTGTGTTAGAAGGATGCAAAAAAATTAGTGAAGTATCTGTTTTACATAGCACTGTTTACAAACACTACACAGAATCTTTTATTTCAAGAACAAAGGGGAAACAAACAGTGGTTGTTTTCATGCTTCTCCTGAAATATCCCTGAGGGTGCCTAATCTCAGTACTTCTTTACTGCCTTTCTTTCCCATGTTCATCTTTCCCTGAGTGGGGAAAAGTGCCTAGGTTATTTCTTAAAAAGCGTTGAACAAATGGAGATAGTTATGCTGATCAGCATATGATGTTTTTTTAATGCTATGTTTGATTGTATACTGGTGTTTAGTAAAATAACCTTAGCGCTAGTGGGCAAATCCTCATGCTCCAAGTACATCTGTAATTATCTCTTCTTTTTTTGTTGTTGTTAGAAATGTACATTTCCATTGATTTATTATCTTCCCTGCCAGTGTCCCTTCTAATTGTCTGCCTCCGCAAAGTGAAATTAAAAATTAATGAGTTATTCAATGAAGACACTTGTTTCTGAGTTCAAGCTTTCAAATGTCACAGCAGAGAAGCTTTTTTTTCCCTTCTGAGGGATCTGATAATCTGTAAGTGAGTTTTTGATAATTGTGGTATTTTGGCGAGATTATCATATTCTCTTTAACTGAGCCAGATGCTGATTCTTCTCTGGAGAAGGATCCTCTGAGGCTGTGTAGTACTGTACCAGTCTTGCAAAAGTCCCCAAAGGTTTGAGGTTAATGTGAAAATGCAATAGTAAGCAGATGCTGTATGCAATGTTGCTTATAGGTGGGTAGTCCCTTTTGGACCGAAACACTTAAAAATGTGCAGCTCACAGCTGCCTACTGTGCATAGCAAATGGTTAGATGATAAATTGTTGTAGGATTTTTTGACAGCTAGTCAAAATCCAGCTCTTCATATGTAGAGTGATATTTGCTAGTATAATAATGCTGCAATGAGAAAAATAGTTCTTGAGTTCAAGAGGCTAAGAGCTGTAGAAGCAGACTGAACAATTTGTGGGTGACTTACAGAAATGTTTTGGAGGGAAGAACCTGTGTATTTTTCAGCTAATTTCTGTTATTGATGTATCACTAGGGATTATATGTAAGCATATCTTCTATGTTTGGGGGAACTAGGGGGGAGTGGGTGGGTTGTTCCTGAACCTTCTCCTTTCTTGTATGTTGGTTTCCACTGGAAGGAACTGTAATGTTCTTCAGTCACACTCCCCATTTCATAGCCCAACAAGACACTGAAGTGTATTGTTGCCCTTACAGCTACAGACACAGGTAGAACCAAGACTTCATACCAGCCTTGCAGTGTTGCTGCTGGTTAAATATATGAGAACCAAAAATGTGTAAAAACCAAACATGTATTCTCCACAGTACTTTGTCTCCCATGATCTGTGACCCAGTAATTTTCTTAGCCATAGATAATAATTCTTGATAATATTCTTTTATGAGTTGGAACCCAAGCTTCATTTATTATTTGTTTAAATAGCTAAACCCAATTTTGAGTTGAAGTCATTAGGTATTTATAGAATTAATTTAATGCTTTTCAGTTTCATACATTACCTCTAAAATGAAGAATTCCTTTTGTTGTCTTCTTTACTATTTCTGCTTATGCTGTGTGGTTAATTTTATTTCAGATTAGACAGTCAGCTTATGGTTAAATATGTGTTGAGCAAAAATTCAGAATCCATTAGCACATTCTATCTTGTGAAGAAGTTTCATATCCACCTACTCAAAACTAGTCTTTCTGAGACTGACAGTAGAACTTGGGATTTGGTTACTGGGCTATCTTGTGCATACCTACAAGTAGCAGCACTATCTTTGTTATTATTATCTAGCCATTACACCAGATAGCCATAGTCTGTGGATAACAAAACCAGAGCATTTTTCTAGTTTGATTCAAAATAGTATAAATGATCAATGTATTAAAAAAAAAAAAAAAAAAAAAAATTTTAGAATAAGGCTATTTTTTATTGTCTTTATTCTTAAATTATTTTTTCTTTCTTTTCTTTTGCTTACTTACCAGTTAGAGATGCTTTAGAAAAGGGGCTCTTCCAGTCATCATCATCATCTGGAAGGAGGCATGTGAGCATATTTAGATGGAGTTTTACAACGGAGACTTTTAGCAGTTTTAAAACATCCCAGAAACTGCTTTAAAGTCCTTTCAAAATACTTTGTTTACTTTTAGGCCGAAGTGAAATGGAGGAACTGGTTTTCTCAAGTGATATTGTATCTTCTTTAGCAATATATCAACATCAAAAAAGAAAGAAAAATCCTTCAGTTGCAGATAAGGAAGATATTTATTGAGAGACTGAAGGCAGTTCTGATTTCTTCAGAGCTATAGAATTTTCCCTGTAAAACTCCTGCTTTTTCCAGAGAGTATTGTTATGAAACCCTACATCACTTCGTAAGTCCTGTTTTGTGCTCACTCCAGAAGGAAAATTCCACTATGCACACAGAGTGAATATCATGAATTTCAGTCCCTCTGAGGGCCACAATCTATACTGCCTCGACGCTGTGCAAATGCCATTCCTTGGAAACTGCTTGAGAGGGCATTGTATTCAATGCCTTCCTGCTCTGAAAGGATATTCCTGCACTGAAGCAATGATAAAGCTGAAAAATCACCATGTTATTTATTTTTCTTAACAATATGAATTTTGATGGGAGAGAATCCAAGAGAATCCCAGCAGCAATCCAAATAGAACCCTTAGTCTTCAAGCAGGGACTTATGGTGTCACTAGCACTAAATATTTAGATTTGCATCCTATGGCCTCTTGTGGCAATGTAACCCTTTCAAAATATGAGGCAGAGCAAAACCTCAGTTAGCTTTTTGTGTATCACAAGATACGTGGATTTATATTTATCCTTCTGCTAGATGAATTTTAGTGAGTGTATTGATTTAATTATATTATGCTGACAAGAGGGCCTCCTAGTAAGTTAGACTTGTAAGTGCTATCAGGTAACTGCAAACAATATTTTTTAGGACTATTAACATCAAAATTCAAATAGGCAACAGGAACCAGGTGTAAACTCGACTACTCAATTTTCTGCGTGCTGCAAACTTGCCATTTATAGCACTGCTTTTAGGAAAAGAAGCCAACACAATAATAAAAGCCCACAAAAGTAGTTTATCCTGCTTTAGAGTTTTGAATCTTGAATATTTGGAAACAAGTGATTTGACTTTTTAAGAGCCAGCTCGTGCTTCAGAGTGGATGATTTTAGGAATTAGGTGTCAAGAATCATGGTTAATACTGTTTCAGACTGTGTTAAACATTATGCTTCTGACTTTAAAAAACAAGCTATTTAGTATTAGCACATCCACATTATTTGAACTTAAGAATTATTGAAATTAATTAATTAAATTTCAAGAGGAGGAAAAGTCAGATATTTCAATAAGATGAAATAATTTTATCAAGATATCTTAAGTTATTCAGTTCTTCCAGGTGTGAATCTCTGACTTGTATTGAATTAAAACATAACAGCAGAGTGTTTCTGTCTGCAAAAGTTCTAATGGAGGAATAAATTCAGACTGGATTGTATTCTGTTGATATGTAACATAAGTTTCCTTTAATATTAAAATTTTAAGAAGTAGGTCATGCTAGCAGAGTGTGATGGATTTTTCTCAGTAGCTCAGGGATTTATTGAAAAGCACTGAGCTCACCACAATACCTTGCCCTGAATATTCAGCATTCACAGAAATATCAGCTGAGCCAAAGCAAAGGTTTTGTGCCTGGACCTTTGTCAGCCAGGATTTCTAGCATCCTTTGCTTGAAGGTAGACAGCCAAGTCTGGCATTCCTCATTGCTTACAGTTCTGAGAGCCTTGGGTGCCATAGCTACCAAATCCACATTGTGTAGCTTGGCAGTTGTCTGTCCTAAAAAGAGAAACCCTGACTGAAAAGGCTGGGGTAACTTTACTTTGAGCCACATCCAGTTTTGTGCTGCCAGAAGTGTAAAATCAGTAAGAGAAGATGGATGAATCCCATGTTCACTGGGCTTACTTATTTTGTGCATGAACTTCAGAGCAGCATTCCTGCATATGCATAAGTTTTTTGTAGAGCTTTCGGTATTTCTGACTGATCAAATGTTGCTGACCCGGAACTGCTATTGAAGTGTGTTTTCACAGCCCCTTTGATACCATTTTTAACATGCATTATACATACCCTCTGTTATGGTCCGAGGTAACATTAATTTTTTTTTTGTTTTGGATACACGAAACAAAGTCCAACCATAGAAAGGGTCGGGCGCAAGCAGATTTTATTTGACACGGGCAAAAATATAGAGCCAGGCAAAAAGGGAGAGAGGAAAAGAAGGTGTAAGAAAGAGAGAGAAAAAGTGGTAAGAAAATGGTAAGAGAGAAAAGTGGAGGGGAAAAAAGGGTAAGAAAGTGGGAAGAATGAAAGAGAGAGTCCCCACCAGGGGCCCAGCTGTCCATCGAGTTTCTTCAGGATGGCGCTGATCCTGGACAGAGCCTGATGCGAGATGGGGGTGGGTCAAGAGATGACCAAACAGCCACAGCATGGACAGCCATATATACCCCTGAGTTCCTTTTGTTCTGAGGGGGCAGCTGTCAGTCAGCCAGGTTCGTTAGAAGACAGGCTGCCTGGAGGGGAGCAAAAGGGTGTAGACCACCCAGTCATCAATTCTTATCTTCTTCCAGGCATTATTACCCACTCTGTTCCAGCCCCCTTAGCCAGGTACTTCTCAAGTACAATCAAGGTGGCTTAGTGGTGCCTGTGGAACCACCCAGCATTGAAGGCTGGTGCTCAGAAAAGGGGAGCAGTCTCCACCCAGTAGTTCTTATCACATCCCGAGGTGTCACCCCCTACTCAGCTCTGGCCAGTCCAGGTCCTCCATACTAGCCAGGGCTATTCACTTTAAAATTGCTCCTTTGAGGCAATTGCAAATCAGTGAGGTCAGACTCACACACCCTGCATTCTGGGAAACTCACGGGTTCAAACCTAGATTTAACAAAACCAGAGTTTTCATGTTACTCCTAAGCAGCAATGAGTTGCTTCCTCACATTCTTCGACATAAATATGATAGGTCATCATCTTTGCTTAGCAAAATTTTCAGGGTTTTTTTTTGGTTGGTTGGTTGTTTTTATGTTTTGGGTTTTTCTGTTTTGTTTTGTTTTTTGTTTGGTTGTTTATTTTTTTTTCCCCTCCACATTTTTTGTAGATTAAGCAGTTAGGAAAAGGCTAACTTTACTTGAAAACTTCTGCAGCTTTGTACTACTTCCTACAGTTCTAAATTTTGTGTACTTCTAATGGTATTTTTTCTATTTTACTGTAAAGTACCAGCATTTGGCAGAAAGAATGAGAAAAAAAAGAAAAGCTCTAGAAAGATAAATTTGCTTAGAATCAAAAAGCAGCTCTTAGCTTTATACAAGAATTTGAAGTCTGGAAAAAAGTCAACTTACCAACTGTTTGTTGTTTGGGAGTTTTTTGTTGGATATTTTTGGGTGTGGGTGTGTTTGGGGTTTTTTCCCCTTAACTCTTAAAATGGAGAAAGATCTGCAGGATTTGAAAGTGCTTTGAGGGTCTCTTTGCTTTGTGCCTCTGATGCAGTTAGCCTGGCCTTATGTGAAGAGTAATAACCACAACACTGGCTATTAAAAAATGAGTTTTTCATGAGTTGAAGCATTTTTGAAACCTGTTCAGGGTAAGTGGTCCATTTAGCATCAGAGAGCTTCATGTCAAACAGTCATAGGAAGACACTGTTGGAAAGAAAAATTTAAGCATAAGTTGTTTGACATATTTTGAATAACTGTTTGTCAAAAATGGCTTCATTTACCATGGTAAAGTTGTAGTATTTGTGTTGGATAAACTGAATGTTTTCTTTGCATATGCCATATTATGTGTTCTTCTATAATAAAACCATATATGTATATATATATATATATACTCTTTTTTTATGTTTTCTTTCTATTTTCACAGACACTTCTCCTGGGTCTGGGAGATGGACAGCTATTTACCTGGACTGATGGCTTGAAAAGGAAGGACTGGCATGACTATGAAAGCATTCAAAAAGATGCTATGCGTTCAGGTATACACAAGTTCAGAGCAAATTTTGTTTAGTTCATTCTTTCTCCATATAGTTATTTTTAGTTTTAAGTCAGCTAAAAAACATTCCTAGCAGCCTTTTTATAACTTCAGCATATAGTGAGGACATAATGTTCTGAACTGAGAGGTCAGGCCAACCACACATGCCTTATCTCTGAAAACTGACAAGTGAAAATAAAAGTAATGTTTCATGCTAATAGCTATGTAATGACTGTACAAGGACATGGGCAAAAATATCAAAGTATTTTTCAGGTTGAAATCAGTTTTTACCCTGTGAACAAATACAAGCAAAAGTGTTGGTTTCCAAAGGCATGCATGTTACATGACTGAAGCTCAGTCATCCTTAAGTCAATGGATAAAACCTGAACCCAGTACCCCTAACTGTCAAGAATATCCAAGGTGATGTTAGGAACAAAACCTTGACCCTTTAACCATCGTCACATTCCAATCCTTTAGTCTTTCTAAAGCTCCTTCACTGCATTCTGACAGTCTAATATTTTTTGCAAATGGGAGCAAATTGTACTTGCAGATAAAGGACACTTTGTTACAGTGAGTAATATAATTTTTAATGTACCTTCATGTGCTGTGGGACATATTTGCAAAAAAAGTTTTCTGGTCCTCTTTCTGTCATCATAGCATGTTCAGATTAGAATCTTTCTTTTATGATGTAATTTACAACTATTCAACATAAGATGAATTAAATTAAAAGGAAGAAAGGGAAGCAGCAGTTGAATTGCATCTTAATTGGTGTCTGAAAGTCATTATTTTTCAAAGGCCACTCTATTATAAAAAATAAATTACACTGTCTTCATCTTACTGCCAGAAGACAGCCAACACCTCCCTCAAAATATCTCTGTAACTGAATCCAGTTGACAGATTCATAAGACTTGGTAAGTACTTAATTTTGCAGGGCATGAATCAGTAAAATGTTTCAAGTGTAGGTTAATTTTATAAACTGTTTTTCCCTTTCTCTTTTGGATCTTTTTTGATCACTACCTAAAAAAATTATCTTTCCCTTTCACTTAGGAGTAAAGAAGGTGGTGAGAGGGGATGGAATTATTCTAGGCATTTTAGGAGCTGTCAGATCAACGTTACTTCTGTTCCAAATTACTAGGTGTGAAATCTCAGATATCTGAGAGGAGGTACAAAATAGAAGCAGCATTATGTCCAAACATACACAGGTTTAGGGAATATCACATACCTAGTTAGAAATGATTATTTGAGAGACTGGCACAGACACTTTGACAGTTCACCTTTGATTCCTGAGCATGTAACGTGGACCCCATATGTTTTGGAAAATAAAGGCATTACTTATGATTATCTCATGGATAGCTATAGCATAACCAATATAATCCAAGCCATTGCATGGAGTTAACTAAGAAATTAGCAAAATGTGCTCCATAGCTTTTTAATGCCCAGTCCTATCGGTATAATCGTAGTAGAACATCCTAATATGTGAATGTTTTTTCCAGTATGCTTCTGTTCTTCTGATAGCAGTAATACATTACCTTAAAACATTCTGCTTATGTAGACTTTTATAAGGCTCCTTGTAATAGTATTTGCTGAGTTTGGCCGTTTAAGAAATATTTTTAAATTATTTCTATTTGTCATCACTATTAAATGAATGTATTTTCTTTTCTTCTTTGAAAATCACAATATAGTAATAAAAATGTAAAGCTAAAGGATATCAGTGCACTCTTTTGGGACACACTATTTCTGTTCTTAATAAAGTATAGCTGAAATCAACTTTTAGTTGAAAATCTCGCTGGTGTTATGAAAACAACAGCAGTGAGAGGGCTTCTCAGGACATTTTAGAAAAGACAGTCAGTGCTCATTACACAGAAAAGAAGAAGGAACTTAAGTCTTTTTTAAATTCAGTTTAGCTGGTTATCTTGTAAAGATTACAATTTCATAAGCACTGGGAAAGTGAATTTCATAAATGAAATTATGGAGAGGTGCTAGTTTCTCCATGGCTCATTTGTATGTTTCAGGGACAAGTATTTTTTCCCCTTTTATTCCACTGAATTAAAACTGATGTTCCTGAATTTGAGTGGTCAGAATGCAAGAAGCCTATAGAGGGAATGTCCTCTTGAGTTGCAGAAGTACTAATTGCTATACTGTTGGTAGGACAGGGAAAATAGCTAATTGGTTGACAGTTGTCCAAGCCCTGATTTACTAAAAGGCAGAAAGGAGCATTTAATCACTTATATTACATACACTGCTCACCAGCCCAGAATAGAGGTAGAGAAGTGACAATTATTTCATTCAGTCATCCCAATCACTCGTGCTGTTCTCTGAATATTATTCTTCTGTCAGTATGTGAAAACAGGTGATTGAAATACAGAAAAAAGGATTCAAGTTTACCATAAAAACCCCCAAAACTAATTCCTCACAGACAGGAATTCACAGACAGTTCTGATAGACACTTTAAGAAGAAAAAAAAATTTAATTGTTTCCATGTTTTGAAGTAAACCAATTAAGATAATCAAATATTACAATCAAGGGGGAATGAACAGAATAAGCTAATGAGAAACAACTGACTTTATTGGAGCTGATACATCCTGCCATCTTTTTGACAAGAAATCAGCATTTAAATTAAAAGTTGTTTCTATTAATTTATTTTCCTCTGGGAATACAACTAACAACATGCCTTGATGAAGGATATGCTTCATTTGCATTAAAAATACAATAACTGTAACCAAATGCAAATCTTACATCTGTCATAATTTTTGTTTCAGCAAGTAGTAAACAATGTCTTGTGTATGTCAGAAGAGCACTCTTGCATTGCAGTTCACAGTTGTGAGTGCACCCTCTGCAAATGCAGCTTGCATGGTAATAACCTAGGTAGCTACCAATATGGTTATTAGTCCAGCTACAGCAGCACTGAGTACATCACAATAGTGTAAGCCTGCCTGCATTTCTGGGTGCCATGGAGACTGTGGAAACTGACGTCATTTATTGTCATTTATGATCTACGGGTTTGGCAAGTTTCTTGTTTTCATCAGAGATCTCCCTAGTCCCCTTCGGTTCTCTGAGGCCTCTGAGGACATATATATCAAGATATTTGTTTCAGGGGCATGGCAACATCTGCGGTACCAATGGCCACCAATTTTCCAGGCTTTCTCTGCAGCACTAGGAGTCTGAGATTCCTGTATTCTCCCATGAGGTACAAGATTCACAGGAATGAGCCATGAAGGCCTAAGGTAGTAAGTCAAAAGCATCCATGAGAAGAAGTTCTGTTGATTTCACTTCTGTTTTTTGTCCTGTGTAGTGAGACTAAGAATCCTAGAGAATCAATGTCATTGTTATTCCATTTCTGAACGTTATTGTATCTATTTCCCTCAAGATATTCTCAAATTTATGTGCTCATCAGTAATGATAACATGAATCACAACCCTTCATAGATAAAAGGCAGGCTTCGATTGTGTAATTCTTGAGTTTTTAAAGAAGTACAATTGAATATTTATATTTGAATGTGGTGGTACTGATGATCATGAAAAGCTATTTCTGACTACAAGTGATAGCTTTCCCGTTGGTAAAGTACTGCAAAAGGGGAACTGGAAAAATAGAAAATTGGAAACTACCCAGATGATCAGTAGTGATGGGAAACCAAAAATGTCTAATTTCTGAAAAATGCTTGATCAATTCTATTAATAAAATTCATAATCTATAAAATGATATATTAAAATTGCATATGGCAAGTTCTGTAGTGTTTTTTTGTTTCCAATTTTTACTTCACATTATTTTGAAAAGGAAACATTTCAAAGGAATGTTCTTTAAATACTGTCTCTCCTTTATCATGGTTTGGAGATATTTTTTGGCTGCTTTCATGTGTCTGCTGAAATGATTATGGTCTATGAGAGGGCATTGAAAATTCAGTGCACTTGAAAGCAAATCTCTGAGAATAATAACAGCTAAGGAGCAGTGTTTATAGCACTAAGGATAAATTCTAAAAAATCTTCACAAGAAATTTGTTAAGGAATTGTTAAAGTGGCTTCTAAAACATGACTGTCAATAATTTCAGTTTCAAGTTTGACTGTGAGCCATTTTGCAGCTGTCTGCTAATAAGGTCACAGAAGAGAAAACTTTTAGACTTTATCCCAGCAGTTGTTCAGTCATTTGCAGAGTCTTTCTTCCTACTGTTTGTATACCTAAATAGTGTGTGGAAGACATGTTGAGGGAAGTGTTGCAGGTTTTAATTCTTTCCCATACTCAGTGTAGTGACCTTGACTGAGAGAAGGAGATTTTATAGATCTTGACCTTTACATGCTTCAGTGCCGGCCTTTCATAAAGATTAGATCTATAAACAAGCAGACAGTATGTTCTATAGTTCTACAGACAACCATTCATACAGATTAGTTCTGTAACAAAACTAAACAGACACCGGAAGAGAAATGAACTGCATAAATGTTTGGGACGAAAATGGAAATAGACTGAGACTCTTTATTATTAGGCTGGAATATTAAAAGAAGGCAAAAGAATCCAGAGTGCCTTTGTAGAGCAATAAAAAATGGTGGACACCTGAGATTTTACTTCCATAGCACCTAAAAAGTTTATATACTGGTGGTCTTTTTTCATAATTTCTGTTCAAAAAATTTTAATATAATGTACAATAGAATAATTCCCCCAAACTACTGTGGCTTATCCTTATCATTACCCAGTACTCATTGTTAAATTCAGAAACACTTGTCAAAGCAAAACCTAGTGCCAGAGTGCCTCTAGAAGATATTAGGAAACATCATGCATATAGCAACATTAAATGTGATTCTCTTTTGGTTAAGAAAAAAATCCATTTGTGATATTTACACAGATAATATAATCAAAGTTGTGCGGTGAAAGAAGTGCATACTAAAATACTAATTTACTTATCCTGATGGGATTATACACTGGGAATTCTGTCAGCATTATATATTAAACAAATTAACTAAATTTAATTTAGGCCTCTGAACTTGCAATTCCTTTAGAAAGAATTTGGGAACCTCCAATATAATTGGAATTGTAGTGGTAGCCAGGGTCTCATTAAGCAGTGATGACCTAATTGTTCATAGCATTAATCAAGAATATGCTTTGTGTGTTTTACAATGTGTTGTTTTTAAAGGGAAAAAATGTTTAGTTTATCTCAATGAAAGTCTGACATGATTAGAAAACTAAAATTAATTTTAACTATTGCTTGTTGAGAAGACACCATATAAAGGATATTTAATAAAAAGATGGTTACGATCTACTGTAGTTACATAAAGTGTTTCACATATTAAAAAACATTTGCATTGTAAAATATAGAGGGCTGTAGACTATGATCTGATTCTATCATTCTTACTCAGCCTTAATGGTCTGGATATTCTATTATAAACAGTGAAATCAGTTTGGAGTCAGGTGTCAAGAAGGATATTTCGATCTCAAATATTGGTTTTGAAAGAGGTTTTCAGGTACAGCTTCTCCAGAGTTTAAAACCTGATGTATGTGGTTGAAGTTAACTGGATTCTTCCTCTGTTCTTCCCTGCCCCTCCCACCTCTGAAAACGCATCAGTGATATGACATAAATATAATCAGTAAGTTAATTCTTAAGGACTAGCAGACAGGCCAAGGAAGAGGGAACAAAGTTCACAATGCTTGAACAAAGTTCACAAAGTTCAAATACTTGCTTTTGACTGGGATTAGTTAGAGCACTGAAAATAGTCTTCAATGTTCCCTTACGTACTGGACATTGACATGTTGATTTTTACCACAGCAGGCAGAACAAAAATTGTATTTCTCGTTATTCACCAAGAAACGTCTATGAATACACTGTAAACCAATGATACATGTTCTAGCTTGAAACTAATGTTCAAAGTTCAAGAAGTTCTCTCTTACAGCTTACTAAATTTTCTAGTCTTTCATCTTTCTCTGTATTTTCATATGTGGACAGAAGTGTGGTGTCAAATGCTTAACAGATCAAACTCTTTAGTACCTTCTCCCCTTATATTTAAATGATGATCTCAATTAAAAAACCAAACCAAACCAAAAAAACAGTGGTAAAGATCTATTGGGGGATTCACATCAGTATTGGTCACAATGTGCTGATGATGGTGACTGTATTTAATGTGCAATACTTGAGGGTTTGATTGAGTTGCTGCCTGGGAAGAAGTGAAAAATAAGGGAAACTTGATTTTTTGAGTTTTGGGTGCTTTGTCTTTTTTGGTCAGAAGTGTGTCTGAGAGGAGGTATTAGGTCAAAACTGTTTTATAATTTGTCACTTGCATTCTAGGAAGCTGGTTTGGTTTTAGCAAACTTGGTAGCACCTTGCTGTCTTTCTCATTTTGCTTAAGTGTTTTCAGGACTGTGTAACTGAAATTTAATAGGAGTTCATCTGTAGACAGTAGTTTTCTTTTAAATTGAAATACATTTTTAAACAAATCTGGAAAAGGAATTTTGTCTAGATAATCTTCTAAAAAGTGGCTCATTTGCAGGGGGAGTTTGACATGAGCAATCATCTGAGAGACCTTTAGACTGTACCTGTCTTTGTGAGAGCTCTACAGACCATCTACATTGACTTGGCTGTCTCTCATGATAGGTGTAAAAATGATCAAGTTTGTCAGTTCAGGACAATTACTGCTCTACGCAGTGGCATCAATAAACATTGTTTTCTTGTGTAATACCTGGTTGTTGCTTGTTTTTCTATGACAATCATAATTCAAAGAAGGGAGAAATTAATCCTGAGTAAACTGTGGCAAAAAACCCAACAAAAGCTAGGAAAAAAGTACTTGGCAGCAATTATAGCATATCAATACCATATTTTTCAGCTCAAAAGCAGTGACAAAAGGATGTTTTTCCATGCTATCTTGGTAGTAGCTTTTAATTTTAAAACATGGAATAAGCTGCTGTCAACCAGCTTTAAAGGCTATTTATTTTAAAAATTTAAGTAAGACATTCCTTTAACCTGAATCCAAGACAGAAGACCCATAAGAGGAACTTAAGTTTTAAAGGTTTGTCAAAGTATTGACCACCTTTTTTTTTTTTTTTTTTTTTTTGTCTAATCTACATAGTGCTTGAGGGAATATGCTATAAATGTAGTATACCAGTGCCACACATTACCTGCACTCTAGTCAGTAACCTTGGTTGTTTCAGACTTAATCATCTAGAATAACCACAATGATAACCACAAGCATGCCATTCCAAAGAAATTAGAAACCACTTTGCACTCTAAAATTCATTAGTTGCTTTCCTTACCATTGCAATTATTAAGGTTCTCTAAAGATGACACGCTATGTATTGCTATATGATACTATTATTGTGCTTCCGTTTGAGTTGCTCTGAACTTAGATTTTTTTATTTATGATAAATGCAATTTAGCAGAGGACATAGTTAAATTCATCAACAAAATTTTAGAATATTTTTTAGCCTTTTCGCCCTCAAGGGGCCAACAATATGTTCGGGTTTAACAATGATTCTTAAAAAAAAAGCCAGCAATAAATTGTGCCAGCTTCCTGTCATAGATTCTTTTCTTTTGGAGTTATGAATTAAGTTCACGAGTACAGAAGTCTGGTATAGTTATCTCTATGCAGTTTATGGCTTAAATATGTGGAAGGTGACTTTCTTCTCCTTCCTGTTTTCATTAAACAAGATGACAGAGGAAAATTATTGGACTGATGAAAAGATATGTCTGACAACCAATCAATATATATAAAATGACAGAGATTTATGATGTCATTTTCCTTATAGCACTACCTCATCAAATGATGCACTGTAATCACTGCTTCTCAAGGAGCACAGCTACCTCTCATTGTGATTATGTGACATAAAGTCCTCCACCCTCCATGCTTGCAGTGCAGGGGTATCTGGGAGAATCTATTCTCATCCAAACAAAAATAAAGTAAAAAAAGAAAACACATTTGTAGGAGTGGCATTTTGTTCTGCCACCCCATGTGAAAGTTCTGCTGCCTGAAAGCTGGAAGCCAACTCTTTCTTTAAGCACCCTAAAAGTCCTGCAGGTGATGTTGAACTGTAAATAGTAAGACTCAACAGGAAGTAAATTGTAAAACCAAAATAACTTTAATGCCTATATTAAAAATAAAAATAAAAAACCTAACCTATATATATTTTAATTCATTATGACTATTCTTAAAAACACAGAGACAGTATTGTGAGTTATTTTACTCTTAAAAGAGGTTTATATTTTTATATTTTTAAATTATAGTGAAAGTGATTTCAGAGTACCCTATTACTTCTGTTTTACATGCTGATCAATTGGATAGCATGTGTTTCAGAAACTTTGGTCAATGACTATGAGGCTACTGATGCTTCTAGTTTCTCCTCGCATTGTTTTTCCTTGACACCTTACAGAATATGAGACTGATCCTGAAGTACAATTTTTTCTGGTGTATAAATCATGGAAGGCATAGTCTCCAAAAGGCAAGATAGGAAGCACTAATAAGATGCTAATTCCTTTATCCTCCTACATCTGTTTCTCTGCTCTTTTGAAGGAAAGGCTTTTCTGGTTATTTTCTGGTTATCTTTGAGTCGCTCTTTAGAGATTTTTGAGCTTAGAGACTAATCTAATTTTGTCATACAAAAATTAGAAGAAGGTTCTAAATAAATATGTTCATTTCTTTGGTTTTTGTTTTTTTTTTTAATATATTGCATTGCCAGCTTTTACTAAAGCAGTTATACTGGGAAGAAGTCCAAAACTCACATGCATCAGAAAGAAGAGTGAAAGCTGAAAGTTCTAGAGGGTTAATATTTTAATTAGCTGCTGCTAATCAGTAAGTTAAGCAGGTTACCAACATACTGTCTCTCCAGTATTGTACTTTTATGACTTTTTTCCACAGTTTATACAACCATCAATTTTTTAAAAGTGTTTTAATGTTAGTTTTAAGGTGTTAAAGTTTTTTTTTAATGTGATACAGACCATTTTTTCTTACATGTTTTTTTTTAAAGGAATCTGGAGTTGTACATGGAAGTTATGAGACCCTGAGCATTTCTTGTCAATATCCTGTACTCAAATAACATTTTTAAAATTTCATATATTTTGTGTATAATTGCTACGTATCTCAAAAATGCCAATAGGGGTGCTGATAAAAGACTAAATTCTTGGCTGCAGTTTTAGCCTGCTAGTATAGTACAGTTCAGACCAATCTGTCATGGAAGGAAGCTTAATCTCACAGGTGTAACAACTAGGTTCTGGACCTAAATCCCCATTTTGAGAATGTCCTTTAATGATCATCCTTGAAGGTAGGTCTCTCTCTGAATGCCTGGATGAAGAACAGTTTGTGTTTTCACATGTTTCTTAGTCAACAAATGAAATGGAAAAGAGAGAAGGAAAGGAACTGATTAAAAGAGTTTGGATTGTTTTGTGTAAAACCTGAATGTACCATGTAGGGATGGTTTTTTTATTAGTTTATTTGTTTTTAGCAAAGACTTTTAAAGGCATATTGAAGGATAGGTTATTCCAGTAAGCTGAAGTGCCTCTCATGCATTTTCACAGACCATCTGGATGGTGAATCTATTGTAAAGGAAGTGAGCTCATTGCTCATGATTTTTGTCAGCTACAAGTCAGATTTTAGCAAAAGCATAAAGGATTTTGGAAAGTGTACTCTGAAATTGTAACTAATGCATAGCATTTTTTAAAGTACACAAGAAATTAATTAACCATGTGCAGAAACGCTTTCTGTATGTTAAAGCATGTTAAATGAATGCCCATATTAGTTAATGGCAACAAAATAGGCAAGCTAAGTTGTTTGGGGTTTGGCGTTTGGGGTTTTTTTCCTTCTGGAAAATTTGTGGAATGATGATTTCTGCTTTTCTAGTTTCAAATACACTTGACAAAGTAAAGGGTGAAATTTCTGGTAATGCTGCTAAAACAAAGGCTACAATTTAAGCTAATCTCTGCTTTATGTCCTCTCCATCTGTTACATGTGGTTATGCAGGGCTAGGTAAGTAAGTGTGTATGCTTGCCCTTTGCATAATTGATAAAACTCCTCTCCCATCTCCTCAAAGACTGGATTTATTGAGATTTGTTTGATCATTCCAAGAAAAGCGGAATTGAGAATTACTATGGGCTGCCTAAATACATAATGAATCTGTAAAATGGAATTTAGCTTTTATAAATTTTTCTCAGTGAGCAAGAAATTTTTAGGGAGTTGCTTCATCTATACCTGAAAGTTAAAGCTGTGTATGTGTAAGACTTTTTGTGCTGATACGTTTTCTGTCTGTGATAAAATTAGAAAGTATAGCTTTGGTTCACAAACAGGATTTTAAAATTGTGTGTTTATTCTTTCATAATATTAGTTAAGTTTTGTCTTTTATTTAAGATTTTTAACAACAGAGACTTCAAGTTTTTAAGTTTGTTTTTTTGTTTGTTTGCTTTTTAATTATTTGCTTCTTTCAACCCCAACATCAACAAAATGAAAGAATTTCAGCAAATACTTTTACTGAAACCAAACATCAGTTTTCAGCAAATTAATTTTTCCAGAAGTATTTCCAATGGGCATATGCAGGTTCCTATTGAATTATGCATAACTGTGGACATTCACATAAATATTTAGTTGTTTTCTGTAGGTGATGAGTTGTTCTTTTGAATAGAAAATATTTCAAACCAGTTACATAAAATCTGCTCAGTTCAAGGCTGAAGGGGATTTTTTGAGTCTCCCCATCTGCCTCTGCTTGATTCTACAGCATATATTGACTAGAAATTTCAGTTGACTTCAGTACAGGAAATTTACTCAAAGTTGGGTCAGGGATTTGAAAAATAGTTGGCATTAATTAGACTCCTCTTATTCAGAAAGAGGTGAATCAAAGGGGAGGAAAAAGGCTGGTTAGAGTTGTAATCAAAGGAGGTCAAGCATTAAGTTTAGCTCTCCTTAGAACAATGTTAGAATGTTAGTTGATGGAAAGGCTCTTTCAAATGAAGAATCTGTTTTAAGCCGTAAAATGAATGGTAAAATGCAACATTAATGATTGCAGCATTAGTAATATAAGATGAGGGAAAGACAGTCACTGGGAAGTGTGGCAGTGGTGGGTATATGCAGCAGTATCTGTAGTATTGATACAGTTATCAGAAGGGTCAGTGTGTCTGATTTGCTAAAAGAAAACATGAAAAAAAGAGCATTGAGATTCACAGTGTTACTCTGAGTGTGGTAAAAAAAAAAGGATCTCATTTTAAGTATAAAAGTAGGACTGAGGTAGACCAGTCCCAAGAAGATGAGATAACAGTTGTTTATCTGCCATAACTGCACCTTGCTATATATTCATGTATTAGTACAGTTCCCTGGGGATATATTGTTGGTTTTGAAGATAATTCAAGTAACTCCAAGCTTGTGGGAGTGTCTTGTTTTGGTTTGTTTTGTTTTGGTTTGGTTTTTTGTTTTGTTTTTTTGTTTTTTGTTAAATCATGTAATTATTTGCATACTCACCTTTAGTTTCACAGTAAAATAATTATCATCTCAGAAGCATGGCACAGTATGTTTTATTGTATAGATGCAAGTGGCCCTGAAAAGCAATAAAATACATATGTATCTACCTGAGGAAGTTAACCTTCCTGGTCCCAAATGTGTGAACTCTGCCTGTGTCTAAACACTCTTCTCAGCTTTACAGAAGGAAGCAGGATGGCCTTGTCACTGAGTCAGTGTGTTGTGAATCAGGTAGCATAGTTCCTTTTTCTGGTTCTACCTCAGAATTTAACTGTGAATATTTATTATCTTCATATGTAATAATGAAATTTTTATTTTGATTTTTTTTTCCTGGTAGGAGTTTTACAGGATAAATCTAAATTTACTGGGAGTTGTAATAGCTCATGTATGCTTTCTCTGTAGGATACACACTATGGAGTAAGGCTTCTAGAGCAAGAGTGGCTTCACTACTGCAGACTGTTGACTCATTTGTAGCTAAATTGCTTTTTACAGGTTATTCCATCTTTGTGCAATAGCCACAAAGCCAGCTTCTAGAACCAGCTTATATTGAATTCACGTGAAAAAAAAAAAAAAAAAAGAAAGAAAAGAAAAAAAAGAAAAAAAGTAAACTACACCTGCTAATAGATTTGTTCCATGGAATATCCTGTTTATTTTCCTGTGGTGATATGTGGTAAGCAACAAATACGTCATAATACGTCTTAGAATGACAAAATACAGAGGGGGAAGGAAAAGTCTTGAGACAATTACAGCTCTTAGAGCCCTATCATTTTGGGGCTTTCTAATACTGTACCTAAGCAACTGCAGTTTTGCATTAACTTTGTGGAACTTTTTAATTCCAGTCTATACCATGTTAGTAACAGTTTAGTTAAAGCATTTCCAAGAGATCAGTTTGGACACAGTCATTCATTATAGAAAGCCTTTGCATACTAGAGGCTATTAGAATTCCATTCTTGATGCACATTGTGTGAAATAATTTATTTAAGCACTGAAACAACCACCTTACCAGTGTTAGGATTTTTTTTTTCAGGTAATATTTTTCCATACTAGGCCCTCTTTATCCTAGCAGATCACACAATTGCAATCTCTGATTCTTTTTTTTTGTGGTTGGTTTCTGTTTCCCACATGCTTGTTCCTTCAGTTTTCGGTCCTGATTAATGGTCTGTGGCCAGTCTGTTCTACTGTTAAATGAAAAAAAGAACATTCTGGTGGCTGTGGCATTTGGCGATAAGTACTTAGACTAAATAATAAGTTAGATGTTCTGTGCATCCCTTGGCTACGAAATTATGATTAGATTCAGCTGATCCTGCAAAATGCTGTTGAGAATATTGCTGCTCTTTTGTAGCGATAGAGAAAATCATATCAAAACAGCATGTGTTGCTGCTTATCTTGCATTGTACACTGTGGCATTCTAAATACACTGGAAATACCAAATAGTATGATACTCTTTTTTCCTCTATTTTCATTCCTTTTATCTTTTTTTCCACCTTTCTTTTTTCCCCCTTCCTTTTTTCTCCTAGGTTTATTAAACTGAGGGGAAAGAATGGGTCTTTTTGCCTGCCAAGCCATTGTAACACATGTTAAAAAACAGATTTTCTTAATACTTTAATTTTTGTGAAGTGTTAGTTTGAGCATTCAGAAGATTTACTCTTCTAGGTTTGTATGCAGTCATCCTTTTGATGAAACAACAGTTCCAGTGGCTAACCTCATGATGTATTTCAAAGCAATCACTTCCTCCATATGCACTGTATTTTTGCTCTGCAGTGCATACCCTGGAAATTCAGAGCCTGCATTTGTAATGTTTCAAATGGATGAATCAGGCAAGCAGTACAGTACTCTTATGTTTCATAAAGCACAGGCTATAAGGTTTAGGAATTAATTATTTCTTGAAAAAAATGCACATATTTAATATAAAGCACAACGTCTTGATTTAAAATAACCAAAATTAAATGAGTGATACAAAAGTCATGATAAGCAGAGGTAGATTGTTGCAACAGTTAGCTGTATTATGCACTTGCTTGCTAGGACACAACAGCCAACAGCAAGAGCCAGGTTTAAAAGTTGATGTCTAAAATTGGAATCTATTAAAATGCTTAGGTACCTATAAGAATTAACCTCAGGAGCACTAAGCTCATTTTTAATTCTTGCAAATTAATCAACTCAGCAAACAATATTTTTTTAAAGATAAACAACATGTAAAGGCTGAGAATAACTTATCCTTAAGTATAATAATTTTGCAGTACTCTTTGGCAAGGCAAACAGCTAGGACAGCTGATTGCTTCTCACTGCTGAACTAAACCTTTGGGAACTCCTTACCTTTGGGAACTGTGGAGTCCTGCCATGCAAAAGAGCCCAGTTCCAGCTGCCAGACCTTTGGTGCCGCTTCTGGGGCTTCTGACACACGTTGCTGTTTCTTGCTCCACTTGCACTTCTGCTCCACTCTTCTGCTTGCCACAGTTACTGCTCTTCTGATCTTTAGGCTGCCCTGCCTCACCACAGTGTCTTTTGGTAGCAGTTTTTGTAGCAGTTTTGGTGGCAGTTTCTGTTGTTTTAGCATTGAAGAACCCATGAAGCACTACTCCACTCCAGGAAATTCTCTTCCTTTATCTACTTCTTACCCACGATGGGATTTCTTTATTTCAAGGGAATCCATCACCACTATAAGCATAGATCTAATTTCTGTCATAACAACACATTCCTTTCAAGCTTACATGAATGATAAGCAAACAATACCCTAAAGATCCAACTATAGTACGATATGAATGTGCTGTTTAAATTTTTTTATGAGGAACACATTCTTCTCTCTTGTATTTGTTCTGAAAATCATCATGTTACTGTTGTAGTAGTCCTAAAAGGCCAAGGCCTCAATATTTGCTCCCAATATCATTTCTATACTACTTACTGAGAACTATGCGGTCCTTGAAAATATATCCTGTATGTGCTACTGGCATCTTAAGGTTAATAAAGTAGTAGGAATTTGAATACTTTCTACCAGAAAATTGGAGTGAATGTTGGATTTTTGTTTTCTGAAGTAGTTCAATATTGAAAGAGTAGTAAGTTTTGTTATACATTTATAGAGAAATTATTTATTCTTGCTTAAAATTTTATTTGTTCAGGATTTACTTGACAGGTTTGGTTTTTTTCCTGATTGCATAAGTAAGATTAGATTACAGCAGTGTCTGTAATACCAAGGAAAAGCATTTTATATTGCTTCAGGCCTTCACTGAGTTGTGTAGCAAATAATTAAAAGTATTGTAAATCACACTGAAAAAGCTTCGCAAGCTGTTACCAGATAGAGTAGCAAAAAAAAAAAAAAAAAAAAGGCATATTTGTTTCAATTTCCATTGTTGTAAAATCAATTTAAATTGCTTTCCTATAAATTATGCTTGTAAAGTTGTACAATTGGTGGAATACTCTGAGAAGTTGGGGGAAAGTGAAATAGACTTGTGATAAACATTTCAGGTTTTGATACAAGTTTTTTTGACTTTGAGGAAAAATCTAATTCCTGCATTTTATACCCAATGCTCCTCCTGTTTCTTATACAGTTCATAGAAATTTAAGACAGGGATCAATCTCACTGTATGAATAGAATGGTATCAATAATGTCTTTGAGGCATGGGATCTTTACTTTCTTAGGTATGTATGACTTCCACAATTCCCGGGATTGCATAACCCATTGTTTCACTACTTTTACAATACTTATTTTCTATCCAAAAACCAATAATAGATACATACACATTTTTTACTGCTTAGATGGTCCTGTTTGATACGAAGGCAATCTCTTTAATTTGAGGCATGTGGAGATTTAATTCCATAACAAATGAGCAAATAACATTCTTTCATGAATTTCTTGACCTAAACTCTTCACATTTTTAGTGGAAATTAATATAAACTTGCAAAACCACAAAAGCCATTTTTTTTAAAGCAAGCAGTTCCTTCTGTAGTATGAAAGGAGAAAGTGATTTGATAAAATAACTCCCTTTTCCTCCTTCTTTTCTCAGACTAGTCTGTAATAGTCCCTGACTTGACTCTTGAACTAATCTGAAATAAAAAATCTTCACTCTTGTGTCCTAAAGGTTTCAAAATACAAAATTTCTGGAGAAGATGAGAACTCTATCAATTATTAGTTACTCCAAAGAGGCTGAGACATTTATGCAAAAAAAAAGAAAAAAATAAATCCTGTGCATTTATCAAATTTATCAAATTTTCTCTGTTTAAGATAATTTAGCCAGTGCTTTGTCAGACAAGCTGCACCACTCTGTACTGTCAGTCAGAATATGAAAAAATAAGGAAGAACATTATTTAGTTTGCACTGAAATGGAAATTTATTTCCCAAAAAAGCAGAATGTAGTAGCAGTTTTGATAATCTTGTTATACTTACTAATAAAAATAAAATGAAATCCATCTCCACTGAGCAAAATGGTAAACTTGTATGCCATTAAGAAAATTTGGAAAGGATGTAAAAGATGCTACAGATTGCTTTTTAAACACAGTTCTTGCCCTGTGACTTGTCCAGTTGCACTGTGTCTCCCATATCAGGGAACATAAAAGATTATTGTGTAGGATTTCAAGTGGTGAGGAGGTTGAACAAATGTCTGACTCGGTGTTTTTTTCTGGCTGATAATCTTTATTTCCCCTTTACTTACACTTTTTTTTTTTTTTAAAGCTGATGTGTGACTCCATCAATTTTGCATTTGTGTTCCTCTGTCTACCCTTGCTGAGAAATACAATCATTCTTCCTCCCATGGGACTTGAGTGCTGTATCAAAATATTGCTCTAGGATAAGAGTAGATACCTCTTCTCCCCCTTTGAACTTTCATGAAATTGGATGAGCTCTGAGATTACATGTGGTGTTCACAGACAACATCATACTAGGGGCAGTAGACAAAATATTAATATAAGTCCACAAATACTAATACAGTAGACAAAAATACTAATGTAATTTTTTAAAAGGCAGAATTAAAATAATAAGACTTGCTTATTTATTGGTTCACGTATTAAAATGTACTTCTTTTATTTACCAAAGCATTTAGCACATGGAGAATTCTTATTTCCAATTTCAAGTTTTACTGGATTAAAAGATGCTTGAATTAAAGGTTATGCTTATGCTTGTGAATTATATTCTTGACTTGGTGTGACGCTGAAGTAAATCTGACTAGACTAATAGCAGTGAATATGAACAGCAAATGATTCAGATTTGTATACAGCTCTTCCCCATAGACACTGAGTGGCTTATGTTCTTTATATGCTTAGTTTCCTGTGTTAAGATGTCAAGCAGTGGATTAACTTTCTTAACTTCTATGACAAAGCCAATCTTTTTGGAAGTACCCATTGAATTATAAGTAAAATTCATCTGTACTATAAAAACAACCCCCCAAAACACAACCCAAAGTACCCTGAAAACAGAACCTGTTGCAATGTGTTTTGCTGTTTATAATTTTAAGCCAGGTCTCCTATCCACTTCATGCAGAAGCAGTGCAGAACTCTTCTGTGGCATGTTCAAATTGATTTACAGCTTATGTCTTTTGCCAACAATACTCCTGTGTATTTTATAATTATCATGCCTGGCAGCTGTACCAACATGGCTGATCCAGAGCTTTTATTCTGCTATTACAAATTTGTGCCGAGTAAGCAGAATAAGTTTTTATTTTCTGGTTTCACTCTTAACCTCTTCCCTTACTGCTATCTACTAAAAGAGAGAGTGTATTCTTCTGCTGCTGTATCTGTATTTGACATTAGCTGCAGATTCTGTAACTGAGGTGTCTTTGACCTACCTTGACGTACCTTGGCCTACCTATCACAAGTTGTCAAGCATAAAACTTAAAACCTTCAGGAGTAGGTATAGAGTGTATTGTTTCCTAGGAGACAGTAACATCCTAGAGTGGGCCTAAAAGTGCCTTATAGAGCACCTGGTAGTACTGGCCAAACCTGTACTTTCTCTTGATGACTATAATATATTACGTTATGATTTTTTAATCTGAATATCTTTGTAGAAGCATTTTGAAATGGTATGTTAAAATTCTTATAGTAACATAAGGCTAAACAACATAGAGGTATCAACTCCAAAATTATCACAGAGCTTTAAGAAATAAAGAATCTGGCATATTTGCAAAAGTTGCTTACACTGAGTATGAGTTAAGAATCAGTGTAATAACTGTAATCACAAATTTTATACAGCATCGTAAGAATTAAACAGTGTTGCTAAGGTTCCCATGCCATGGAGCATTCTGATGGCATGTTTGGGTCCAGGTTGAATATGTGTCATTCTTGTGCTTTTGGGTTCTCCCCCTCCTTTTCCCCTTCCTTGAAAAATCAAAATCCAACTTAACTGAAACTTCTGATGGTCCTTAGCTTCTGGGGTTATTTACTCTGCAATTGTAAACCAGTTTCAGAGAGTTAGTATCAACTCTTAGTCTTGGGTTGCTTTTATGCATCACATTTTGGTGAACCACTCTTTAAACCCAAAAATTCACCATCAGACATTTTCATTCACTCTGTTCCCTCAGATAGTTTATAGCTCTGGTGCACTTTCTGAATGGCCATTTTGCCTCAGACAAAACAAAGGGTATAGGAGGATTTATAATCTATCAGTAGGTTTAAAGTAACCTTCCTTAGCCAGTAACAGGACATAAAACTCTTTCATGCTCTTTTTCATTAGGATTTTACTGTTCCTGAGTTGTAAGCCTTTCCCTTGTCACCTTGGCATTTTAGGTAATCTTTTGGGTAGTCCAGCTCCAAACCAGTGTGCAGCAATTGCCATTTCTGTCCATTGTCTAGCAAAGCAAATCAATGACAGATGATGGAGTTTTAATATGCTTAGGAAAATTTGTAATGCTGAAGATATTAATCCATGGTAATCTTGTGTACAAAGGGAACCCTTGAGACCTATTGATTGTCCAAAAGTTGTTCTTCAGTTTTTTAGTACCTGTCTTGTAAGCTCCCTGTTTCCCTCTTTCTGAGGAGAGAAATGGTCTGCTTTTACCTGAGTTCTTTTAGAGAAAGTAGCCAGCTGCTTTCAGCTGGTACTTGTAGACACCATCTGATCCCTAGCTCATCAGGAGGAGCTGTAGGTTTAGAGAGCAAGCAGATAAGAAAACTGGGTGAAATATTCACTAGGTCCACAAAAGGCCACGAAGCTCTATCAGTTCTCTAAGGGTATATCCTAATCCATGCTTCACAGCTGCTAGTGCATCTCATGGTCCAACTTACTGTATAACTGCAAAAGTAATCCATATATCGCTGTTGTCTAACACTTTGGCAGCACGACATGAAAATTTGAGACAGTTTCTGAGTTCCTTCAGTTAACAACCTTGATATCTATTAATTTGGCTTACGTAGAGGAACAGTGACCCATATTCAGTGAGGAAGAGCGGAAAGCTTCGCTTTAAAAGTACTTGTCTCGAGTTGCACTAGCAAAGGACAATATGAAGAAACTTTAGTGCTATGAAAAATATTCGTCTCCTAAATGATGGTCTCCTATTAAAAAAAAAAAAATCAAAGAATCCTGAATGCTGAAAATTACATTGAAAATACCAATTAGCAATATTGTTTCTTATCAAAATGGTAATTATTCTGGAATTTCCGTTATGTTAGTATCTACCTGGATAAGTCTCTTATTAAAAACAAGTTAGACGAGTTAATTTGAATCTACTTAATGTATAGGCAGTGGGAGGTGTCCCTGCCTACGCAGGGGGGTTCCCTTCTGTCATGGTTTAACACTTCCCCATCAACTAAACCAAATAACAGATGCTCTCTATTAATGGCCATCCCCTCCCTGATAAAGAAAGTAAAGAGAATAAGGGAGAGAGACTTATGGGTTGGAAACTAAATTACACAGCTTTAATGAAACAGTAATAATAAAAAGGAAAACAATACTAAATATATACAAATATACAGGAAAATGGTACCACGTTCCTTCCCCTTTCCCCCAGTAACTCTCACGTCACCACTGAGGCTGCAGGGCAGCCCTGGGAAAGTCCAGGCTGGACTCCTGGAGTCAGCAGCAGTCGGGAGCTGGAGGCAGGAACACACAGATTCAGGCTGGCATGGATCAGGACCACAGGCAGATGAACGGATGGAATCCTCCCAGGATGCTGAAGCACACAGGGACAGGAGAAGAGGAGTAGGAAAGGAAGGGTTTTGACCCTCATGATCCCTCAAATTTATACTGAGTGACCTCTTTACTCCTTTTCTCCTTATGGAGGGCAAAATGTTCCTCAGAACTGAGCAGTGGTCTTGGCTCTGCACACCAGTCTCTAGCTGTAACTATAAACATTGAGTGTTATCAGTCCTAGAAGCAGACAATGTCTGAGAAACTTGCTGTTAATTTCGTCAAGTACAGCTACTTACAAAAGAATTAGCTGAATGAAAAATTACAAGACAGAAAGTTAGCTCTATCCTGGCCCAAACCAGGACACCTTCCAATCCAGCCCATTCTAATATTCTAAGAGAGGGGATAAAATTTTTGTCTTGGGGGCTGCATGATACAAGCTTAATAATACTGTATCATAAAACAGATTTGATGTAATTGTACTGATGAATTTTGAGTAGTATTCTGAATCATCAGCTGCTTCTTTAATGTTATATTTCCCGCCTATATTTAATATGAAGCAATAAAGATTCACATAGAATCCTAGTCTCCAGTTTCATATTATGTTAGTGTGTTATGTGGTTTGGGAATGTTTAAAAACAAAAATTACAAGATACTTTTTAGTAATGAAATAGCATAAACAAAGAGTGTTTCATAATACAAATTATATCTTTTCCTTTTTAAGTATCAGTAATTATTTGCATTAAAAATATAAATGAAATTTTAATTATATGCACAAAATTTGAAATTATTGTTTTTATTTGAAAACATATAAAATTGAGTAACTATACCATCTCTTACTGTGTATTCTGTGCTTTTACTTTTTTGTGCATGTGTAAAAGCAAACTGAGCACTGACTGAGGCTTACAGGCCTTACAGATACCTCTGTATACTCCTCTCAGCTTGCAGTTGCTTTCCTCTTCATCCCCTCCTGCAACTGCTACTGATTATCTGAGGATCAGGTAGCCTTGGTCATTTATCAAATTCAGCTAGGAAGTTGATTTAGTTCTTTAAAATATCACAGGATAAAGAAGGTATTTTCTTATGAGTGAGCCCTAAGGGAGAGTGACAGAGAGGTTATAAGCTGATCAATTAGATGTAGAGGAAAGAATATCTTCTTGAGAGCCTGAGTAGGAATGAAAGGCTTAGAAACTATGAAGAGTTCATCCTCTGCAAGAATGAGAAGGATAAAAATAGTTGAGGAGACATGAAGTCTTTTATGTTCTGATTTTCTTTGAAGTTTTTTTGTTTGTTCTGTGCTTTCTGACTGAAAGAGATAGAGGCATAGTTGCCTGAGGTAAGTACTAAGCAAGCCAAGTGACTGATGATGAGAAGTAACTTGGCAATAAAAAGCTGGAATAGAAAGTCTGTGCTTTGCCTGGGAACAAGCATATGATTTCTTTAGGGAACGAAAGTGACCAGTTTCTGAAACCAAATCATCAGTGCTGAGACATTAGAAGCACAGAGTACATCTGGCTGGTCCCTTAGAGAGCAAGGTACTCAAGATGCCCAGAGCAAAACATTTGGTTTCTTTAGCATTTGTTCTGGACAGTTAAACACCCTAAACTTCAATGCTAAAGTTATTTTTGGAGGATGTAAATGGAGGGGAGGGGTGCTTTCTGTGTTAAAATTCAGATTATCTGAGTAATTGGGTTCCTCATATCAGTCTAAAAGGGTATTGCTCGAATTGATCATTTGATTGTAATATTTCTATGAAAGTTTGATTATGATACAAAAAGGTCTTATTTAGAATAAAGTAAAATTCAATTTTTTATGTATAAATATCTTTGAGCTCGTTATGTCTCTGGAAAAAAAGGAAGTTGGATGAATTGGGTGAATTCAGAGACTCTGAAGTCCCATTTTTTTATACATGTTTTTTATACATGTTTTTTTTTGTTGTTTTTTTTTTTTTTTAATTGGAAGCAATAGAATATCACTAAAGGCATCACAAGAATCTCCTTAGAGATATTCTACACCCAATGTATTAATTGAAGTTCAGTGTAACTTATTTTTGTCTTTGTAGTCCATTCTGCGCTGTCAGTTTGAAGCAAATAATTGTTGTGTTTCATTGTAGGGAAAGGTGAACATGGGAAGCCGTACCCTCTTACAGAGGAAGACCATGATGATTCTGCTTATAGGGAAAATGGCTTCAACATATTTGTTAGCAACAATATAGCACTGGAGCGATCCCTGCCAGACATCCGACATCCTAAGTACGTAAATTGTTTCCCAGACTACTTGATTTTATTTCTCTTTTTATATCTCTAAACTACCTGTCTTCCAAGGAAAAAAAAAAAGTCAAACCCTCAGCTAACAAAAAGCGACCATTGCATTAAATAGGAAATGGAAAATTTATCACTGTTGTTAAATGGTCACTGTCTTTAAAACTGACCTCTCACCTTACTTGTGACACATTAAGACTACAGAAGGCCTCTTTAAATTACAGAATTTCTTTCATGGTATTTCTGGGTAGTGATTTGTTAGGAAGTGATAATATTTCACATAGGTTTTGAGGTTCTCACTTGATAATAGCTTCAGATCTTTGGGCTGTGGGCAGGGTAACAAGTCAAATAAAATTTTTGGCTAAATGTTTGGACCAGTGTCTCCAAAATTTTGGGGGTGTTTTTGTTTAGTTACATAAAAAGTGAAAGCAATCAAATAGGTATAGCTTATCAGGTGCTGATGATACAGATGACTTATATAGTGTAGAATTACATACAAACTGAATGTGCAATGATGAAATGCATATGTAGGATTGGGGGTTGGAGGAGGAAGGGATGGGGGGGGGAGGGAGGCATGAATAATGGTAATAGTAATATTCTGCTAGTCTAATAAAAGGTTATTCTAGAAAATAACCACTGAGCTAAAAATGAGTGTGCAGCTCTCGGCAAACATAACTTTTGTTTCATATTGTGTAATTTTTGGCTCTAGTATCCGAAGAGTGAAGCTTTCCATCTCTAACAAAAATCTTGTGTATGCTTTTTCTAGGCTTCAGGCTCTAGTCAATCTGAGCTCTAAAGGGAGGGATGATTTGGTTTATCTCTTTATGTGGTGTTTTTCTCTCTTTTAATTAGGTGTTATGAAATTTGTGTATGGGAGAAAGGTACAGGCGTGTGACAAATCTAATTCTCTCTGTGACTAGGATTATATTTTCCTTCAGATACAATTCCCTTTGTTATATGACATTTCAGTTTCAGACATCTACTCACTTGTTAACCTCTACAATTTTGCTGTGTGAGTTAGTCTGAAACTCTTTAGAGAAAAAAACAGAACTTGGGAGGCTGGCAGAATTTCTAGGGGGGTGAGGGGGTGGAGGTGAGAGAAAAGAGAAATATCACGTCAGCTAACAGTTCTTGTTCCATGAAATCTGGAACTGTACTTTTCAAAGAATGAACAGGACATAAATGCTTGCATAGTAAGTTTATAAAATAATTCACAGTGGAGAAATTAACAAAAAAGAAATAGGTTTCTTAAAAAAAAACTTGTTGGAGATTTCTCTTGTTGGAGATTTTTCTTGTTTCATTGCCACATTACATTGTTTTGAGAAAATAAAACTGTTGATTTGTATGTATAGTATTATTTACCTTAATTTAAGTCAAAAGACATACAGCTTATTATTAAAAAGTTATGTTTTCTGTACTTTGCTTGCCTTCTACTTTGCCAAGTTACCTGGAATTATTTATGGAATTATTTATGGAAAATGCTTCCACAAATCTTGAGGTCTGACACACAGCTGTACAGGATCAAAGCTGAGCTAAATTACATTATTGACATAAGATATATGCTCATCAAGTATCCTTCTCTGTTAGCAAAACCACAGAGGACAATTGCTAAATATAAAAGGAAATTGACATGTTTGTTGTCCCCTCACATTTTTATAACTTGGTCTCCTGGCAATTTGTTTCTCTCCTGCTACTGTTCAGAGAATCAATGACATTTGCATGCACTTCCCCTGAAGCACTGTGAGCCGCGCGTTGTGAGACGTGTCATATTAGGAACAAGTCCCTGCTACACTGACTGTCCTCTGTACCTCTTTCCCTGCACTAATCCTTCAGTCATTTTCACCTAAGAATCTCATCATTTGGGAAACCTGAATCCATCGTTTTCATTTTCCAATGCAGTTATGGCATTCAGTGTAGTCTTGTATGGACAATACCACCAAAAAGTAGTATCCTGAGTGAACTGACATACATCATGTCCTTACAGCCTTCTTTATGTTGAACACATGTAACAAAACTAGTCTATTAGTTAATTGACTGCATCTTCTAAATGTAAAGTTTAAAAAAAGGGGCTTGAGCTAAATTTATTAGAAATGTCACTGTTAATATTTTATATTTTGTTTCTGACGAAATATTAGCCCCTGTGCATGCACGTCCTACAAATTGCAAAAGTAACTGTGTTTATGGTTTGAATGAATTACAGCAGTTTGTACAGGGGAAATGTTACCACTTTTGAAAGGAGTTTTTTAGGAAGGAGTTAATAGTGAGAGAGAAACAAGGAAAACAGGTTTTTTAACAAATTAATCCCGCAGGGAAAGGGCTATTAAGAAAGAAAGAGAAGGATTAGCATCTTTTCACCCTCCAAAGAAGGTTTCTGCCGGCCACGGGTGTCACTGTCCCTCCTGACTCACTGCGGCCTTGCCACTCAGTCCACTCCATTCGCTTGTCTTCTCCTCTTCTTGCTTTTCTCCTCTCATTTTCCACCTTTTCCTCCAAGTTTTCTATAGTAAAAGTTCCTTTTTGTCATCAATTATTACCAGAGGTTACAAACTGGTAAATGCAGGTGCTCCCTTTGTATTCAGGTTTCCTGGAATTCTTCTATTTGCTACCAATTTGCATTACTGTCTGGCAGCTATTAATATCATTAGCGTTTTATCTCTTTAGTCCTGACAAAGGAGGGGGGGTCTGTCGATGAGATTTTGCTGGTGGAAATAAGCTTGATACATTTTAAACAGTGTAAACAGAAGCCCTGAGCCAGGCTTTTGTTGCTTCAGGTTTGATACATTTTAACAGATTAAACTAAGCTGGGGAACCAGAGGACTGCTGATTCAAGAAGCAATTTTTTTCTATTTTCAATGTATCCACATTACAGCATCATACGCCAATTAAAGTGACCACTAATGAGTTGTACTCTGATTGAAGTGACAGAGCTGTGCTCTGTATTTCTGATGGCTACACCTTGGAGCAAGTCGGTGTCTTAAGCTTCCAGAACAAACAGAAGTCTGCCAAGTGCTTTCTGACCTACAAACAAACAGAAGCAAACCCATCTCTTGTCTCTGTGTGTTAAATATAATGCAGTCCAGTTGTAGATAGCAACACCACTTTTTGAAGTGTGACTTCTCTGCAGAAGCATATGTGAAATGTAAAGTAGTTCATAACTCATAAGATTACTTTCAGAGAAGCTTATTGGAAAACAATACAACTTCTGTGCCAGAAAAGGGTGTTCTTATAGAAATAAAATTAGAGTACATAGTTCAAGGGAGATAAAGCAAGAAGATCTAGTTTTATCAGCTTCTGAGTATTATAAAGGTCTTTTGCTTCCTTGAGCTTCTAGCTACCTTTCAGCTTTTAACTATCTTCTTTTGCATCGTTGTGGTGGATACTTTCTATTGTAGACTTCAGGTCTTTGATCTGTCTTTATTTAGTGTGTACCACTTGCACAGGGGCTCATCTGTGCTGAAGACTGATTTCCTGGGAACCTTGTCTAGAATTTGTTTTAAAGAACCAAATAGAATGGTTTTATTGTCATCAGTAGAGAAAATTCACAAAACAAATCTTCAAATACAACAACAACAAAAAAAAAAAGTGGTGAATTTTAATATGGGTCAAAAGTTACTTGAAGTTGAAAAGTTATTTTTTAAAAGTTGAATTGAAAGAGCAGCTAAAGTAATTTCTGCATTTCTCTGAAATAACTTAATTGAAAATATTTTATTCCGAAGTCCTAAACCAAAGACAATTCAAGTCCCACTTCTAAGTGTTTGGTTTTCTGGGAGGTATGCAAAGGTAGCAGATAACCAAAACTTGCTCTTTTCAATCCAAATGAACTTTCTTCTTCTAGGTCTCTGGAGAACAGGCTGAGAACTTGCATGATACACCTTCTAGGAGGAGGATGGGTGGGACTAAATGTTGTTTGCTTTTTTTTTTTTCCTTTGTGTGTTGTATTTCAAGCATTTCAGCAAGATGTATCCAGACTGATGATTCAAGCCTTTCTAAAACAGTAATAAGTGCATGTTGTAAAAACCCTTAGAGGTATGAAACACTTAACTTGTATTTTAAGGATGCCTTAACCACTTCTCTCTCCCCTTAGTGTGTTTTTTTGCACCCCTGTAATATTTATCCTGGGTTTTGCTGTCTCTTATAGCTACACTTGAATATTTTTTCCATTTCTAAGTGGTCTTTGATTTCTTGTTTCTGTCATGCAAGTCCTCTCACAGTTGATGTTCTCACCAAGTTAAATGTGCTACTTCTCTGTTCTTGGCCCACAGTCATCCCCTGGCTCAAAATTTAAAAAAATATGTAAAAAACCAACCAACAAACAAACAAACAAAAAAAAAACCCAAACCCAAACACCTAACCAAACAAAATAATTTTTTTTTTCTCCCTTTATTCAAAATAAAAATGTGAAACAGGATTATGACCTCAGGTCACTTGGTTTCAGGACTAATTTAGTGACAATTACAGTTCTGGTCATCTGAAGTGGAAGGCAACATTATGACATTTGGATAATATTGAGATTTGGCAATGAAATTATTACTTAAGAGTTAGAAACCAATATGAAAAATATTTTAAAATACACAACAAAGAAGTTTTTATTTTTTCTTTTCACATGCCCCATGCTACTTTCTGTAGCCTGGAATATAAAAAAAACTTGCAAAAGGTAGGAAAAGTATTGCCACTATTGGTTTCTATTGTAGAGAAAAAAATGATAATTATTCTAATTACTTAATATAGCAGCTACCATTCTTACCTTTTCAAAATTACTGAATATACTGCCATTCATACCAGTTTTGTTCCAACAAAACTGAATCTGATTCACATTTTTAATAGGTTTCAAATTTGAAAATGTGACTTGAATGAAGCTTTGGGAAATGATTGCAATCATCTAGTCTGAAAAGTGAACATAAATCTTGCGGTGTGTCCTATTTCAAACTCCTACGTCCTTGTAAAAGAGAGGATCCAATATTTTAGCTTTTTTGATTTGAATCCAGGAATTCAAGTTAATTCTCCATACCAATGAAGGTGCGAGCATTACCATTTGAAATCTTTGGGTTTGATATATTTGTATAGCTCGATTTCAATCACAGGTCTCCTTTTATCTACAATTTGTAGATAGTTAATAAATTGTGGAGCCACAGATAGATGTTCATATCCTTGTTGGCTGTCTTGACTAACTGATTATGATTATGAGCATAGATAGATTGATTTTGTATAAAAATTCTTAATATTCATATTGTATATTGAGGATTACTAATCTGATTTTTGTGATGTCTGTTTTTCAGGCTGTATGAGATCAAGTGTCAGTGTTTTTAAGCATTGGTAGCTGGTCTTCCTGTTGCTTACTGTGAAGTGGTGCCACTCCTCTGCTGCCACTCCTAGAAGTGTTCCTTTTCAGAAGTCTCAGCTATGCTCATTTTTGTTCCACACTAAATTTTTCAGAGGCCTCAGAAGAAATGCATTTTCATATTCAAAGAAATACAGATTTTTAGCTAAAGGCTCTGAGATCTTCTGTGTCCTGAACAGTAATGAGATTTTAATAATAAAAAGCAAATTTCCCTCTACCTGTTCTGCATAACTGAAACTTTCCAACAGTTCTTCCTTATCAGTAGCAGAAGCTGAGAGAATGCCTGAATGGTTCTCTTTCAAAATATTTGAATGCGTTGGTTGCCCTGGTATTTTTAAAAGACACTAAGGTGAATATTTAATGAGATTTCTTCGGATAGTTGTTTGGTTTTTATTTGACTGGGGGTTTTTTGTGTCTTTGGAATAATTGCAGTTACTGTTAATCGACTGGAATTACAACAGTTGGATGGGAAAGAGATACTTTATATAAATATTGTATAGTCATGCTGTAGTTCACATCTGAATCTTCTAAGTTTTCAGATATCATATTGAATATATTGGTCTCTTTTCCCAGGCAACTATCAGCAAGACAAGAGGGCACGGTCTTAAGTTGTGCCGGGGGAGGTTTAGGTTGGATATTAGAAACAATTTCTTCACTGAGAGGGTGATCAGGCATTGGAATGGACTGCCCAGGGAAGTAGTGGATTCTCTGTCCCTGGAGATATTTAAAAAGAGACTGGATGTCTGGTAACCGCAGCGGTAGTGGATCAAGGGTTGGACTTGATGATCTCTGAGGTCCCTTCCAACCCAGCCAATTCTATGATTCTATGATTCTATGATTCTATGATATTTAATTACATTTTTATAGATAGAGTGTATCTGTCACAATTTGAACTATGTATATTGGCCTAACAATAAAATTTAAAATTTCATCTTTAATCCATCTGCTCCAAAATAGATTCCAATAAATCCTATAAGCTTTTGATAATCCTAATGGTAGGCTTGGGTTGTCCTACTTCAAGACACTAAACAAAAATTTATTTAAGTACGCTAAACTTCACAATATTTAATAAGGCTTATGGAAATAATTAGTAGCTTGGATCAGTCTTCTGTTGAATTTTTTATTATGTGTTGGAAGAACTAAGAGTGTAGAAGGGTTCTTTCTAGTTCCCATTCACTTTGGGTAATAAGAAATATCCTCATACGCATATACCTGATCCATTGCTTCATACTGCTGTTTTTTAGTATTGCCATAACCTCATCTGGCTGCAGAGTAACTGATGAAACTGAAATTTTGCTTTTAATAGGATTAAAAAAAAAAAAAAAAAGGTGAAAAAGCTGGAGGTTGTTACCCTGACTGCTTTTCAAAGTGTTTTGTGTAGTTTCCGAATAATGTAGTGAAAGTGGAAAGTCATGCAGTACAAAACATAGGCAATGTACCCATTTTGAGGCCTTACCAGATTGTTCTCTGCAATTGCTTCAGGCATCTCATTCAAAGTACAGCTCCTCAAAACAAGATCAGGAATATTTCATACTCAGGAAAACTTGTGGCCTTCTGTCTCTGTCATGCCTGCTGTCAGTTCCTCCACAGATACGTATTGATAGTAAAAATAACATGGAATAATTCCCAAGTGCTTTCTGGGTGCTGTGTGTGTCTCTTTTTATGGCAACAACAGCTAAAATGTGGCTGAAGATTGATGATTCCCCTTCTGTCCTTTGGTGAGGAACAGGCTTCAGCATTTAATAGGCCAGTGAGGGGGATCCAAGCCATATGGGTCTGTCTGTTTACTGAAAAGAATCTGGTTTTTTAAAAAGGTGTTTATACAAGTGGAGGAAAATAGTTCTTGTATCTTTCAATGTCTTGCATGTTACCTAGAATCCTGTAAAGCCTCCCAGGCTGTCGAGAAAGTGGCAAGCTGGAGCAGACATATCTGTGAAATCTAAAATTAATAAGGATAGCAATATTGAAGGACATTTACCCTCCAGCCAGTTCTGTGCTTCTGGGGTAGCCAAGTCTATTAGCATTTGGCAATGGTTAGAGCCAGAACCTTTAACTCAAATAATACAGTTCTAAAACTGAAAAGTACAAGTCACTTCACTAAGATCTATGAGAAATGTGGAATGTTCTGGAGATCTGCACCTTTGCAATACAGGTGTAAGTGATGATGTTATATGCTGTTAATATAATAGTTTTATGAAAAGCCTCAGTTTTTCTTGCATATCCATTCCTGCTTCCTTTCCAAGCATTTTTTTTTCCTACAATTAGGCATGTATCTAACAAGAATTTACATGACACAATACTTCTAAGCAATGAAATTTCAGTTCTGGTATTAACAAAACAGGGCAACTGCCAGCAGCACATCCTCACTGGCAACAGAATTAGTTGTTGTCTCATGTAGTAAAGACAGCAGATGTGCAGGAAGGCTGCAATGAAAAAAGCAACTTCTTTCTATTTTGTGTGGTTTGATTATGAATAACTTTCTAAAGTTTCAATTTTCCAAAGTCTGCGCTGACCATAATATGTGGCATAAGGCATGAGAACTTACTGGTCATACTGGTTCCTGTGTCCATGAGGCCTGAGAGCAGCACTTCTGCAGCATTTGCTACCATGCCACCAGCTATGATTTTGGTGCAGGTCAGACCTACTAACATTTGCCCCTTATTTACCTCGTATATTGTACATGGAAGATGATGTTGAGAGAAAGGTGTGAGCCTGGTCACACAAGTGTGTTCACCTAATGTGGAAAGATAGTGGAGGAGAGTTGTAGGTAGGTCACAGAAGGAATATCTTTAAATACTTAAACAAACTGAACACAGGAAATCCATGGGCCCTGATGGGATGTGCCCATTAATAATGAAGGAACTGATATAATTTTGAGGCCACTTCCAAATATCTTTGTATGATCATGGCAACTGGGAGAGGTGCCTGAGGACTGGCACAAGAATGGGAGGAGTGTTCCAGAGTGTTCCTAGAAGTCTACAGGACAGCTTTGGAATGTAAAGGCAAGTTGTGGAAAGATAATTAGGGTTTCTGAAAATGAAGTTAAAGGGTAGTTGAACATCATGGGAAAGTTTGTTCCTTGAAATTTGAGATGACAAAAAGCTAGGATTCTAATCCTGTTTTCTTTCCTTAAAACAGGAGAATGAACCTAGACTCAAAATGGAAGCTTTTAACTGATCATGTTAAGATCTGTCTAATTTCTGAGACACTATCAGATAAGTGCTGTTGGTGTGAATGAATGAATGAGTAAATTTAGATTACATTGATGTTTTTGTAATCTCTCAAAAAAAGGTGGTTTGGGGGCTATGTATGTGTAAATATTGCATAAATTGTTGATACTTTGGAATTCAAAGGTAATAAAGTGCAAGTTTTAAGTTGGAATATAATTATAGGAATAAGAAGTCTGCTGATGTGAGCTTTCTTGTGAGGGATTTTGAAATGGTATAAAATTTCTATATACATTAATTTTTCTTGTAAGCCTAGATTTAATACACATAGATGAGTAGTTAAGTTTCTTAAATCATGTTAAAGAGTGACATTTATTTATTTGCATCTTTCCCATGACTTTGTTAAACAAAGCTTTGCAAATAGCATGCTCAGTGTCATAAGGCTTATCTGCCTTTATGTTTTTCCCTTGGTTAAAGAAACCTTTTGGTTTGAAAGAGGAAGTGAGGCAAAGTCACTGATTTTGATTTCTTTGAAGACATGTAGAGCTGCTGGAGACATTGTCCATGACAAGCTAAAGTTATGCTATTGACATAAAGTAACAAGCATATAATTCAGCTGTACCAGATTTAGTTTCCAAGAGGTGTTTTTGGTTAGTGCATTTAATAGCAATAATGAGAGCTATTTCTACAGTACATTTTATATTTTGTCTTTTTTGTTTGTTTGTTTGCTTTTTGTTATATAGCTATGTTAATAGCAATAATGTTTTGGAGAAGGTAGGTTTTTTTCTAGAAGGGAAAAGTGTTGTGACATTTATAGAGGTCTGTAGACAGTAATGCCTGTGCTTGCTTCCTAGCTGCAAGCCACTGAGAAAATAAAGATTACTTTCCCTTCCATCAGCTCACACCCAAGCTAATTTTACAGCCTTGTCAAATGGCAGCAGAAATTACTAGTTATCGCTACTTTATCAAGCTCAGTTGACAAGACTTGATTAGAACAGACTGAAGCTTGTTGCTGTAAATTGAATACTTTGACATGCTAAGATGATTACTATGTAAATCTTCTCTAGAAAGTGTTTTGTCCTGGTAGCATTGTAGAGGGCTTGTCAGTAGCTGGGAGCCCAGTGTGTGCTGTAATTCCTTTAATAAGGGGGAAAAAAGATCAAATCTGAAAGAGCAGCTCAGCTAGGAGAGCAAGTGCTAACAAAACCAGTGGGGAAAAAAAGGTTGAAAACTGAAGATCTCTTTCTATTTTCTCTTTCTCTGGCACTCCCTTCAAGAGAAGATTGCAGGTGGGCTAACATTTATGATATAGTAACTGCCACAGTAGGCTGCTACCTTGCTTCATAAATGCAACAAAGGGATGTCTGCAAGATATTTAACTTCTCCTATGCTATCATCTATTAGAAAGGTAGTATACAAGGTTGTTGATGTGTCTAGAAGGCACAGAGCCTGGTAGCTGGCCAAGGCATTGCTATCTGCATCCCGTAATGTGCATAAAATATTGTTATATTCACAGGGTCAAACAAATTGCTGCTTTTATGAATCAGCTTTTGCTATAAAGTGCCTGAAATGGTGCCAGCTTTGCTCTCCTTTTTCATCAGTTTAGAAGCCCATTTTCCTCCATTTGCACTACATTTACTACAGATGTAGTATATTTCTGAATGTTTCTGTTAACAGAGAAGCTGTAAAGGCAGAGAATTTTGCAGTTCTGTATCATTCCTGACTCTAGTATGATGTTTTAGGACTTTTTTTCCTACTTATAAGCTCACCAGGGAATAAAACAGAACTATCCCTATACCTTGAACTAAAAAGATGCTGTTCTTTATTTCTGCCCAGTAGTGTAACCAGCAAAGTGAAATAGCAATAGTCTTAGGACTCTCAGTAGTGAATAACAAAGCAGTGTAACTGCAATTCCTTTTCACTACCTCTTTTTATGAGCAGTCCTCCTGTATTTTATTAGTGCCTGCTGCAAATAGATTCCAGGTGTCTCTGTGATTTATTTTTTTTTTTCTTTTTATTCCTCAGGCAGTCTAGTATCTCAGGAATAGAGAAACCTCTTAATATTCTTTTTAATCTTCTAAAGATTTCTCTCCAACTTTGACTCTAAAAGTGCTTTATTCATAAACTCTGTTTTGATTCTTGTTTCAACACAGCAGAAGAATACTCTATCTCAGATGAATAACTAAATCAGTAGTAAGTGTTTTAAAGCAAGTTGAAGGATGTGGCAGTGCATTGTTTTTATGAATAGGACTTGACCTCCTAGAGCCAAATGCCCAGCTACAATGAAGTGAAGGAACAGCATGCCAAATACAAAGCTCGTAGAAGCTTGTTCAGTTATGTCTGTTTGACATTTTTCACTACAGAAATTTTTCACAATAAATTATAGCTTGCCTTTTTGTAAAGACTGTTAATTTCACAGTAGCCATTTTGAGTTGACTCTGTAGTAGGGTTGCATAATAAGCAGTTTTGTACAGCTTTCAGAGCTCAGTTTTTCAAAACAGTAATAAATGTAATAAATGTACATATAATAATGGCATAGTTGAATCACACATATGATCAGTGTATAGTAATGTATCTAATAATGGACGGGGGAGAGGAAGGAGATTATTTGGCCAGAGATAGTGAAATTGTATTCACTGATTTGAAAAGTAGTTTTGAAAGAGCTCATGCCCTTGTAGAGAGATCCTTGGTTTTTGAAAATCTCATCTGAAGGCCTCTAAGGGATAAATTTAATGATGTTGGATTACTCTTTGATAAGAAATATCAGATATTAAATTCTGAAATATCATGTAAAGAAAGGCAAGATAGATCAAGGATAGCAATATCTGAAAGCTTAATTCAAAGTTCATAACTTTTGATTCATGACAATAATTTTGAAAATGTCTTTGCATCTGATTCATTATGTGATGCTATTTTTTCCATATATTCATACACGTGTCTCTGTTTTTCTAGTAAAGTCCAGTGTTATTTCATAATTCTGAGGATTTGTGTGAAGGAACTGCATAATGCTCTTTGCACTTTCTCCTCTTCTTAACTCCCTTTGTTCTGAAAGCTAATTTAATGACTTCAGTAAGAAAAAACAGGTGTGAGCTACTTATCCAGCAGGAAGGCTGTTGCTGATCACAGTTATCTTCTTGCTAGGTATTTTTAACAAAACATTTGTGTATCATTTTCAGACTTCTCACAGAAATTATTCTGCAATTTAAGAGTTTAATAAATAATAAGTTTGCAGAACCCTCTGCTAAGAAATTGCCAGTCCTTGTACTGTACTGAGCCTATTATTCAGCATTGTTCCACAAGTAAGTGCTGGTGAGCTGCACTTAATTGTAATGTTTAAATTCACAAAAAGACACATCATTAAGAAAGCATCTATAGTTCTTTATTAAGGTCAATCTGTAGCAGAAAATACTTCTGCTGAGTAGAGGCACTTTCCTAGTTTCAGTAATCAAGTTCTTCCCCTTGAATAGTATTCCTGCTCAGAGTCCTAGGTATGTATGGTAGATACATAGATATGATTATGTAAATATTACTCATTCCAAACTTGTTGATTTAGGCATTTGAATACTGAATTTTTGAAATAAATGACAGGGTTTCCCAAGATTTTAAAATAATCTCTTTTCATGACAATGACTTGTTTTGAAAAGTAGAACCAAAAGAATAGTTATTCTATGACTGAACTCTGTCCAAAGGTTCTGCATTTCTAAGTGTCTAGACCAAACATACAGTTTAAAAATACAAAAATTTGAACTACACTTTTTTTTTTTTTTTTCGTAATTATACACATAGATAACACAGTTAAAGTCTCTCCCCAGCTTTCCTGTAGGCCCCCTTCATATACTGGAACACTGAAAGACTGCTATAAGGTCTCCCTGGAGCCTTGTCTTCTCCAGGCTCAACAGCCCAACTTTCTCAGCCTGTCTTGGCAGGAGAGGTACTACAGTCCTCTCGTCATCTTTGTGCCTCTCTGGGCCTGCTCCAAGAGCTCCAGGTTGTTTTCGTGTTGGGGACTCCAGAACTGGACACAGTGCTCCAGGTCTGGTCTCACAAGAGCTAAGTAGAGGGGGAGAATCACCTCACACAGGCTGCTGGCCACACTGCTTCTGATGCAGCCCATGCTGTGGTTGTCTTTCTGGGCTGCAAGCACACATTGCTGGCTAATGTTGAGCTTCTCATCAACCAGCACCACAGAGTGCTTTTCCTCAGGACTGCTCTCAGTCCATTGTCCACCCAGCCTTTTATCTGTGCTTGGGATTACCTCAACCCATGTACAGGACCTTGCACTTGGCCTTATTTTACTTCCTGAGGTTGTCAGGGGCCCATCTCTCAAGCCTGTCAGGGTCCCTCTGGATGGCTTCTCTTCCCTCCAGCGTGTTGACCCACACCCCAGAGCTTGGTGTCATCAGCAAACTTTCTTAAGGGGGCACTCACTTCCAGTGTCCATGTCTCTCATCACTGGCCTCCATTTAGAAATCAAGAGACTGACCACAACTTTTTGAGTGTGACAGTCCAGCCAATTCCTTATTCACCAAGTGGTCCATCCATTAGATTCATATCTTTCCAATTTAGAGACCAGGATGTCACACGGGACACTGTCGAATGCTCTGCACAAGTCCAGGTAGATGATGTCAGTTGCTCTTCCCTTTTCTACCAGCACTATGACCACATGGTAAAAAGCCACCAAATTTGTCAGAGAGGATTTGCCCTTTGTGAAGCCATGTTGGTTGCCACCAACTGCCTCCACATTCTCCATATGCTTTAATAGAGGCTTCAGGAGGATCTGCTCCATGATCTTGCTGGTCACAGAGGCCAGACTGACTGGCCTGTAATTCCTTGTGTCTTCCTTTTTTCCCTTTTTGAAAATGGGTGTTATGTTTCCCTTACGTTTGTGAGGAGGAGGCTGCTTTAGTTAAGTAACTGAATAAGGGAAGCTGAGGAAGAGGTAGTGTGGAGTTTCTTAACTCAAGCAATTTAAATTCTGGGGAGCTGTACCTCAAGTACAATTTGATGTGTTTCTCAGCAAAGCGAATGCATTTTACCTCAAACATTAAACATTCTACTGAGCTGGTTTGGTTATCTGACTAAACAGAAGTGTGGAGTTAAGGATGAAAGGAGGAACAACATAACGAAAACTGGGGAAGACTAGTAAGTAATGGGGTCTTAGCATCTTAAATATTTGTCCCCATATCAGTATGGGCATGATGTTGACTATATGTACATAGTCAGGACTGATTACTGGAACACTTTCATGGAAATTATTGTGATGAAAGCTGAAGTAAAAAATGAGTTTGCTGTACTAATTTAAGGTAGGATGATTTATTTTTCTGCCCTCAGTCCCACAGGCAAAATTGTAAAGTTTAATGGGAGGCTTTTCTATTGAGTCTTTGTGTATGTTTGTAACATATATTTCATTCAAATAAGCCATTTTACAACATATACAGAACAGAATTATCTGAATCAAATTACTAGTCCTAATCTTTGCTTATGATTTTAATCAATCTTGTTACCACAGAATTCTCATGACCCATTTTAGAAGTTAATCCAGGTGAAAAAACCACTAGGGAAAAAAAATGGTCCTGATGGAAAAAAAAATTAAAAATATCAGCTGATACCTTAGTATTGAAAGTTATTCTGAAACACCTAGTAGTTGCACCCTTTTTTTTTTTATATAATTCCTTAGAAAATTATGTGATACTAATGCTCTGTAGTAATACATTTGCTTTTATCGGTTGCACTATTATGTGGTAATGAAAAAGATACCATAAACTAATGATGATTGGCATACTCTACATTACAGTTTTCTCTGTGTTGAGTTATATCTTTTAGCAAAGCCTTCCTGCATTGAAACTTGATGGACTACCTATCTGTCTTGATCTACCAACCTTTTTTTTTAATATGCTGATTTATTTTAGGATTTATTTTCAGGGCTTTATGGATTTCTCAGTATTCCAAACTTCAATGAAAGTCATCATGTTTTTTGAATGCTTTGTTCTGGACACCAGTTCTAGTAATAACACTTGCTGTCTTCATAGTGCTTATGTTCATTTAGAGTGTGCAAACAAGTCGCAGTGTCTTCAGGTGGAGGCTGACAATTAGAGTTCATGTGTGCAGGTACTATCATTTTCGAAATCAATACAAGATCGACAAAATTTTCTACTTGAAGTTGTGAGGCTTTGGAAAATAATTTGCTCGGCAATATTTGAAGAATTTCTATAGGTAGTAAATTTTTGTAAGATTGCGTTTCTCAGGAAATATGAATGCCTTGAATTATAGTTTCTCATTTCTTTGGAGAATCAAGAATCTCACTTTTAAAACATTAATTTCACAGGGTAATAAAACTATTAAGCAAATTAACTTTAGAGAGTAGACATTTTGAAATCTGGGTATGCGTTTTGCCTAGGAATTCATAAAACATGTTTATCATGTTAGAATTACTTTGGTGAGAGCAAAAAGCATGTGATCATGAAAATATGACTTCATGCTGGCTGAAAAATTGAAGTTATTTACTTAAGAGGTATGTTAGAACCTCTGAACTAGCATACATAATAAAGCAAGGTTAGCTTAAAACTGTGATCCAACTTTGTCAGCAACTTTCTCTACAGAAACTACACTCTACAGAATTTTTGATAATGAACTAGTGTTGAAACACTTCTAAAAACCTTTGATGATGATGCAAAATTGTTGCAGTTAATGACAGAACTATCTTTCTGATAGCTTATCTGATTATTTTGCTGATGCTTCTTGATTTTAAACGTCATTTTCATCAGTAAAATACAGATGTGATGACATACATAGATTTATCTAACATTTCACAATATATGGATCTATGTCAATTACTATTACATATAAAAACTCTTATCTTTTCTGATTAATATTAATCATAAATTTACCTAGATTGGTTTATTCTATGTAATAGACATAATTAATAAATCTAAATGTAATAATAGTTTATGGCTATGGACTTCACTCTGACCTAGTGATGTGATAACGAGTTCTTTGTTCTAGGCAGAAAGACCTGATTGCTAGAGTAGCAACAGCTTACAAGAAGCAATGTCTGTGCTTCCAAGTAATCTTTCTACCAGAGTATTGGACATTGCTTTTAAAATACAGGATATAAAAAAACCCACTGAAAGACTTTGAACAAATACTGCATGCATTTATGATTATTGATAAATCCAGTGTCTCAGCAGTGGGTGTCTAACTGCATCTTTATTGTAATTCATAAGCCTTTGCTGAGCATCACAGATGTCCATCAGATCTATCCTGCAGCCCATCACAGCACAGAGCCAGCTATACTCTGCTGTAGGTAATGCTGTATAGATTTCTGTGTTACACCTTCTAAAACACAGTGATGATCGGTTTCAGTTAGTGTCTCATGTCAGAGAGGAAGGTGCTAAAAAGGAGGAGAATTTAACTTGGCTAAAGAAGGGCAAGTAGGCCACTGCTACAAAACCTAACAGTCTGTCCTAACAATAGAAAATGATGAAATATGAGGTTTCATTTTTATGAATTTGATAATGTGACCAGCTTTTTTTTTGGTGGTCCGTGACTCTTATTAGAAATCAGTTCACATATAGCCAGATGCTTTTGCAATGACTACAGAAGTAGAATTAAATATAAATGAGTATTAAATGTCGAAGTGGAATGATTGCAACATGTTAAGAAAATGTAAGATGTTTTCCTCTTCTGTCACTTAGGGTTACCAGAGGAATCTGTTCTGTAGGAAGAATTACATAGTTTAATTCCATTAATGTTGCTTCTGCTTCTCATAAGCCAGAGTATGAAATTATTCTGAAACTGTCAATGCAAATATCCAAATCCAGTGACCTTCTCTATCTGTATATGCTGAAGGTTACAATACTGACACAGCAAATACTCATATTTCAATACAGCTTCTTTCAAAAGTTATATTGTGATACAGGAGGGGTGACATTTTAAAAAGAAATAACATTCTGATAGATTTAGGTAGGTTGGGTATTTTTCCTCCCTTGCCCTTTAGAAGTTGTAGTCTGATGTGGAGTTCTTTGGCTTGTTTTTGTTTGTTGGCTTGAGGTTTCATGGCATTGGAGAATTCAGTAGTTTTTTTAATCATACTTAATTGGAATTAAAAATAATAAAGGAAAAATCATGTTTTCAATTATAGCATAGGAATTACATGCGTGTATAGTAGTTACACTGGTGCTATCCCAAGAAGCATCAGTGTCAGAAACAGCTGGCAACAATAGGTGGCTGTTTTGGTAGGTGGTTTTCTTAGTTTGCCAGCTGAAACAGCTGCATATTACAAATGGTCCTCCTTTATTGTACTACTTCCTACAGATAAGAAAAAGATTTTTTACTTAATTCTATTGCTGCAGTGGATGTTTTTTTCTAAAATGTTAAAATATATACTTAGCCTTTTGTGCACTGAGCTATAAGAACATCCTTGCAAAGCAGCTGTTCTTTTTCCACTGTGCATAAATGTTACATCAGCAAGCTGCTTATTAAAAATTTCCAAAAGTATTATTTTTGTGGATAAATTGCCATTAAATTCATTGTCGCCATGATTTAGGTAGAAATGTCTGAATTAGAAATGTATTTTATTTTCTTTTTCAAAAAGCATACAAAAATTTGCTTATTCACAACTAGATAACAGATAATATTTTGCAAGTGCACTCTAGTAGGTAGAAGTTGCTATTGCTTTGGAACACTTAGGTGTGGTAGTTGTACAATAAATTGGTAAATATTGATTTCTAAGTGACATTCAGAAAGTGGAAATGCAAACTAAGCTCCAAGTGTATGTATATCAACATTATAACCTACAGCAGTATTTGTTATGCATATTTATTCTTTCTGAAAGGCAGCAAGAGTATCTGTACATTTTTATACCTGGAAGTGGCAGATCTAATATTTTTTCTTTTCTTTTTTTTTTTTTTTCCTGCTTTTCTTTTTTCTTATCTCAAAGCTGACATTTCTGCTTGTTAGGGATACCATTATTGGGAGCAATTTTCTCTTGGGGAGCAAGAAATAATTTGTTTACTGTGTCCCCAGAGCTGAAAATGCCATGCCATATTAACATCAGAGCAATGTGCCCCTTTACCCACTTTTTCAATAAACCATGAAAAATGGGGTTCTATAGTTGCAGAGATGTCTCAGCTATTAGAAAACTGTATTGCAAGGCTATTATTTAGTTTTCAAGGATGAGTTTTTCTCAAATATATAAAGAAGTCAACACTGAAAGTAGTAAGGTTAAGTACTGAAACTACATAGATGCTGTTCATTTAATATGCTGAAAGTGCAGTTCAGTGCTTTCATTTTAAAAATGAAAGATTATTTGTATTTTCTTGCTGTATCAGTCTGCATCCTCAGAATCCCGTTTAGTTTTACTGAGAACACTTGCCATCCAGGATAATACAGAATTGTTTTCTATATTTTGTCTCTTGGTATAATAGAGTGCTTTTACAGACTTGATCTGCTATGGACAAAAAAAAGGATCACTTCAGATTTTCTTTTGTTTCACGTTATGTTTTAGAGTTCTTTCTGATAAGAGGATTTGTTTTCTGGAAATAATGTTGTAGGAGATATATTCTCTGTCATTTTGCAGAAAAAAAAATTCTAGTGAAGAAAGAGAATCTAATTTCAGACTGTGCACTTAAATTTTATTGTTGTTCAGATTTATTGTATGGTCTAAGCAATATAAAGGCTTTAAATGAACCAGTTATTTTCACGTGGCACTGCTTGATTATACTGTTGGATTTTATGCCAGAAACCATGGTGGTTGAATGGCCAAAATGGATGGCAGTATTTGCCAGCTCAGACTTTTCAGTATGCTTATATAATTATTTTCTTCTCTCTCTAGCTGTAAACACAAGGTGTACTTGGAAAAGCTGCCAAATACGAGCATAATTATCCCTTTTCATAATGAGGGCTGGACTTCACTTTTGCGAACAATACACAGTATTATCAACCGCACTCCAGACAGCCTGATAGCAGAAATCATTCTGGTGGATGACTTCAGTGACAGAGGTAAGGCCCAAATGATCTTGTTTTAACTTCAAATTTATAATGCAGTATGGTCCGTATGGAAACTATAAGAAAAGGTGAGGTCATACATGCTGGGCTTCTTTCCTTGAAGTACTGTTTGATTGTTATCTGGAATAAACATGTTCAAGTGGCTTTTGTTATAATTCATATGAATATTGAAGTTCACAGAAAAGGTAAGAGGTTGTAAACTGTTCACTGTTCTTTATTAATGGAGTGTTTTGAATATGTTATTGCTGAAATAATGCAAATTTTGGTGTTTCAACTTTTCCTTACGCTTTGCTTTTACTCAGAAAATGTGTTAGCTTTCACTATTTTGGATACAACTCGTTAGCTTTTAATCCTGGAATTTTACTGAGTTAGACAGCTGTATGTATTGGGACAAAGTAGGAGTACGGAAGAATGAGACGCTCAACTGCAACGTGAAAAGCTGCTTTAGAGTAGTTAATCAAACTTTACATCATCTGTGTAGTAGAATTAAGAGAATTGCAGTCAGTGACCTTTGCCATCATTACTTCTTGAATGCAACACAAGGAGTGAAAGCTCCAAGTTTCTTATGGGAAACTTACTTTTTTTTCAGTAAAATTCATCCATATCAATGATATGGAACTGGGCAATAGTTTTCTTTCACATTTCTCTACCTCTTAGGACTTGAAGCATAAGGAGCTTTGACTTTAGGGTGATCTTGGTTATTTTTGTTGAAACATAGTTGCTTTTGCATTATGTGAGGCTTGTTTAGGGTAGATAGATATACAGTAGAGAATTGTGCTCTCTGCTAATGTTTTAGATAAAACCTTTGTCACAGCTAGGAATTTACAGGAGCAGATTTCTGACCTGCTATGTTGAGAAGCTCCTGGGTGAATGAGTGGAGCATTAGTAGAGTGCTGCAGTGGAATAATTTTTGTAAGATTTGTAACTTGATATTTCAGGGCTTAGATGCTGCACACATTTATCATACGCTCTCACATCTGCTGGTTTAGTTGCACTATGTGTTTTGATGAACTGCCTCTCTATCTGTAATGCAATTTAAGTGAAATTGTGAAGTGAGTACAGTTCTGGCTATTCTGTGTTTATAAAATCTAGACCATGGATCAAAACAAGAAGTGTAAAGTAGCAAATTTTTTTTTTTTTTAAATTATTATTATTTTTTCTTTTCTTTTTTCTTTTTCCTCCAGGCTATTAATTTCCTGGTAGTAAACAACTTACAAGGAACTCTGTGTCTGACAAGTAAATATGCTACTTATGAAAGAGCAGCTATTGAAGCTGTGCTTGCTTACTATGGTGATAACTGCCACATTTTTTTAGTGAAAATCATACTGACTAATGTTAGATACTCTTTAAAATATTTTAGAAATCCTACCTACTTCCCAGTTATTAGAAGAATTACTGCCAGTAATTCCAGTAATTACTGCAAGTAATTTCTTACTGCCCTACTTTATGTTCTGCTACTGGCTGAAAATATTTTGGGAGTAAATATTATCTGTAATAATAATTCTTAATTTCTATAACACTATAAACATTTCCTGAATCATCTTAATTTCCAGTTATGCAAATATTTATAACTTTCCAGTGAAACAGTTTTTGGCTGGAAGTGGTTCATATAGCATAGAGATGATTAATGTAAGTGTGTGATTTGAAAATACAAAAGAAAACTTTTTAAAAGACTTGCATGGAGCTAGGCCTAAAAATGTTGTATCTTAGGAATATTTACTTGTCTGGGTTTTGATATTATTAAAAAAAGATTATAAATACATTTTTGAATAGTTCCAAGTCTCTGAACTTGATCATTTTGGTAGCATACTTAATACTGTATGTTCTAGGAAGAGCAAACACACAAGACAAGTGTGCTGGCATCTCTATTTGGAATTCAGTAAGATTGAATTTTAAGTCAGGTGAATCATTCTGGTGCAACCAAAGTGGGTTTAATTCTTGTACTTGTGATCCTCTGAACATTACTTAATTGAGGTCATATCATGGGTTTTTGTGCCCTTTTTTTGTGAAGTGGCCACATGTCATATGGTTGGGTTATTCTACGTTGAAAGAGTGATGACTGATACCTATCTCCCTCCCAGTTCATAAAATACCTTTTTCTAAAAAAAGTGATTGGATAGATGCCTGTTTCACTGTTATTAGTCCTTCACTCTTTAGTTCCATTTTCCTAGACTGATGAGAGCAGTAAAGCAGTGTGAAAGACATTGAAGACAGATTAGGTAAAAAATTAGGTGTGTGTTCAGTTGTGGCCAAATCTGGTAGAAACATGGTGAGTAAAGTTTACTGCAGTGTTGAAGCTGTATGGTGACTAGCAATAAACCTGTATCCTTTCTTTTTTTTTTTTTTAATAATTTCTCTGTGAAGTTTTGTAAGTCAAATAGTTGACAAATGCCTATTACTGTCTTTTTTGAGATCAGGTATGTATTATTTAAGTGGTATTACGTATGATATACTTTTTCCACAACTGTGAATTACATAGAGTTTTCTATTAGTAACCTAAACATTGTTTGTAGGCAGTTGAAATTGAGACTGGGATATTTCAGTAACACTGTTATTTTAAAAATATTGATTAAATAGCAAATGCTTTCTCTAGGGTGTTCTATGAATGAAATTTTTCCTGTTTGCTGAAATTCTAAGTTGTTACAAAAAGCCAGACCCTGTTAAAAACAGAGTAGATGAGAAAAAAATAGGAATTTGGTAGGCGTGTAAATGAGGGATAAAAATGATGGAGCTTTTTGTTTTCTAATAAATGCAAATGTAAATACTGAAATGCACATAAAGAACTTCTGAAAACGGATGATGGAAATGTTTCAGTGCACAGCCAGGTACCCAGCAGTTTGCTGGTTTATCTGCAAAATTGCTTGTGTCCCTTCATTATATTCATATTCACTTTTTCAGTATTTGTGATCAAAACTAAAAAAAGCATAATATGAATTTAATATGGTAAATTATGACATTTAGATGTTATAAAAATGAAAGGACAGCTCATATTTTTAAATATCATTATAATGTAGACTAGAGACTTGGGATTAAGGGCAAGGTAAGCAAATGTTATGAAATTTGGAAGTGCAGTTTTTGATCATGGAAAAATTTAATATAAAAAATAAAGATATAAAAAAAAGCCTGCATGAATATAAAAAAATAATCCATGACAATCAGAAGGAAATTTAGATTTAAACATAAGTACACAAAGTTGCAAAGTACCTGTATTCATATGATTTTTCAGAGAGCCTATATACTCAAAAATTATAAAGTAGTGTGAGGAAAAAAACTGATTGAATTAGTGGATTTCAAACTCATGCTTTAACAAAAGGAACACTTACTTACATAATTTACATTTCTGTAAATATAAATGTCCAAATGCTGTGGTGTACTGGAAAGATGAAAGAGAATCAAATCTAGAGGCCACATAAATTGCTCCACACGTAACATCAATATGCTGTCCCTTTAACAAGCTTTCTAAAAGATGCAAATGTTAGACTTCTCTTTACTTTGCTTTTGAAAGCTATTGATGAGGGGGGAAACTGTCTGTGCTAGCAGACACTTAAATTTAAGAATCTTACTTTTCTTCAGTGAATTCAGCATTCAGTTCTTCATCAGAGACTTCCAGTGAATTTTTGTACGGTTCTAGGTAATGTAGCTTTTCACAAGTAATGTAGCTTTTTCACAAAAGTTAATGACACACATACCTTTGCATGCTAAGATTACTGAATTTGTGGTGGATTTTGGGTTGCAAATTATTCCCGTACTTCATTCCTGCAATCCCTGTACTACAAAGTGCATGTGAATCAAAGACCCATCAGTTTCAGTGTCACATGCCATGCTCCATGAATACTTTTATGCTGGCAGTACCAACATACCTCTCTACAGAGGTTTTTTGTGCACTTCAGATATTTTGAGCTTGGTTTCTGGAAAAAGGAGCCTTGTGGAAAGAGTCAGGCTTATTTATTTTCTGTGCAGTTTTGGGGGAGGCAGGGGGAGGTTTGCAATGGGAAGAGTCAGCATTTTGCAGTTTTATTTTGAGGGATGGGGTATTTATTGTTACACTTTCCACTGAAGTTACAGTCTGTTGGCAGACACCTGAAAACATGACAAAAAGCAGAATGTGGGCAACAGTTTTGGAGGAAAGGACAAAAATTAAAAAAGAAGCACGATTTCATTGGTTCTGTTATGGAATAGCTTGTGTTGACAAAGGAATACTAAAAAGTCTAATAAATATTTTAAGAATTTGGGTCAACATAGATTGCCATAACTAATTAGTTACATAATTCATGTATGTTCCCAAGACCTGATAGGTTTGTACATCAACCTTTATTCCCTTGGTGTTTTAATGACTTTATTAGCATAGTCAGGCCTGTGAACTGCTACTGTTTCCATGCATGCAAAATTTACTTACCAGGCATTTTTACCCCATAGTTCTCTAACTGATCATAGAATCATAGAATTGGCTGGGTTGGAAGGGACCTCAGAGATCATCAAGTCCAACCCTTGACCCACTNCATTAATGTACTCACACAGGTGTTATTTGAATTTTGTTCAACTTGGACTTGCTGCTGAGCAAAATGAAGTACTGTCAGTATAGCATTTAACAAGTAACATTTCAAGGATATCCAAGCATGAGTTGAAACAAACTGATTTGCATCCATAATACCAACTTTCCTGTTCTTCCCTGTCCATTTTCAATTTTGATTATTTAATGTTACAATATCTGTTCTCGTGGTTTTATTCTGAAATTACAGAGTACAAGCTTTTTCCTTCAGCTAATTGATGTAGTTTCATTACTGAAGGTGTTCTGATTTGACAGAATGGCTTTACCAATGGGAAGAATTTGAGGAGAATTCATCTCAGAAGAATAATTGTCTTGAAGGCATCTGCAGCCCACTTCAGACAGCATTTTATTTGCTGGAGTGAAATAATTTTGTCATGCTGTAAGAAGGGGAGAATTTGGAAAAACTTCCTATAATTGAAATGATACACTTCACCTAGATGGAGCTGATTTGGAATGTGGCTGCTGGGGGAGAAAGTTAGAAGTACACCCACTTCCCAATGCTGCCTCCATTCAGACAACTCAGATACAACTCAGGTGTGAAAATTAAAACTCCAGTCATGTAATATGAATATAAAACCAAATTTTTACTTTTCATGTAGTTCCCTTAAGTGACTATTATAGATACAAATTTCACTTTTGATTACTTGTGGAGTCAGAATACAGAGCTCTGTATTTGTCAATCTTTTTTGGCTTGTCCACCCTATGAAATGCTTGCTGGATTGTGCATTATGCTAATGGCTGTAGTTGTCTTTCTGAAGATAATAGTTTGTTACAGTCAGGATTGTCTTAATTGCAACATTTTAGTTCACCTAAGTAGACTTAAGAAATATCTTTCCCCTTTATCTGTATCCAGTCTTTCAAGAGTAGGATTAATCACCAAGCAAAACAGTTGCATCCTTAAAAGAAGGGGCAATGGCATTGTGCATTCCATGAGTTACATTGTATGCATCTTAAAGAAAATACATTCAGAAAACCTTTTACAATATATGTTTATGTTTTACTATACTGTAAATAGTGGTTTGTGTTGTCTTTGGTTGTTTCCTTGTGTTTTTTTTTCCCTCCTGCTTGCAAATCACAGGTGAGCCTGAGTTCTACTAACTTTATTCCAAATCTATTACCAGTAGTATAAATCAGCAGTTACTTTTTTGTTCATTCACTGGTACCAAACGTGATATACAGGTCAGAAATAAAGGTAGGTAGTGTAAGTATAAACTATNCTGAGCCTCCTCTTCTCCAGGCTGAACAGCCCCAGCTCCCTCAGCCTCTCCTCATAGGGTCTGTGCTCGAGTCCCTTCACCAGCCTGGTTGCCCTCCTTTGGACCTGCTTCAGCACCTCAATCTCCTTCCTGAACTGAGGGGCCCAGAACTGGACACAGTACTCGAGGTGTGGCCTCACCAGCGCTGAGTACAGGGGAAGAATCACTTCCCAGGTCCTGCTGGTGACACTGTTCCTGATACAGGCCAGGATGCCATTGGCCTTCTTGGCCACCTGGGCACACTGCTTGCTCATGTTCAGCTTCTTGTCAATCCAAACCCCCAGGTTCCTCTCTGCCTGGCTGCTCTCCAGCCACTCTGTGCCCAGCCTGGAACTCCCCATGGGGTTGTTGTGGCCAAAGTGCAGGACCCGGCACTTGGCCGTGTTGAACCTCATCCCATTGGAATCAGCCCAACTCTCCAGTCTGTCCAGGTCCCTCTGCAGAGCCCTCCTGCCTTCCAGCTGATCCACACTGCCCCCCAGCTTAGTGTCATCTGCAAATTTGCTGATGATGGACTCAATCCCCTCATCTAAACCATCAATGAAGATATTAAATAGAACTGGGCCCAGCACTGATCCCTGGGGGACACCACTGGTGACCGGCTGCCAACTGGATGCAGCCCCGTTCACCACCACTCTCTGGGCCCGGCCCTCCAGCCAGTTCCTAACCCAGCACAGGGTGCTCCTGTCCAAGCTGTGGGCTGACAGCTTTTTCAGGAGAATGCTGTGGGTGACGGTGTCAAAAGCTTTGCTGAAGTCCAGGTAGACCACATCCACCGCCTTCCCCTCATCCACCAGGCGGGTCACCCGATCATAAAAGGAGATCAGGTTGGTCAGACAGGACCTGCCCTTCCTAAACCCATGCTGGCTGGGTCTGATCCCTTGTCCATCCTGCAGGTGCTGTGTGATTGCACTGAGGATGATCTGTTACCATAACCCTGCCAGGCACTGAGGTCAGGCTGATGGGCCTGTAGTTTCCCAGGTCTTCCTTCCAGCCCTTTTTGTGGATTGGCATGACATTTGCCAACTTCCAATCATCTGGGATGTCCCCAGTGAGCCAGGAACATATAGCATCTATTATAAAAGCAAAAATAATGCCACAGCTAACAATACATTTATGAGCTGGAATAATTATTGGGCAGTTTTGTAGTTGGCAAAAAATTGATCAGATTTGCGAAGGAAAAATAATTGGAAAACTTAGCAGCCAAGAGCTACTTGCAGTACAAAACTAGTTTCTGTCACTAAGCACAAACCTGTCTTTTGGTAGAAATTTACAAACTGTGAATTTTTCATTCATTTTGATGAGCCAGACTCTTCATTTTGTCCTGTTATGTTCTTCTGTCTCTGTCATCTTGCTTAACTCTGTTTACTGCACACTACTGATTTGAATTTGATTGTGATACTGTCCTATATCAGAGACCATATGCTTTGCACCTGATCTTTGTTCTGTGAATAACCTGGATAAATAATGTGGGTCAGTCTGCAGAATGAAGCTGTGACTGGATCAGGCCTCAGTTTAGTTGATCAGTGCATATCAGTGACAGTGATGCACTTCGTTTTGCATGAACATGGGGGAATGATCTTTACCCTAATAGCCTGTGAGACCCTTTTTGGCCATAGAGAGGTGCTCTGATTTTATTTTATAAATTTCTAACTTAGAAATTAATTTTTAATTAATTTTCTAAATTAATTTCTAAATTAATTTTCTAAATTAAACATAAGTTAATTTTTTTGCCTGTAGTTCTGTAAATTATATTGATGATACCTTACAATAAGGGTAGGATAAGGGAGGTCATGCTAAAAGCAAAGCAGCTCTATCAGGGTATCAGACTGCACAACTTCTCACTCAATAAATATATGGTCTGTTGCATGGAGATGTGATTCTCTGTAAAAGAGACAGCTCTTTTACGTAAAATGTCACTTCTGATTCCAATTTATGGATGCTGGGCTTCAGAACGTGGCTGGAAACAAGTTTTCTGATTAAATGAAAGTGAAGGTTGCATTGTATGAATGACTGTCTTCTCACAGAAAACCTCTGCTATCAACTCCAATTCTCTGACTTTGTGAAAGCTCACTTCTCCAAAATTTTTCATTGTCAAAACATCAAAATACATGTTCAAAATTGACAATTTTTCAAAATACATGTTCAAAAACAAAACACAAAAGAGCATGTTGTGTTACTGTGAAAGTCAGCACTTACCAAAGTGCTTTTAAGTTTGCCTGTTTCCTTAAGTTTAGGAGCCTGTTTTTCAAGATGGTATTTAATTGCTTACTGACTTTTCATTTTAAGGTTAGATCTTTAAAGTCGCTCAAGTTATTTGTTTCTATTAATTAGTAATTTTTCTCCTTTATGTGCCACAGACTATACTTTTGAATTCAGCTTCCTGCCCATCCCTGAAAATTAACCACCGTTCACCTCAAAAGGTGTGTGCCTCTGGGGACTGAGGCACCAAACAGATCATTTCCAACAACAGCCATGGTGAACACATCCAAAGGAGTGCATGGGCACAGCTCCTTGGTGCACTTCCCTGAGAAAAATTAGGACCAGGAATGGGGCGTTATTAACTGTTGATGGGGAGGCATCTGGGATTGTCTTCTTGTGCTCTGTATGGCCAAAGCAGCTGCAGCCAGGAAAATATTCAGTGATGTTCCTCCACTTTGAACAGAAAGGGTTTAACAGAAGTGTTTGCTAGGAATAGAAGTCAGAACCTGGACAAGAGATGCTAGAAGTTGGAGAGAAACCCTGGCTGCCATCACGGGTATGCTAGGAGGTAGGAGTGGCAAACGGAGACTGAGGACCATGACTGGTTTTGTTCTGTCCCTACACGCCCTTCTAAAAAGTCCCTACCCAGCTTCCCAGCAGACCCTCTCCAGATACGGGAGGCACTTCTGTCTTGCCACAGAAAAGCGCTCTCAGTATTTATCATTCTTGCCTCCTTGAAGTACCTGAACTTGTGTTATATCATCTACAGAGAATGCTGAGAACAAGAGGCAATACTGGATCTGTTAAACCAGCCTTGTTCTTGCATCTTAACATTCGAAGGATTAGTGAGCTGCTAGTGTCACTGAGCAGCCTTACTAGTATCGATTACAGCATGATTCTTGCAATAGGCACAGTACCTAGAAAGAGGATTTGTGAGTTGATGTCATCCAAGAGTCATCCTAGGTACCTGAAAGTTGTAAACTTGTGAGTACTAACATTGTTATCTGGAAAACTCTTGTCAAATTATGTGCTTACATTAACCCCAATGTTGGCAGGTTTTTGCAGTATTAGACCTAACTCATAGACTTCATGTTTAAGAACATGTGAATCTACATACCTATTAGGTGTGTAACTTTATAGTTACACCTGAAACACATAGCCTTATCAGCTGGGAAACCTATTGCTGCAATACAGTAATTACACAAAGGTGGAAAAATAGGTATTTTCTACTCCATAAAGAATTTGTGGTACCATTACTCCTCCTTAATATAACATCCTGGAACCCAGTGATCCCAGCAATTTCTATTGTGCTGTTCACATCACTGATAGGGTAAGCAAATCTTTACAGGAGCAGAATTTAATGCAGCAAAATTTTGAAGTAATGTTGACCTGAACACTAGCATATTGCTGCTTCATGTGCAGAAAAATTATGAGACTGATCCTCACCAAGTGTTAGAGTTAAGTCTTTTTATCCAAAGTTTTTAAAACAATACACCTCTATATTTAAAAGGAGAATTTAAAAAAAACCCCACAAATAAATAAATAACCCCTCCAAAAAAACCCAAAACAAAACAAACAAAAAAAAAAACAATAAAAGGCCAAACAGAAAATTTAACCAATTATATTTCAATATGTCTATGTTTACTAAAGATCTAACTAAACACAGGATTTCAATTTTTATAGTTGAGGTACTGAGCTACGAAAAACTTCTTTCATTTCTTCATTAATGTACTCACACAGGTGTTATTTGAATTTTGTTCAACTTGGACTTGCTGCTGAGCAAAATGAAGTACTGTCAGTATAGCATTTAACAAGTAACATTTCAAGGATATCCAAGCATGAGTTGAAACAAACTGATTTGCATCCATAATACCAACTTTCCTGTTCTTCCCTGTCCATTTTCAATTTTGATTATTTAATGTTACAATATCTGTTCTCGTGGTTTTATTCTGAAATTACAGAGTACAAGCTTTTTCCTTCAGCTAATTGATGTAGTTTCATTACTGAAGGTGTTCTGATTTGACAGAATGGCTTTACCAATGGGAAGAATTTGAGGAGAATTCATCTCAGAAGAATAATTGTCTTGAAGGCATCTGCAGCCCACTTCAGACAGCATTTTATTTGCTGGAGTGAAATAATTTTGTCATGCTGTAAGAAGGGGAGAATTTGGAAAAACTTCCTATAATTGAAATGATACACTTCACCTAGATGGAGCTGATTTGGAATGTGGCTGCTGGGGGAGAAAGTTAGAAGTACACCCACTTCCCAATGCTGCCTCCATTCAGACAACTCAGATACAACTCAGGTGTGAAAATTAAAACTCCAGTCATGTAATATGAAATACAAATTTCACTTTTGATTACTTGTGGAGTCAGAATACAGAGCTCTGTATTTGTCAATCTTTTTTGGCTTGTCCACCCTATGAAATGCTTGCTGGATTGTGCATTATGCTAATGGCTGTAGACTTCATCCCTTTCTCATGTGAATGTGCAAATAATTTTAAAGACAGAAATAAGGTGGTAGCAATGGGCAGCCTGTACTTAGCAAGATTATGTCTTCTTGTTTGTCAGTTTCATGAAAATATTTACATACTTCACAACATATCTGAAGTAGATTCTGAAATATATCAGTATATGCACTTTTAAGTAAATATGAAATAGGAGCATATTTATTCATGTAGTAAATTAAGTGCATTCTTGTTTTTTGTACTTTTACTTTTTCTCCTCTGCATCCCAGCTTTGATTTACATTTCTTTAAGGTTGAATTGAATTATAGCTGAAATTGAATTATTTTAAAATTCTTCATGTGGAATACTCAAATTTGATCTCATAAATAGGAATGAAAACTTCTAAACCAGTGTAGACATTGGTTTCTAGATTGCCTTTATTCACACCATCAGCTGTTTAGTTTCCACTCGAGAAAGCATTGTTATATTGCAGTGATACATGAAACAGTTTGACAAGAGTCTTGAACAATTAGCTCATGGTTTCCTTCATCATCTGTTGTAGTTAATGAGCTATATAGAAGAATGCACATTAGTAGCTGAAATATTGGAAATACGTGTTTTCTTGTGTTTCTTCCTTCCTTTCTTTCAGTATTCTAAGTTTCAAGACAGTGCCTTTTTTTTTTTTTTTAATATGTCTTTTTAAAATGTTAAAGTAAATGATTTGGATTAGGTGATCTTCTTTGGAATCTTGTTGGCATTTAGCAATTCTTAGTACTCCAAATGTATTGCTTCTGCAGCTTCAGTGCAATTGAGATGTTTTAATTAACTTTTACATCTTTGGATGATATATTTCCTGAACAAATACCCAGCATGAAAACCTGTAGTCCAATGATGTGGGATAGAAGGTAAAGTCTGGTGTTTTGGACCTCTTGCCAACAGTATATCTAGACTGATAAAATTTATTTTTCTAGATGGTTCTTTGTTATTAAATGTTAGGACTATAGACCTGAGATCCTCTATACTATTTAACGTGAGCTAATCAACTAGAATTTGCCCTTGTGTCAACATAAAGCATTCTTGCCAAATGTTAGTTGTCTGTTATTTAGAAGCTTTTAATTGAAAATTTCTTTTTTTTCATGATCATCTTCACACCTGTCTGTTGTTTCAAAGTTATTTTTACTTTAAATAACATTATCTCCTCATTGTAAACAGAAAGGGCTAGCAGCTTTTAGTTTACAAAGTTAAATGCAGTTTAATAAGGTGTGACAAGGTTTGAACTAACATTATAGTTGTCTTTCTGAAGATAATAGTTTGTTACAGTCAGGATTGTCTTAATTGCAACATTTTAGTTCACCTAAGTAGACTTAAGAAATATCTTTCCCCTTTATCTGTATCCAGTCTTTCAAGAGTAGGATAAATCACCAAGCAAAACAGTTGCATCCTTAAAAGAAGGGGCAATGGCATTGTGCATTCCATGAGTTACATTGTATGTATCTTAAAGAAAATACATTCAGAAAACCTTTTACAATATATGTTTATGTTTTACTATACTGTAAATAGTGGTTTGTGTTGTCTTTGGTTGTTTCCTTGTGTTTTTTTTTCCCTCCTACTTGCAAATCACAGGTGAGCCTGAGTTCTACTAACTTTATTCCAAATCTATTACCAGTAGTATAAATCAGCAGTTACTTTTTTGTTCATTCACTGGTACCAAACGTGATATACAGGTCAGAAATAAAGGTAGGTAGTGTAAGTATAAACTATGAGATGACCAAAGCAGGAAATGGAGGTGATAATTTCTAAGATAATTTCAAATCTGGAGTAATGGCCTGTCAAAGCTCTTACAGTCAGATACTCAGTATAGATAGTAGCTTCAAATAATTTCTCTGGGAGATGCCTGGGAGAATGATTTGGTTGTAGCTGTATGTATTTTTTAAAAAAATAAATGCTGTTTTCTTTTCCAGACTGGTTCTTACATGTAGTGAGTGTTTAATTTTCAAATCTTAACACTACTTAAAGGAAGAAAAATCCTTTAGTGGGTTTTACCAAATGGATGCCTTCAAAGTTTTATACGTGAGGAGCAAAGGTGTGTCCTGCCCTATTCATTTGGTAACCTTGACTAAATCAGAAATATTTAAAGAGCTCTAATAGCTATTCTGACCTTCCTTCAGAGTAAAACAGAAAATAATTTCAGTTTCTATTAAAGCTCTGGTATGTTCTGTATCTGTCAAAACAAATGTTAAAAGCCTACAGAATGTTTTCTATGAGTATCAAAAGAGCTGCAATTCATTTGTATTTATTGTATCTTGATGCTTTTCTGTTGAGATAAAATCATGTAATTTGACAGCATTTTTTTCTGATAATTACTTTTGGATAATGGAAAGCATTTCCACCATCATCTGTATTTAATTTATTTATTTATCCTGCATGAATGAAGGCCCTGTTGCCACAAGCATCTATTTTGTTTAGTATTGTATGTGTTTATGCAAATTTTTGTTTCATATAGTCAAAAATCAAAAGGGTACTTACGCGTGTTTGTTCATTGCTCTGTGCATCTTGAATGTCTCACAGGAGTCATTAATGATGTATGGAATTGTCTGGTTAGAAATCTGCTTGTACAAAAATAGAATTTTAATTTTGATTAGTTTGAAAAGGAATATTTTTTTGCTCTCAGAAGCCACTATCCAGACATTTCAGTTAACACTGGGGGCTTTTCTCAATGTGCTCTTTTCCCAAATTGAGCTCATGCATCTTTCAGGCAGATGGGCAATTTTATGAAGTTTATAAATAGATGAATCTTTAAGGGATTAGTCATGCACAGTTTGTTTTTTATATGTTACTGATTTGTGAACAAAACTTTAATAACTTGTATCTAGCAATTATAAAGGACTTATTTTATGGGACTGGGTCTATTCAACTGTGTGTGGAATTCATTAGGACTTAGAAAGCCTGAAGAGTTTGGTGAAGAAGAGAGTGCTGGAAGTATGATAATTTGGCATATGACGACAGCTTTTAAGCGTTCTCCTCCACCTTCCCAGTGTGCAGATGTAAAGTACTATTAGTTGTGATAGTGATCATTTTTAATTTTCATTTTTATCCTCTTATAGGCATCTGCATATAAGGCATACTTCAGGGTTTTCGTCTTTGCAGGGCTGCTCAAGAAATAAGTATTAGGGCAAATGCTTCAAATCAGAAATGAAGCTAAAAATTAAAATAAAATGCATCCATCTACCTTTCTTTTTTAAAAAAATTATATATATATATATATATGCTTCTAGTCCGAGTGTTATTTAACAGGACCTTAAATTTAATGGGATCTTAAATATGCTCTTCTGACATACTCCCAATTTTATCTTATTTTTCTCCTTTGGATGAAAGTTAAACATATTCTTAACCAGTGTCTGACAATTTGGATGCCACCTGTCAATGTAAGGGCATGAAATATTTTTTATATGTCTGCTCCTTTGGTACAGGTGATTATTAAGTTTAAATTGAATGGATTATTTCTGTAGAGTCTTGTAAATGTTGCTAGTTGAGGTAATTTAGACTGAATTTGGAGTTTCAACAACATCAACAAGAACAAGAGCTTGTTTCTTCCTCCTCATTTTCACGTCTCCTCTGCATTTTTTATTTGTTTAAGGTTTCTGAAGAGTTATCTGCTTCAGCTTTGTTTCATTCTTCTGTTGCACAACTTATGCTGTACATGCCAAATGTTATATATTCTAAGATGGCATGATGATTATGAAAGACAGTAAAATCATGGTAGTTATAAAGATACAATTGAAAGCAAGTTTCCTTTTCTTTTAAGTAGGATAGAGTATGGGAGCCCTTCAAAGAGGCTTAAAGTTCTGTGAACCTTTGAAAATATCAAATAGTAAGCTATTTGATAAAATAAACCTTCTGTTGGTCACACTGCCAAGTCTTTCTTTTTGATATGGACAACCATTCGCATTCCATTGGGCTCTAATGGGGTTTTTTTGTCCTCTTTGGGAATTTCAGAATTCACATAAAATTGTCCTAATATAAAATAATGATGTTCATTGAAAAACAACTGTAATAAAATTACTTGTATCGCTTGTTAGATATTTAATTAAGCTGGCACGCACTGGGCTGAGTTTTAACAACCCGCTTTAGGTCAAGTAAAAATCAAATCAAACATATCCAAGACTGTTACCATTTATATTTACATTTTTGTATTCGTGTTTATACTTACGTCTGTATTTATATCCATATTTATGTTTTTTTATATATTATTATATACTATGTAATTTATCTATAAATAACCAAATGGCAAAAAAAACCCCACAACAAAATAACCTGAACTATATGCTATATTATGAAAACTTAGAAAAAATGTGGCGTAGTCAGTCTGTTTTCAGTCTGCTTTACAATCAGTTTTCCCTTAGGCATACAATGCTTTATTTCAGCTGCCCATTAACTGGAGCCACAGGATCGGGTGGCTGCCTATTCCAACTTACTACCTGCCTCATGGTCTGTCTGTGAGGTGGAAAGTGTAATCTTCATGACACTGCTGCATTACATAAGCAGCCACATGAGCTGTGAGACAAGTCAGGGGTACAGTGATCTAACATCATACCAGTCTCTATTAAATGGTTTGTAACTCTTGAGGTGCCAGTCTAACCACTCCTGCTATTAGAAGTCATATTACGTATGCATACGTGGGGGTTTTTGCGAATGCATACACACTGTCTTTCTTTAAAGCCACTAAAATTCGTATTCCTTCTTATCACAGAAAGGTAAATACAGATGAGGTGGCAGAACCCTGCAAAAAAAGTTACATCCCTGCGTGCACAGGAGAGAAGTGGTGAAGAAGTAACAAATTATGTTTCCTGTCTTCATGTCCTCCGTCAGGCTGTGTTTTATAGTGTCGTGAGAAATGTATTTTCTTGCTTCTTTTAGATTTTTGTCCAAAAAAGAGCATCCCTGAGAATGAAGCCCCTTCATTGCTATGGAATAAGCTGCAGGATTCCAGAGAACCTGGGTGATACCAGATTTCAGTAATTAAGGAGAAAGAATAGGGATGCTGGTGAAATGTGTATTCTTGGAAAAATGTGTACTGAAGAGTATCTTGATTAGGACAATTGGGAGGGAGGTGGGGGACAAGAATTAGATTTATTTTTTTTTTAATTATATATTTATTTATTTAATTATTTTAATGTAGAGGGAGATCATAGCCAAACGGAGTGACTGGTAGAAAAACTCACCAGACCAGAAACGTATTTCCAATACAATTATTTAAACTTTGAGATGCATTTGCATTTTTAGTTTTAGCTTTCTGCATAAGGCTGCATTTTAGAATGAATCAGCAGTATTTCTCTTGATTTCTTAGACTATTAATCAAGCTTCAGTCAGATATCTAAAAGCCAGTTCCCATTTGCTTTAAAGGCAAAGGCAGATGTTCTAATGGCATTTATGTACAAATGCAATCTATAACTGCTATTTTCTTGTCTGCTTTAGATGCCTGAAGAGAGCTATGGAACGATAAGGTTACACTAGTTTTTCTGACTAGTATACAAGATAAAAATCTCATTGCTACTGTCTTTCTAAAATATTTGTGTTAGAGGAATTATTAAAGTATTTGATATAAATATAAAGAATATAATAAATTTAGTATTCCTGATTAGAGGCATATTTCAAAACAACAAGTCCAGCGCTATGTGCAAGTCTGGTTGTTTGGCAGTAGCATCCACATTTATTTAACTGACTGTTTTATTCAAAGCTACTTTGTGGAAAGTATAATATAGTGGTTTCTAAATCATTCAAAGAGTATCCTAGTATAAAATCATTCTTATTGAATGTCCAAAGACGACATCATGGATTGCTGCCAAATATATATATTATTTTAATTCTGTTGCTTTTATTGGAAAACCAGTAATATTAGATTTTTTGAAATTGTTCTTGAATTCAGTTACTCTTTTATTGGTTTGTCAATGTATAGAATAAGAAAGATGTTCATTATTATGCTTTTTGAAAGAATAAGTTATTCTAAAATTACCAAAATGAGCATGGCTTTGTAGTGGCATGCCAATTTTCACCTTCAAATTAGTTACAGAGAGGCTCTGTGTGAAGAAAGGTATTAAGACTTTTGTGAGCCACCTAATTCCTTTTACTGTAATTCCTTTACTGTAAAGTGCTGAAATCAGCATTTTGTGTTTTCTTTCATATGTAAATATAAATAACTTGCTTCAAGTCTGAGGTCAATGTCTCTGACCAGGAGTTAACAGCTGCCTTAACATGTCTCATCAAAGTGATGGTTGGCTGGCTGGCACCCAGACCTGACCAAGCACTGAAAACACAGAGGGAAATAGATTAATGTGACTAATAATAATGACCTGCAAATCTGATTTTCCTCCTTTGCATAAGACTGAGAAACTGCACGGGCTGATTAAAATATTTTTAAGCCATGAGAAATGAAAGGGATGCAAACTGTCTCATTTCTGTGTCTCTGATGAAATGGCTCCGGGATGATATATAATTCCATTCTTCACTGGCTTTCTGCATGGCTTTAGGGGACTAGTAGTTGTCAAGGAGAATTGAAGTAGAGTGATGGATGTGTTAAGGTAAAAAGTCAGTGATGTAATCTTTCTCCCAAAAGGCATGTTGTTCCTTGGTATATTACCTGTTTTACAAGAAAAGGCTTAGAATAAATTGATTATGTATGAGGAAGAGTAAGCTAGAGGAATTAGACAAGAGAGTATATAGTACTCATCTAGACAGCTTCTTTTTAAAATTGAACCAAAAAAAAATATCTATGCAAGTGATGATAATGAAAAGCAAATAACCTTAGGGTGAAACATAAGTGAGAAATTTATTGTGTGGAAACAGGAAGAAATAAGCTGGTTTATATTCATTGTAGCAGGATCTTGTCTACAACTGTACGTGGATCTATCTAACTTTGTTTCTTCTGTGCTGGGACACTGTGGCACACTACTGGATAATATGGCATCTAGAGAGTAGTTTTGAAAAAATGTTAAGGTAGTATTGTTGCTTTCTTTCTGTGAATCCAATAAAATTACCATCCTAATTCTAACTTCATAATTAATTTTAATTATATCCTGTGGATATACAAAGTAGTCTTCATAATTTTTGTTCTATATTCTTTGAGTTTGTAATGCTAGGCAGCTGTCTACCAAGATTTATTTGACAGGGGGAAAAGAAACAAAACAAATGAACAAAAAAAAAAGCTATCCAAATAAAAAAAATTATTTAAAGAAAACAATTAAGTAATAATGCATCCAAGTGGGACAAAACAGTAAGACAAAACACTTCCCCTCCCTAGAAGTGTTTAAGGCCAAGTTGGTTGAAACCTTTTGCGATTCGTTCCAGTAGGAGGTGCATGCAGGGACCATGCAGGGGAGCTGGATCTTGATCTTTAAGGTCCCTTCCAACCCAAACCATTCTATGATTCTATTACTTCTTTTACATAAAGCTGTCTAATTTTATGCTGAAAGCTGCTAAGGGATGTGTGCTTTGAAATATTGTACTTTCTTGATCTGTACAACTGAGCATTGTGGCTTTTGCTGATTTGGGAAAGATAACAGTCTCAATGTGAACAAAACCTTCATACTGAAGAGTTGAGCAAAAATTTAAATGTGACTAAATATAATGAATTTCTGCCCAAAAATTAGAATTGCTTAGACTTTTCAAGTTTTCCCTTTTAATTGAGCAATCTGGTGTAAGAAACTTATTTTTAATTGGAGGATGTCTGAGAGGGAGAGAGGATTTTTTTTTTACCTTAGTTCTTTTTTCCGCTTTTTAAATTGTGTTTAAAATGTGTCTTGATTTTCTTTTCTTGATATTGGACATCTGTGAGCATGTTTAACTCTCAATTTCTTCTTGTCTGCTTGGTATTTTTATATTGTGCAGTAAATTGGCTTGTTCTGTGTCATAATCTAATTTTGTCTTTTTCTGATCATTTTTTGAAAAAGGGAAACCAACATCATCTTACATCATTGAGCAGAATAAACTTAGCCTCCTTAAAATGCCTGTGGCTTTATATAATGGTTTCATACAAGGGGAAGTATCTTGTTCACTGCTTTGCCCAGAACTACCTTAGCAGCTGGAATGCTAACCCAGTAGGATAAGATTATGGACTTGAGAAGCTTCATGCTGAATGGGTATCACTGTTGTTGATATCCAGCAATATTTCACAGGCACAGAACATCTTATGTTAGCATCTTATTGTTAACATAATACAAACAGGGAAGAAGATTTGCTGTGGGAGCGCTGTCAGGTGGGCCTCAACATTTGCATACATTTATGTTAGTTCTGTGTTTCAAACTTCTACACAGTTCCCCAGTGCTCTGATCAGATCTCTTGCCTTGCCAACAGATTATTGCACAGCAATTGGAAACATTGGCTTTGTGGTGCCACAAAACACGTGTTAATGACTCCAATGTTTGAACAGTAAGACAAATGTTTGCTGGCTGTGGGATGCATTAAAAACAAGATGTGTGTAAAATGGGTTATACTCCAGTGGCACAACGCAATTAATAATAAGAAAAGTTCAAATTGGTTTTGCAAAATTTGTTGGAAAAGGTTAGTGTCTTCCCCTTATTCCTGACATTTTTGTTACTGTCAAAGATGTGCTATCTGAGGAAGGTGGCTATTACTTGTATGAGCATGTATTTTTCCACTGCTTTTGTTTTGATGGGCACTGCAGTTTTAGCTTTGGTTTTAATCTCTGCTCTGTAGATGTTGCAAACCTTAATAAAATTGTTGCATACCTCAGATAGGTCACTACAGGAATTAAGACAAGGTATACATTTTTCTTAAGCTGCATTCAGGAGAATGAGACATCTGGGCTTTGTGTTTTCCCTGCAGTTTGTATACCTTGAGTGTTGCTATACTGCTGTAATGGCAACTTATCTAAGTACCATCTATTGGAAAAAATTCAAAATATAAATGCTTTTATAATAATACAACTGCCCTCACTGAAGCAACACAATCTTCTAAAGGGGTTTCCTTAATTGTTTAATGCAGGATAAACAGTGAGATTAATCATGTTAGGCTTGTTGACCTTAGGAAGGTCAGCAGCTATGTAGAACAAGATGTTACCATGATTTGGCAGACTTTATTGGCATTACATTAATGACTTACCATTTTAGATTATGTCTAGCCTCAGCATTACAGTCAGTTTGAAAGATAAATCATTATTTGTCTTTGATAAATCATTAAAATAGTAGGTCGTGACAAAGAGGTTAAAATGGTAACATTATTTTGGTCATAGAATTGTGGTTGAGCACTGAAAATCATTTTAATACAATAAATTCTTCAACTCAGTTTACTTTTTTTTTTTTGGGTAAATGTTACAAAATGAGTGATACTTCAGGATACTACTGAATACACCAGTATAGCAGCATATCTAATTATGTTACAAAATAATACATGAGTATATACTTGGTGTGTTTGATCCCTAACATTGATTATCTCTGTCTCATCTGTTAAACTTTGCTTGGTTTTTTTCTAAAAGTTATGCATTGCAGCCACAATGTAAAATGGGGATGGCAGAGGGGAACAGGAAAGAGTTGTCTGTGATAGGAAGAAGGGGACCCATTACTCTGAAAGCTCCTCTTTTCCTAATGTCTCAACAAGGTCTTCTCCACAGGCTCTGCTCACTTCCCCCCTCCTTACCCGCATTTCCCTCTTTTTCTTTCTTGGTATTGTGAGACACCTTGGTCTGGGACTGTCTTGTGATGTGATAGACTCCAGCAGTTCTTAGTAACAGACAATTGCTCCCAGGGTGGCAGTAAATTATTTGGGTGTTTTCAGTATTCCTAATTGCTGCTTTTACAGCCTTTCTGCTGGGTTGTCAGGTGTGATTTAAGCTGGCTATAGGTCATGACTGAAGGGAGAAAAGGAAGACAATGAAAAAGGACAAAAGGCATAACAGATTCCTCACATCATCAGTGCTTAACTTTTGTCTCAGACCAATATGGTTACTTAAAACATCTTAACTTTTGGAGCACCTCTTTTCATAGCAATGATGTTTAATGTATGATGTTGTATAAAATATACTGTGATTTGTAATGTATTGCCTTTTTGAACACTGAACAAGAAACTATACATTCATTTCTTAGCCATACAGCATCTACCAGACTTGCAGGATGCAGATCAGGTATAATTTCTGAATTAAATGTGGTTACACGTTTGGAGTATGCTGCTAGACAGATGATTGTGAACTATCCATTTGCCTTGTGAGATGGATGTTGATTTTTACTGTTCAAACACTGGAATCTTTACTGTTAAATTTCAAGAAAGGAAGTGGAAACAGATTATATTCTCTGCACACCTTTAAAGCCTCTCTTTTTGTTGTGTTTTTTGTTTGCTAGGGGGTTTTGTTGTTTGGAGTTTTTTTAATTAAAACTGTAATGATATCAAAATATTACATGTGAATATGAAATGCTAGGGGCTTCTGACCTGAGAAAGTTATACAGGGGAAGAAAGCAAACCTTTTAATAAATTCATTTTAAGGGACACTGTTAAGCTTGTATATGACTGCATAGATATTGTGACAGCTAAGCAGGGAATGCAGGAAAAATTAAAATGCATAATCTTCTCAGGAGTCTGAATTCAATACATGTATGGGCACAGTTGTCCTGACTGCCTTATAATTTAGCTAAGCCTAATTGTTCTTATCTCTCATAACTGATCTATACTCTAGGCATTATCAGTTTTGCCTTTTAATGTTTCTTATTAAATTATCTTCTGAAACTTAGAGCACAGGATCTGTATTTACTTTATATATTTATGCTCTAGATAGAGGTATTTTCTTTTCCTTACTGCCCATTGACAACAGCAAAATTCTTTCCATAATGAGACATGGGAACCTTTTTTGTTTGTTTAGAAACACAGAAACACACTACTAAACTATTATTAAACTATCCTTGAGGGTACATTTTTAATACTTCACCAAAAAGTTTCCAGATGCATGCAAATGTCTCGCAAGTCGAACAGATGCAAGTACTGCAATATGTAAAAAGAGAAATAAATGTCAATGGCCCCTTCAGGGCTGAGTTTCTTCAGTTGTCATTTTATACTGTTGTATGATCCTGCAGCTGGCTGCAGACTCTCTTGAAATAAGAACTGGTTTTGGTGTGGGTGTATCCACAGAGGCAAACACAGCGTGGTACTGATCTCAATGATGCAAGTAGAAATTTACTTCAAAGCACCTAAAAATACAAAAAAATGGATTGTCTCTTAATTAATATTAGCTGTGTCTTTTAAAACAACCTAGTAGCAATAGCTTGAACTTTAAAGAATTCCTTAGTCTGAAAGAAGCTTGCTGTTATGTGGGGCAGTTAAGCTTTTCTGTTCATGAATTACTTAATTCCTTTCTCATTTCATGTGACAGGTGTTACCTTCTTGGAAATGCATATAGTTTTCTATGGAAATAGCTAGCAAAATTTTCTAATGCTATGTTCTGAAAGCTGAGGTATTCCAAGTAGTAAATGATCATTTGAAGTGATTAACTGTTCCTTTTTCTGCTAATGTGCACTGTTAATGCCATCCTTCTGGCTCTGTTCTTAAAGTTTCCTTCTCCAGTGTGAATGTGAAAGTGTTTAGCATCAGTCTCGCCACTTTTTTAAAGCAAGCTGTTCTTTGAGAGCTGCACCATGCTTTGGAAAGTTTATTTAATTTCAATTCCAAGTTTAGCTATGTACAGACTTAAAGCTCTGGACTCCTTATTTCGGTCAGTATTGCTTATTTTGTCTTGTCCTTTCCTAGGAGCATTCGTCACAATCCAGATGACCGAATTTATTCCAGTTATGAAACAGGAGTCAAACTTAATTTTTGGAGGTGAAGGCCAATAGTGTATAGTGTATATAAGAGCATGCTGCCACCTCCCTCAGCACGTTTGTTTGTGCTGGGAAGATGACAGACAGAAGGGTTAACATTGATTACTTAATGATAAGAATCTGGGAGAGAATTACTTCATTTGTGACATAAAATTGGAAGAGAGATAGGAATGGAAACAGCAAATTGGTAGCAAACTGGTGAAATTTTTGCAAAAGTCAGAGAGGCTTCTGGATGTTTCAAAAACAAAACTAACTTAAACCTTCTGGGTGAAAGGAAAAAATGTGAAAAAAGCAGGCAGGTTTCCTCAAAGCAGAACTGAAATTGCATTTAAAAAGCTCCTATGAAACTAAGTTACTACTTAGTATCCCTGTCATTTGATAAAGAACACAATAAAAAGTAAAACCAGGATTTATTTTACTGTTATATGTGTGTTTATATATTTTTGTCTACTACTTTTACAACAAATTGTTCTCTTTAAGCTGGTATGTTAGGATGGCATTCTCAGAAATACTTTCAAGTGTTTTCAAAAGTGCTTTTGGTTCAAAAAGTAGCAATATCTTTATTGGTCTTCATAATGATTTTATTTTTGTAATTGTTTATATATGTCTGTGTATATACTTTAAAAGCCTATTGCCTCAGCTTAGTTGTTTTTTTGGGTACTTTATAATCTTTGCTTATCTGTGTGCTTTAAGTTCTGAAAATAAAATAAATAATTCTTCTCCCCCTAAAGTGTAATTTTTTGTATTTTGGTAAATCTTAAATTTGAAGATTTTAAGATCTACCAGTTCTGGTTGGAATGCTTAATCACAGCTGGATGTTTTCCACTGTGGAGATTCTTCTGCTAAATTACTGATCTACATACTTCCACAAGTTTTATTACAGAAAAGTGAATTTATCAACAGCTGTTATGTTTACTACAATTGTACAAAAGTACAAAATACAAATACTGATTTTTAAAGAGCATAAAACACCCAGAAAAGTAATATGTATATCTTTTAAGCTACATATAAAATATCTAAATGAGAATGAGGTTAAATTAGTAGTGTTTCAATAACTGCTATGTAATAGTAACCAGCTGGTGCAATATTAACAATGTAGACTTATGTAATCATCATCATCTTAACATTCTTCAAAGTTTTAACAAGTTATTTTTCAAAAGAAATGGGCTTTTTACCATGCTGTCAAGGTCAGCAGTTTTGTACATTTTGTACCAATCTGGACAGTATATTCAAAACTTGAATTTTGCAAAAAATAGATTGTCAGACAGCCAGACCTTAAACTTGCACATTAAAGCAATTGATGCTTTTTTCCACGTCCTTGTATCCTTTTACAGTAAAACACTGTTATAAATTTCTTCCATGCTATCTGCAGTGTTCCATTTGGCTTTGTTATGATGGTCTAATCAAAAATTTATAAAAATTTCAAAAACAGGAGTAACAACCAGATTTGTAGGTAACCAGAAGTATTATTACTTGCTGCTGATCTTTCAGTTATCCTGAAGTAATCAGAACTCTTTAGAAAATTTCTTGTTCTGTTTTCTCTGTTGAGCTGACTGGATGTCATTGACCAGAAGGTGTTGTTATCTATCATGAAAGCTGTACTGTCTGTTTGGGACACAGTTAAATTTTTAATTCCAGTGGAATATAAGAGTTACCTTACAGGGTCAAAACAGTGCTCACAAAGCTGGCAGTACATACCTAGGAAAGAGTAGAACATGTTAAAAAAGTAGTGATACTTACATGAAATAACCTATTCAGCAATCTGTGTCTCAGTAACTCTTTGAGGGAGGAATATTAACTACTTCTCTTGTAGAAATGGGTGGTTTTTCCTTCCAGTAATTTGTGTAACTCTTGACCAGTGCTTTGTGGTGCTGAAACTTTTTTTTTTTTTTTAAACACGTGATGTGGAACAAGTATCTGTTTCGTTTACTTTCATCTGCCCTGATACTTGTTGTTTGTATTAGAAGATTTGGTAAACAAAAGCAGGGTTATCTCTTTCTGCCTTTCTTCCACTCTTCATGATTTCACACATAAGGGTTGCCATCAGTCTTCAGTCACCTCTTTTCTGCACTGAAGACCCTCACTCTATCTACCATTTCTGTCATTCCTTGTTCAGACAGATTTTCTTCTACCATCTCTTTTGCTCTTTCTTTCTCTATTTACACCAATCCTGTAACTCTGGTGATGGCAGAGAGAACACTGTAAATAATACAGACATACAAAGAGTTTGAGAGGCATAAAGGTATTTTCTATTTTCTTAGTGTTCTATTTCTTACTTTTATTACTAGTGAACATTGATCTATCATTTAAACTTCGTTTATATCTAGTATTAATTTGTTTTTTTCCTACGTAATAGTAATTGTCAGCTCAGTTCATCACAAATTTGAAGTTAGCCTTTTCTTTCCCATCTGAGTTATTTTGTTTATCTAGGCTGAAATTCATCTGCCATCCAGTTATTGATGGAAGAATTTAGTCTTTTGACTAGCCTTTTTGTCAGAAGAAAAACACCCACCAAATTTCAGTATTAACTCCTTTTTTTGAATCATATTATGAATAAGTTGAAAAGCAGTCCTTAAATAGGTCTTTGTGACATTCCAGTGTTGGTTTCCCTCCGATGTGAAAACTAGCAATTTGCCTGCCATTAATCTTGTATTTAGGCATTAATCCTTTCATGAAAAAAATTTCCACCCATGAGGATTTTAGTTGCTTTCTCTTTTATTATTTGGTTAAAAAATCATATAGATTCTGTAGGATGATGTATTATCCATACGAACATAAATTCTGTATTTTTTTGCACTTTGTGCCAGTTTTCTCAATACTGTTGTCAGACTTCAGGAGTTCTAGTTTCCCAGATCCTGCAAACACACTGCCTAAAGAGGCTGGTTTTGTCTCTTACTGAGCATAGTAAGAGCAATGCTCTTACTAGCATTTCTCCAGTGTCAAAATGCTAAGTGCTGCAGTTACAAGTCAGCCATTTCATGCTAGGATTTCCCTAAACTCCTGTCTGACATTTTGATACTGATTGCTTTTTGTTTTTTTAAAACATTTTTTTCTATTAATGATAAATTTTCAGATATATCTTTCACCGTATCTCTGATAAGTAGAAGCTGTAATGTGAAATTCACTGCATAGATACGTACTGGTGTTCTATCTGGTTGCTTTTGTACAGTAGTCTTACCTTTGGCAAGCTTTCCTCTTTGGAAAAGAATTTATTATTAGGCATGTATACTTGTAAGCTCTACCTAAACACCTTTTTCCTTTTCTTTGCTCTACTTTTTTGGGTTAGGGCACTCAATTTTGCAGCCATTATGTTTTTCTAATCACTTAGTTCTGACTTAGAATAAAATCAGCTCTCAATTTTCTCACTTTTTGTTGCTGTTGCTGTTGTTGTACATTCATTGCTCTGAGACTGAAGTATAGGCTGTTTCAACAGAACAAAAACTACCAGAACCAAAAATCCCTTGATGCTTCAGGGTTTCTTTTTACTTTTTTTGATGTTCCTCTTAACATTCTTTTACTGAACTCTTTCTTGGTAACTAATATGCAAAATTTAGAATTTAAAAAACCTGTGGAAGTTGCATTAAATTATTCATACCATTTCTTGAGTATTGTTAAGGATCATGTGAAAACATGCTTCTCTTCATGTACTATTCTTGACTATATACTAACACATAGCAGTTACAATATTAAAAAAGTAAAACTTTGAAATTGTGTCCTGACATGAAATGTAGATGAATAGCATGGGTAATGAAGCCATTGCTGTTTTGTAATGTTTCCTACCCACAAACCTTTCTAATGTCCATTACCATAACACATTGATACAATCCTGGCTATTCTTTCATTTGTAGCACAGTACTATTTTTCCCTAATTAGACCTGAAATGTCCATAGTATTCTGTATTTGATGCAGTTATCTATTTTACCTATCTTTCTTCTTAACATATAGAGCTAGTCCTTCACCAGGTGGGTGTTATCTCTTTCACAGATAAAGTACTAGTTGGGAGTCCCTGTGACTTTCCCCACCAACTTGCTTCTATGCCTTCACTTGTTTTAAGATCAGCCAGTAGTTACAGTTTTTTAGAGCCCTATTACTTCTACAGAAGCGTCTGTATATTTAATCATTTTTGAGTCCCATAAGGTAAATTTTAGGAAGCAATCCCTACCAGATAGCATGAGATTATTCCAGTAATGTAAGAGTAAATATTGCCAAATATATAATATTATATATATCATTATATTATATAATATATAATATATATAATATTATATATATATTAATATATAAAATATATATATTATATAATGTATATATTACATTAATAGATGACTTACCATGGTGTTTTCTTTAATCTTAATGAAGAATGAAAATTTTATTGCTGCTGAGCAACTCAAATGACTGTGAGTCTTTGTAATTTGTTTTGTGATTTTTTTCAGGGAGGTTCTGTATGCATATGGTCTCTGTTTAGCATCTTTGACATTTCTTCTGGTGAGCCAATAGAATCACAAACCTACAGGGTTTAGTAACTCTGCTAAGTAAAGGGGAGTAACTGATCAAGTCAGAGTAGAAGAGCTGATTATTCTTCATTGCTATAGTGAATATATCAGGCTGCACATGTTGGACTGCTCATGGTGTAGCTCTCCTGAGTATCAGTCAATATAGTATCTTGAAGACACAGGCATTTCTATCTGATCCTTAAAGGAACACAAAGTAAATAATTATACCTGAATGTCCTTCCTAAGCAAATTGTCTACACAGTCTCATCTTTCTAATATTTGTTGTATATTTTTACTTCTTTATATTAATGTCATTATAATAATCAGGTGCATGAACACACAGCATTGAGTTTTCCAGTATCCTGTTACAGCCTGGCCCCAAGTGATCATGTAAGGGAGGAACTCCTGTTGCTTAACCAGTTCCATTTCAGCTTTGCGACATTCAAACAGCTGAATTACTCCTCTGTTTGTCTTCCACATCCAAGAGATTGAGATGAAATCACGTACCTAGAAAAGTTAACATTTCAGAAATGTTTTATAAAATGTAAAAAGTGAATGTTGTTATGCTTACTTCAATTAAGGATGTGCAAAAACAAAGGCATAGCTAATAGCTCCCTACTCCTCTTGATCTGAACAGACTTAGGTCTTCAGTGCTGACGGCAAAATAAATCACAGTGAACCAGTTGTTCCTTTTCACAATTTCTTCACTGTAATTTTCAGCTGATGATGGTGTGTATCATTAGGTGTTATCACTGCAACTTAAACTTATGGGGAATTTCTGCTGCATAAATCTTGTCTCCATTTTTAAATTGCAAAGAATTGTGACTATTACATAGGTGATCTTGCAAATTCAAAAATATTCAGTACTTTAATTATACTTACTTTATGTAAGTGCTAAAGGCCACAACAGGCCTGCAGTAGCTAGAATGCTAACAGCACATAATACAGCCAATTCCAAACAGCAGTCTAATTTGTTGATTTCAAGTGAGGTGTAATTATATTGCTTCATTTGCGGAGCAAATCATATGAGGGCTTCTCTAAATCAGCCTGATTGTGTAATGAAGAGCTAATTACAAACAGCCGTGTTCTTGCAGTAAATTTATGGTGACTGCTAATGCCAGGTTGGCACCAGTATGACAATGGCTCATTAGTACATTTACAAAAACAACAGTGGAACTCTGCCCAAAGCACAGCAACTGTTCTGTGTTTTGGGAGATCAGAGTGATTACCTCTCTCCCCTCATTGCTATTACTTAAAAACAAAACAAACGCTTGTTACTCCTTTTGGGAAGGAACTAGATAGCACTTCTAGAAAAGTCCACTGTAAGGTGGAATGATTTGGAAAGCATTCTTCCCATCATTTAAAACAGGAAGTCTTTGAAAATGTTCTTTGATTGGAAGCCTTCACCATTAGTGAAAACTGGAGGTCTCAAATGTGCTTCTGCAGTTCCTTTTTTTCCATTGTGCCTTTGCTGCATGGAGTTAAGAGTCATCTTGGCAGCCACAAGGCTAAAAGGGAATTTCTGATACAATGTTTTTGTCAGACCTGTGCTGATTAAGAGATCACAGATTTCTACAATTTATTATTTTTTCACTGTTTAAGTTGAATTTGGTGGTGACCTGATACAGCTTCCATTATTTAATTCTATATTATGTTTACTGTCAGGTGAACCAACTCAAGCAGAAAGATGAACTGATCACTGTACAAATTCACAGCATGTGATAAGTTCTCCAGTTTTTCTGAAGTTTCCATTAATCTTCTGGGGTTTATTAATTTCTTTGCATTCCATGAAGCATACTTTCTTATAGGAACTTTCAAGCAATCAGAATAATTTCTCTCTGAATAGACGTGTGTAATTGCCTGTTCGATTTTAAGCCTGACACCCACAGCAGATTGAATGGTATTTTACACAAAGGCTTCTAATCTATTAAATGGTGCACTGGGACTGATTTCCTATGAAACTGCCTGATACACTTGCTGTCTTGGCACAATACTGTGGAATAAATTTCTTCCTGTATATCTCCATCCTGCTTTCTTTCTCCTGAAACAGAGAATAATGAAGCTGTAGCCTCTTATTATTTTTTCTCTAATCCAGCTTAGTGACAGGTGACCCTTGATGAATGGTCTGATTTGCCAACCACCCCAAATACAGAAATACATATTCATTAGATAACAGCAATGGACTTTAGCTTATATGAAAAAGATTTGATATTTAATTCCAATGCAGTGTAGGGCTTTCCCCCACAAGTACCCAAGTGACTCTATACTCTGAAGTATTTGAGTTTTGACTGTTGCTGGCGCTCATGCATAGGACAAAGAGAGTCCAGGCCAAATTTCTGTATCAATACTTTGTGCTCAGTAGTTAATTCCTGGAGAAAGAGTATAAAAATTTAGTAAGAAGAATACAGTAGTCCCTGGTGCTATCTGAGCTGTCATTTTTCATAGCCTCCAACAGAAGGCATGTACATGTGATGTTATTTTGAAATTTCAGAGAGAAAATTAACAAATGCAAATGTCACCTAATTATATGTTTTCTAGGCACAGGGAACACAGTCTTTTAAAAGTCCCTACTTACAGAGTTTTCGCCTCACTCCTGTGAAGTGTACATTCTCAACACACGATTGTAGATTAATTCAATTTTAGGACCATATTGTAACATAAAATATGTTTCCCTAAAAGGATCTTCTGCTCCAAAATAAATATATTAATAGCTGCTAGTAATACTATCAAAGAAACAGTATTTTTATGTTTCATGAGACACAGCCAAAATATTGTGAGAGAGAGAGAGAGAGAACTGCGGTTATTTTCTTATGTTTCCTTAATGATTTCTTTGTTCTATGGAGAATGTGGGAAGGGGAGGTTGAAAAGGCACAACAAAAATTATTTCCTGAATTTATTCTCCTAGCTTTCAGACTAGACATCAGACATACTGTATATTAACCCAATGTGCAAGTTAGCCATACTACTCTGGAGAAAGTCTGCAGACAACTACATTTCTTTCTCCTCTCTCTTTCTACCTGACAAAAGAATAATGTCAGCAGCATACTACATGGATATTATGCTGCAGTGAAGTATTTCTTTTTCATAGAATCACAGAACTTTAGGGGGTGGAAGGGACCTGTAGAGACCATCTAGTCCAACTCCCCTGACAAAGCAAGATCACCTTGAGCAGGCCACAGAGGAACCCATCCAGGTGGGTTTTGAACGTATTCAGAGGAGACTCCACAACCTCTCTGGGCAGCCTGTGCCAGTGCTCTGTCACCTCAGAGTTAAGAAGTTTCTCCTCAGTTATGGATGGTCTTCCTGTTTATCTGTGTGGTTTTGAGTTCATTAATTTCAATTGACTCCAAAATATTTTTAACAGAAGTCTCATATTCAGGAAACTTTGCACTTTGGATGAAGACGTGTCTAACTTGGAGGTGGCTCCCAGCTTTCTCTTTTGATCTTAGATTTGCAGTCTAGGCTGCTTTTCCACGCTGTCAAAGAACACACATTGCTCTAGTTCTTCCTTTGATCTCCTTAACCAAGATTTGTGTTAGCAATAGACCTTTCACAAAGTATTCAGTTACTTTGATTTTCTATTAGTCTGAATTTTCAAGCTGAGTTTAAAAAAAAAAAGGGGAGTTGGGGAGTAGGAGAACAGAACTGAGGGGCAAACCATCTCATAATGGACTGGTGCCTGAGGTATGTGCATGACTTTTTGTCTAGTTTCTCACAAGGACCAGCACTGACCCTTCTTTCCCTTTGGTATTTCCATGTATCACTTTTTGCTATTGTCCTATAAAGTATCTAGATCATGGTTCCTCTGAGGAAGGGACCTGCTTTTTTTGCTGTTTTTGGAATATAAAATGAACAGATATCTCTTTCACTCTCTTTTTCTCTTAGAAAAGAACAAATGAAAGTCTAAAACTCCTTGTAAAGAAAGTTTAGAACTCCTTGTAAAGTTAGTAAAAATTGGTTACAGCAAATGTAAAGCAGATTCAGTTTCCATAGGCTCTGTCTGCACCGTATCTTATTTTGCATTGCTTGCATTTGAGAAGTCTTTTATTTTTCATGTTAGGGGTGCCCTTTTGGGATTACTTAGAAACCCAGTGTCTAGGGTTTAGTTTGTTACTGAAGGGAAAGAAAGGGAATCACATGGCAAGATTGATTTGGGCCACAGAGCAGGCTTCATCTATTCCAAAGTCCCAATGACTCAGTTGACTGGAGATGAGGAACAGATGTAATATAACATAGCGCATATAAATGTGGCAACTATCATTTAAAAATAATAATGTAAATTATGACGTAATGTAATATGATTTATGTAATATAATGTAAATTAATGTAAATAAACATGGCATTTAGTAATGCTAATAGTATTCTTTGTGTATCAGCACTTCACTAACTCAGCTGTGTCAAGTGTGCATTGTTAGGAAATGACTTTACTCATTTTCTTTTAAATAGCCTGAGAAATAATTTCAAGAGCATTTGAAGTGTGTGTGGTACATAAGAAGTGGAAGGTATCTGACCTTCTGCAGTGAAAGTTTTGCCTGTGAGCATGTATGTATGCATGCAAGTTTGTACTCTTCATATTATAGGTTGTACAATACCATTAAATCTCAGCAGTCTTTGTAGGTATTCAGCAGGTATCTTATTTAGTGCTTCTGTTTAGATAGCAATTTTTATTAGAAGCAGGGTGTCTAAATTTGGTTAACAGATTGCTAATTGTTCTAACTGAAATAGTCTTTTTTTTCTGATACTTTTGTGAAAGTGTTTGGATAGAGGTCTCCTGAAGCCAGCTGTATTTGAGTGTTACCTACTTGTGTTCAAGTCTACGTCTATCCTTTAATTGTGTATTTGACAACTTGTGTATTAAAGGATAAAGGTTAACAATTGATTTCTATTTATCACTTCATTAAACACCACTTAATGCTTGCAAAATCATCCCCATTACGCTAATTTAGTGTGAATAGTGTCAGTAACACTGCAATTCTGTATCATTACCTAAATCAGTTTCCTGCAACTTTTTAATAAAATGGCAGTCTCAGTTCAGCATAATCCAATTAAACTAAGTATTTTGTAGCCATGTATTACACTTAGGCAGCAGTTCTCACAAAGTACTTGACAATCCTGTGTGTAGAACCTTTACCACCTAAGTGGTAGAGGGCAGCTGTTAACTGAGATTTTAGTCAGTGGAGATTAATGACAAGAGGAGAAAGTTAGAACTGTTATGTTAAGGCCAAACATGTTATTTTCATGCACAGTACAGCTCTTCAACATCAGCTCAGTCAGTGCTCAAATTAGAACAAACCTGAAAACCCTTATGATAAATAATGTAAGGTTTGTTATTGAAAGATCCACTCATTTTCCAGTTCCATTCTCCAAGCACTGCACTGGTCTCACTGGAAGGAGAGGAAGTTTCATTTATGTTAGAGTTTGCCTTGCTTTGAGACTTTTTTGCAATACTGAAATTATGCTATTCGCACATCTTCTGGCGGGTGCTACTAGACTACTAAAATCATCACTGAAGTACTAATAGCTTGTCACTCACTTCCAGTTACCATCTTCAAAAGGAACTTTGGCTAAAATCTGCTCCACACACCCTCACAAATACTGGCAGTAGCCTGACAACTCAATGTTTCTCATACTCATTTTTTTGTTCATCTATTTGCTCTGTCTAGAACAAGCTACAGGTGAATATTAATAATAATTTGGAATGGAAATATGTTCACACAACCTCTTGGAAGATAAAATAATTTACATTTGTGCCAATTGCTCATTGAACACAGCAGAAACTTCAGTCATCAGTGATTTTCTGCTGCCTTGAATCTGTCTAAAAAAGGTTTTCTTCCTGAAGTGGAAAAAGAGAGGGGGTTGAGATTATTTTAGCTTTAATTCTAAAGATCATATATAGACTCCAAAGAGCAAGTCTGTTGCGTGTTTCAGCAGCTTTGATATCCTGATAATTATTTGGGATTATTTTTTCTGCATAATAAATACCACTATTTGTATTAAATCTTTTTTGCCATTGCAAAAATGGTAATGGAACCACTCACACCAAGATGTCTCAGATGAAAACAATCACAGAAATAATAAATTGAGATTAGTACTAGAAATCCAAAAGTATCCAATTTGTACAGTTTAGGAAAATAGGATTTTCAGTTGTGAAATATTGGCAGAATTTTTTTGCTGAAGAGAAGAAGGAAGAGGAAGAAGTTAGTTTTTTTGGTATCAGTTTGCTTTGTAGCTGCAATGATGTGACGTCCTCCAAGGAAACTGGGAAAACAGAAGCAAGATTCAAAGTAGAATCCCCTTCCATAGAACCCCTTTCATTCTTCTGCAGTGTCACTCCCAAATTATTATGGTATTATCTAGATAGCAGAAATGTATTCTGTTAGCAGTATCATGAGGGTAGACTGTGAGTCAAAAGGTGCTAGAATTTATGGGTCAGCTGCCAGTTCAGTCTTCAGGAAGGAAAGATTAAAATCACATACTAGTGAAAGGAAATGCACAAACATACAAAACAAGTTTAGGTTATCAAGTAAGGTAATCTGTGGATTAATTTCAGGTGAGCCCTAAAAAATAAATCCAAGTAGAGCAGTGACATATATATATATGTTGCTTTTCTAAAACTCAAATGAAATTACATCTCTAATTCATATCAGATTCTTCCTTAATATATGAGGGGGGAAAAAGGAGACGTATAATTTTTTTGTTTGAGGATGTATAAACTGCAACATAAATTATGGTATGCTTGTAGGGTATTATTACTAGAAAGGGCTTCTATTTTGGTTTCCTAAATTTGTATTAAGGTGTTGTAGTTGATATGATGAACAGTACAATAGGTTTTAAGTGTTAAAAAGATGATACTCATTTAAGTACATGGAATTGTGACTTAACTGGGATATTTTCTATTACAGTATCTTTAATCATAGCTCTAGAATGTTATTAGAATTTACATTAAACTTAACATATGGAATTGTCTGATTTACATAGAATATATATTGAGCAAATTTCTCAGAAATTTTCTAAGTTAGCTTATGGATGAAAATAGTTATACAAAATTAAGAGTCTTTAAAATTATTGCTTTATTTCTGCTCTTATAGTCTATGGAAGGTAAAAGCTGTGCTGACACCATTGTGGATACTAAGCTTTTTATATCTGTCCTGTTCAAGTTTTGACCTCAAGTATTACAGTGAACCCATCTCCAAGCAGAAATTACTTATAAAAATCCATTGGCCTATTATTGTTCAAAATTAATACATGGGAATCTTGATAAGTTCACAAATACTGCACCTACAGACTGGGAAAAATTACAAGAGAGCACTTTCAACCTTTCAGAAGACTTTTATCTCAAATTTTGGTGGCTTATCTAAAAATGGTATTTCTTACCACAAAAAGTACCCCCACTTCTTAACACTAGGCAAACTGATATAACATTTTGTAAAATCAAATGACTAATATTTTTACTCATCCTCCAGTATATTCCAGTCATTCAGTATATCTTTGAAGTCTGACTTCATACTGTCCTAAGGAAGCATTTGTTTTTTCATCAAACCTCACCAAAGTCAAAGTCAATACACCGTTATTACTTTGACTGCATGAATCAGACCCTGGGCAAAGTCCTTTTTCCTAAGCCAGACATACTTTAAATTGACAAATATCAATTCTTTTCAAGAGGAATGCAGTGCAGCACTATCTAAATGTTTATTTTTAAAAAGCTGGCATGGTACAAGCTGCTGAAATGGAAATTGATTTTCTGGTTTTCTCTTGTTTGTCAGTGATGTTGGTCAAAAAGATCCCAAGTACTCTTTTAGGTGTGCACACACAGTACTTTACTGTGTGTACAGTTTTACAGTACTGTACAGTTTTACAGACACAAAGTCATAGTTTCTCTGAGATCACTAAATATATGAGTACAGGGAGAAGGAATAGAAGTCTGATTATCTTTTTCGGGGTTTTTTTGTTTGTTTGTTTGTTTGTTTTTATTTAAAGGCAGTTATTGAAATAAATCAAAAATGTTCATTCCCGTTTACAAAATTGTGTTATTTGGAATCTTTCTTTGTAATTTACTGGTTTAAAAGCCTTGTTATCCAGTTTTGCATAAGAGGCAAACTCTTTGTACCTTCATTTTCTTTCTTCTATGTTATATCATAAAATAAACTTTAAAAATATTTCATGCTTTGCCATTAGTAAACATAACTTCTTTAATAATTTTTTAGTCTTAGAAATTAAATTGACCTTTACATCTCAGTAAACTCAAATGCAAAATTATTTTTCTATACTAAACTAGGCAGAATGTTTTCCCATTTTGTGAATTCTACTCAGTGCCTGTCAGCATAGAATCATACAATTTGGGTTGGAAGTGACCTCTAAAGGTCATCTAGTCCAACCATCCTGCAGTGAGCAGGGATACCCTGTCAAGCCTCACCTTCAATACCTTCAGGGATGAGGCCTCAGTTACCTCCTTGGGCAACCTGTTCCATTTTTCCACTACCTTCATGGTAAGGTACTTTTTTTCTAGCAGCCAATCTAAATCTGCTTGTCTCTAATATAAAAAACATTGCCCCTTGCAAAAGGTCCCTCTCCAGCCTTCCTGTAGGTTCCCTCCAGATACTGGAAGGTCACTATTAGGCCTCCCAGGAGCCTTCTTTTCTCCAGGATGAACAACCCCAGCTCCCTCAGTCTGTCTTTGTAGGAGAGGTGTTCCAGCCTCCTGATCATTTTCACAGCCCTCCTCTGGACCCTCTCCATCAGAGCCATGTCCTTCCTGTGCTGAGGGCTCCAGAGCTGGATGCAATACTTCAGGTGAGGTCTTACCAGAGCAAAGTGGTAGAATCACTTCTCTCAATCTGCTGGCCACACTTCTTCTGATGCAGCCCAAGATGCCATTGGCCTTCTGGGCTGCAAGTACACACTGTTGGCTCATATCCATCTTTTCATCCATCAGCACCCCCAGGTCCTTTTCTGAAGGGCTGCTTTCTATTACTTCATCCCCCAGCCTGTACTGATTGTGTGGATTGTTCTGACCCAGGTGCAGGACCCTGCACTTTGTTCATGTTGAACCTCATGAGGTTCACCTGAGCCCACCTCTCCTGTTTGTCCAGGTACTTCTGGATGACATCCTGCCCCTCTGTCTTGTCAACAGTACCACTCATCTTGGTTTTATCATCAAACTTGCTGATGGTGCACATGTTCCCACTGTCTATATAGTTGATAAAAATATTAAGCAGCACAGGTCTCAGCACAGACCCATGAGGGACACCACTTGCCTCTGGTCTCCATCTGGTCTTCAGGCCATTCACAATTACCCTCTGGATGCAACCACTCAGCCAATTCCGTATCTGAAAAGTCCACCCATCAAATCCGTATGTCTCCAACTTGGTGAGTAGGATATTGTGGGGGACTGTGTCAAAGGTCTTGCAGAAGTCCAGATAGATCCCATTGTGAGGTTGTCCCTTATCCACTGGTGTAGTTACCCTATCATAGAAAGCCTCTATGTTCATTAGGCAGGACTTGCCCTTAGTGAAGCCGTGCTGGCTGTCTTGGATCACCTTTCTGTCCTCCATGTGCCTTATAAGACCTTCTAGGAGAATCTGCTCCATGTTATGCCCAGGCATAGATGTGAGGCTGACAAGTTGGTAGTTCCCAGGGTATGCATGCAGTACTCTTCCTGGGAGCCTTGGGAAAATCATGTTGAAAAGTCTAAGGCAGTATAAATGTGGATTGTTTTCTGCAAACAGGCTTGATTTGACAGGCAGCTGTTTTAAACATGAAAAGTCTCAATTCTTTGAAGCATCCAACTTGTATGCCAGTCAGCTGGAGGCTGAGATAAACCTCTGCCTCTAGAACAGGAGGTAAACATGTAGTGTGGTGTGTCTGTGAATCTTCTTGTTTCTGGTTCCAAGATTCACAGTAGATTGCATTACCTGTTTGGAAATTTATTCAAATTGTTTTTCTGATCTGTAAAGTAGGACTGTATTTACTTTTAAAATCTTTGGAGGGCAAGTCAGCTGTACCCAGAAAAATACTCCAGGCATTTGAGTTCCTGTTCTTTCCTCATAGGTCATTCTTAACAAGTTAAGTATTCTTTTACCTGTCTGCAAAATTTAGTTTCAGGCTTTGAAGGCTAATTTAGCTCACAGCAGAATGACTAATTTAGCTCATAGCAGATGACTTAAAAGTGACAACACGTGAATGTTCTCATATAAGAAACTTTGCCCTTGACTCTCACATTTCTTAAGCTACATGATAGGTTAGTGGTGAACACTCAGAGCCATCTGTGTAGATGGCATGTAGCCCGTTTTTAATAGGTGCCAAGTAAACATGTTTTTAGATGGGAATCTTGTGCGATACTGTAAATGCTAGCTCAGCTACGGAAAGGTCACTCATTGTGACAGCTTTGCCAAGCATCTTTTTACACTTCATGTTACTCGTTCACACTAACAAGCCAGAAGAAGATTTTTCGTAACAGTGAAATTAGGCACCTGTGCCTGCCCATAAGGAAAACAGAATTAAGAGTGACCTTGAATAAGAGAGTTTTTCATGAAACAAACAGTAAAAAGTCCTGTAGCAGTTCTCTATTAGTCTAATTCCAGAGTGCATGAGTAAATGAAAAAGGAGGGCACAGATTTCAAACTTTTCAAAGAAACTGGTAATGAAAAGAGAATGTACTACCTCCCACAAATTGTCATCTTTGCATTTTTGCATTGTGGTTAAATGAAAAAGGGTATTACAGAATTGCCATTTGTTGTGGAGCTTAGTCATCTTTGCTACAGCCAGCTTAATTAGACTCTTAATTCAGCTCAGAAAAGTTAGAACCTTAGGAAAATATCTAATTGATAAAGTGAAATTTTTGCTTTGTGTTGTATCACTTCGTTTTTTTTCCTTTCCTTTCCTTTTCCAGAAGTCTGTCTTTCTTTTACCATTTTTCTAGGTATTACATGTAAAGTATCATCTGCTGTAATTTTCAGCACAGTTCAGTGCACCAATTTGCTAACACGGTATATTTAAAACGTTGTGTTATCATCACATAAAAGCCTTTGAGAAAATATTTATCTTAAAAATGGGTATTTAAAGACAAAACAAAGCAAAACAACAAAAAAAAACCAAGCCAAACCAAAAAACCACAAGCAGGCCAAACCCCATACTGTGGATTGTTAGTATTTGGGAAGTTTGCTTACATGAAGAAGTGTTTGAGCAGGCTTATATTTTAATTTCAACCATATTTTGTCATTTCAGAACTCATCAGAAATTAATTCTCACTACTTTGCTCTTTAGAATCTTAATAAAAATTCAGGCATGTTTTTACCCAGAAATGATCTTAGATGAGGTTACGCTAGAGAGTAGTGTTTGGACCAATTATTTCTTTATTCAACATTAGTATAATCAGTCTTAAGGCTTCTCGTATGGCCATACTACTCCCCACTGCATATGTGCAGTTTTCACATGACTGAAGTACCAGAATCAGGGATTAATTTATCAGACTTGATTATCCTGAAGATACTTATGGGACTGGTAGAGTAATTCAAATCCAACTTGTGCAATTTACTTATAAATCTTGAATGGAAGTGAAGATAAAAATAAATTTAATTTAGACAGAAATAAATGTAGTATCTCTTCCACAATGGTTCAGTTTTGAGTATTGGAAATTTACAGTATGAAAATGGATTAACTGATTTATTAGTGGTGAAAGTTTCTGCCCTGAATTGTGATCCCAAGTTGTCTTTTCATATCTGGAAGGTGTTTTTACAGGTGCTACAAGATCTGCTCTTATTTTTCAGCTGAGGACATGATTACAGTGCAGTATAATCAGTACTATTAATGTCATAAACTGCAAGGACATAATCTGTACCACTTGTGGAATGTAAGGAACTATAACAGTCTATCTATGCATCAGCATGCAGTTGGATTTGGGTATTGTCCTCAGCTACTAATACAAAGGTATAGGGTTTTTGCCCTCAGTTATGGCAATGATTTATGTAACTCAAATACAGGTATTAGAATTAAGGCAAATTTGCTGTAGTGAAGGCTAGTGACCAGCATAGAGGTTCTAGTTGCTAATGAAACGCAGAAGCCAGAAAGAAGCCTAAAACTGGGATTTATTGTGGACTGTCTCTTGCAGCAGTATCCAATGTGTGAGAAGGAAGGTCCTTAAAAATAGCACAGTTTGCATTCAAGCATCTTTGGGCAGTGTGGCTTTTGCCACTGACCTGCTGTCTGTATTTTGGTAACAATGTTTTATATCTTCAATAGCAATCCTTTTCTGATTGAATGATGTTTTACTGGGAAGGGACTGTTTCTTATTCTGTACAGTGTCTAGTATAACACATTCTCAAACTTCATTAGCTCCATCTTGTCTGTTACTGTAATAGGCCTTTCTCTTCTCATCCCCCCAAAATTTTTTTACTGATTATTTTGTTAGTCATCTTTTATTGTTCTCCACTGTTGGTACCACATCATTCAAGGAATTTAATTCAGATAATTAATTTTTATGGAACAATGATTCTGGGTTTTTTTTTCATACCAATTTTATTTTTAACTCGGGAATACCCTTTTATTTGTATATGTATAACTAAATTTTTAGTAGTACATAATGTCAGTATAATGAATTCTTGAGCTCCTAAGTGCTACTAGATATGTAATTAATGAAATATGGAGACTGATATTTAAACTTATTTTTTACTTTAATACGATGCTGTCCTGTGGCTCTATTAATGTTATGTTTAGTGGAGTCTTCAATCTGGGAGTTTTAAGAAAAAAAGTTAGCCCTTTAAAAAAAGGACTAATCTTTCATAGACTTGAGGTAGAGGTATAGACTCAGAGTTTCTTAAGTACATGGTAAGAATTAAAGGCAAATTTTACCCAATGTTGCTGCTGTTTGTCTTCACTTTCATTAATTTCACCACCATTCCATCATGGTTGGGATCTCTGAATCACAATTCTTTTCGATCTAACACATTTTTGTCCCCAAGGAGAAGCTACATTGAAAAGTTAATTAGTTTCCATACAAATGTACAAGTCAATAAAATTGAGTTATGATTATTAAATTCATTAAAATGACATCAGTCTTACAGATCTGTAATATTTCAGAACATGTATTCATCACATGCAAATTTCATTGGGATACAGATCATCTGCACTTCATGCTCTGACAAGAAAATATAAGACAGGTATGAGAACCAAAAGATAAAGACAAGGTTGTGTTTAAAGAAAAAAAAAGGTGGAGCATTAAATGGTTCCAGAATGCAGAGCTCTTTTGCTGTCTGACCTTTCATTTTCTTCTCTTTCACTCCTGTTTCATGGTTGTACCTTTTATTTGAGTAATTTTAGAAGAGCAATTATGTGTAAATGTGCTGGTAAAAACAGGAAGGTAAATGCTTGAGCCCCTAGTTACTAACTTAGCTACAAGTAGATTACCCAAGGGAGAAAAAATAAGAGAAAGGCAACAGCAAGTTACCAGAAGTTGGATCGTATCAAATACATTAAAGCTCTAAATTACTGTTTCTGACAAACTTATTTTTCCGCATGAAATTCAGGGTTGTGTGTGGAAAAACATGTCACTCGGTCTATGTGTACTGCTACATAAGTAGTATAAGCCAATACCATGTCCAATGGCAGGGTTGTTGTCCTTAATTTCAGTAGCACAGTAGTGCTGCAGTTGTAAAAACTCGGTTTTTTAAAAACTGAAAATGGGTTTAAGAACAGAATGAAAATGTCTGTTTTCTTTAAGGGATATGAATGTTGACCTCTTTTCTGTTTCCCACTTTCCTTCTCTGCAAGTACAAGATGTATCCACATATCTATTATGTGTGTCTATGTTTTTGCTCATGTTCCTGGAGTACGGTTTTATTAACATTAAGAATGTGCCAAATTTCCTTTTATAATTTGTATTTTAAAAATTTTAGCACATACTAAAAAGGAGGGGGTTTTTGAGGTATTTTACACCTATGTAATGCTTACTTCTGTATATGTATTTCCTACTTCTGAAAGCATAATCTATTTCTCTGCAGTTACTATTAAATTATGTTGTGAAAATAGTTTTGTGATAAAACAGGGAAGAAACTGGTCATAATAGTCCATATGTTAAGAAGAAACAGACTTCATTTTCCCAGAAAAAGAAAAAGCTTTATGATTTTTGAGAAAATAACGTTGTTATACATATTAAAATAGTACTACAAAACCTTGCTGTCATTCTAGCATCTGTACAAAATGTAATAAAGGTCAGAGAAGAGACATGGGCAAAATATGACAACTCATCACATCTTCCACATGTTTTTTAGGCTCTCCCAAGGAGGATTAGCAGCTTTGTAACTAGTGACAATGAGTTCTGATACAGGGGGGGGGTTGAGTTTAAATAATATCCTTTTTCCTTAAACTGCAGTGTGTAATTTTGACTTCAGTTTATAAGAGATTTTTCATACTGGAAATTCATTCAGAGAAGTTGCATTTTAATAACTTTCCATCAGAATGGAGGTTCAGCAATTATGTACTGGAAGTCATCAACAAGAATTTTAACTCTGTTTAAAAAACTCCAAAAAATTAAATTTGCTTTTGAAGAACAAACCACATCATGTCTTCCAAAAGATGATGACATTCTTATCTCTTTGGTTCTGAGTAGTAGTAGTCAAAATAATAAGATGTATTCCCCTGCATGCATCAGTGCAGGCAAAAGCATTAGAAAAATGGCCAGTCCTTTTTGGTAGCTTTATGTATTGCTGCACTAGTGAGGATTTTAATTTTTTTTTCTCTTTTCAAAAGGAAACCCATATGAGGAACATGTACTTTGCTGATTTTCTAGCATAAGTGAAACTGTAAAAAAAAAAAAAAAAAAAAAAAGGTTAAACTTCTGTAATTTACAGATTTATTAACATTGTTTAAACCATAACAACCAAACACTTAAGGCCTGTCATTTATTAATGGTATTTAAGCATACATGTAGTTGTTCTAAATTTTTAAAAATAAAGCTAACAATGTTATGTGGTTTATTCCCAATATTTTGACTGAAAGCTCTGAAGTACTTTATTTCTGTCCCTGTTTCACTGGCAAATTTCCCTGGCTACTCAGTAGCATCTCTTATGGACAGACATCCCTCATAATCATACAGCCATCACATGCCAAAAAACCTAGGCAAATTATAAGTATATGCTTTGAAGGTAGATAATTTAATGGTATCAATTCTCAGTTATGCAAGTTAAATTAATGCAAACATAAAATGGAATACTCAGTGTTAATATCTTTAATATATGTGTATAAACATTATGCATTTGTTTAGTATGAAGTGAGTTATTGAGGTTTAACTTTTAATTTATATTTTATTCCTTGAAGTTTTACTCTGTAATTTTCACTTTTACTGACCAATCAAGCAAGATGTGTAAGAGCAGTATAAAGGATATAGCTCTTGTGAGAAATTTGTAATCATAGATGTATGACTGTGATACAGGCTCATACTTCAGACTGATAGGATTATCTTCCTACATCATTATTTTAAGGAAATGAGGAGGTGCTTTTCAACAGCAGCAAGTGTTCTTTAATTTCATGCTAAAAATATGTTCAAATTCATACTGATTTGTTTTGATATTTATTTAAACTGTTCAAATTATTTTAGCTTCTAAAGTATGTGTTGCATTTCAAGATGACATGTTTGCATGGAATTCTCCTTCAGATCAACTTCTACACTATTGCTTTTTCTAGCTGAATTCTTCTAATTTTGTAAGGACGTTTTTTAAAATATACTGAAATATAATTCAGCATTTGTGTTTTTCAAATGTATTGCACATCTTGATGCTAAATGGATATCACAAAGTCCAAGTTTGTCTGTTGGTAGTTAAGTGTACTTGATTGTGAACATCGTGTGATCATGACTGCAATGTATTTAGCACCTGTTATTTAAGGCACATTGTTTGTATTGTATGTTTGGTAGAGAATATCAGTTGAATCTGGTAGCAGCTGGTTTCTAAGCAAGCCAAAGGAAGGACAGATTTTTATAAAACACAAATCAGGCAGGTGTAGAATTTAGCAGGCAATTTTGTGTATGCTACTAGTTTGATGGGTTCAAGGCAAGTCTAGAAAATTCATTCAAAAATACCTCTAAGCCAGATGGCTCCAAAAATACCTTTAACAAAAATAGTTAAAGTCCAGAAGAGCACAGGGTTTGGAGCAGAGGGGGAAGTACTGTTCGCATTTGGCCTGGTTTTTCTTTTTTTTTCCAGGATAAAGCTTTATGGCTTTTGGTGACAGGATATCACGAGTTGAATCAAATCGTTGTTTAGTCTAATCATGTACAGTCATACTTATGTTGCACCACAAGTCATAGTTGAGTTTGCTATTCGAAAGAAAATTGTTGCTGCCTTCTTCCCTGCTCCCTACTTTCATTTATAAAGTATTTGCATAAAGCTCTTGGCACCAAAAACACTTTTGAAAGGTCAGTATTTGATATTTTACCTGAATGTAAATGTGTTAAAAGGAAGTTGATTAGAAAATTAAGGTTTGTTATACCTATTGGGGAAACAGCAGTAAATCTTAAAATTATATTTATAATTTACATATACAACGTCCTACAGTCCTAGTGTGTAGTACATATCTGAATTTTATTTGTCTAACCTCAAGTGGAGTTTAACAGGTTATTCCTGTCTCTACAAAACCATAAAGGTCAAATTGCGAAGTGCAAACCTGTGACTAGACCATTTAAAAGTAAATAAAATTAGGTTTGCTTAGGTATAGTATGTTAGAGAATGACAGACACTCCTTTAGGTCCATTAAATATGTAAAATGTGGTAAGCTGTTCTGTAAAATGGTGCATTTATGTGCTTACATTTTGGTTTTCCACATCTTTGGGATTCCAACAACCTATGTCTTCACATTTCCACTGTGATTGTAGTTGTAAGGTGTGTTCAGATTTAATTAGTGCAATGATCCTAATGGATAAATTGAGGTTTTTCTCTTCCAGTATGAAAAAGTACCCTTCTGATTAATACAAATCTGAGTTAATTTGCAAAAAAATTTTAATCCTCTTTGGGTGCTTGCTGGGAGTTATGAGAAATTCTTTTGGAAGCTATGGTTGAAAGGAAGTGATTGATTATTTTATGTCCCTTTAGAAGTAGTGGTAATGTTTTCTTGAAGTATAAAACAGGTGAGAAATAGATATAATTTAAAGCACAGGTTTGATCATTTTAAAAGAGCTTGAACATCAGAATCAAGTTATTACTTTTCAGTGCGTAAGACTTTTATCTTGCACAACCTAAAAAGGTTTAAAGGGATCCTGCTGCAAAAACTGGTTCATGGTGGATTTCCAAAATATATATAATCAGGGATCTCATGGCCTCGATTACTGGAAAAACACTGGATTTAGTGTCAATAAAATAGCCAGTTTCTCAAAAGACAAAAAGTAAAACAGATTTCTACCATTCAGTTCTTCACATTATTGTAAAATTTTATCAGACTTTATCTTACATTGCAAAGAGATTTAAAGAGTATGTGGAATTATTTTCAATTTCTTAAAAAGTGAAGTGTGATAAAAAGGAAATTTTCTGTAGCATGTATTACTGGTTTTCATCCATGCAAATGCATATAGATGTATGCGTGCAGCTATCTGTTTTAATGTAGATCTGAACTCAGAGAGAATTTACTTTTAGTTAAGCCTACCTGTAGTGGAGAAGAACGATTTCTTCAGGACTATCAGTAGCCAATTACCTTAATTTACTTTTACTACCATACTTTATTTTAGTTTTGTTCAAATCTTACAACTTCTTGAATTTTATTGGAAATGTTCTTCTGAGTACAGCTGAATGGAAAGTTCTATTTTGAAACCTATTTTTACCTGAATCAAGGAGTTGGAAGCCAACTTACTTCAATTTTTATTTTCTTAATCAGAACAGTTGCCGAAGTTTAACGTGAACTTCTGTGCAACCATTTGACTTCAAATTCATTGCTCAAAAAATAAACTATTTTTAAAATTTTAGCAAGATCTGTTATTTGGTCTGATTTAGTTATGAGTGCTGATGTGTTTACAGCTACCATCTGCTATATGTAAATAGAAAAGCGAGTTACAAAATAGAAATAATTAATGATGTATCCTTGTCATACATTTATTTGCCAATTCTACAGTTTGGTGAGATGAAGTTTTTACCAAAAATAAACTTACAGATTTGAAGTATAAAAATTGTTCATATTTCTCACATTCCAAGTTTGACAAATCAGAAAACATTACTGTCTCCTGACTATGCCAGTTACTCTATTAATAATATATCCTTCATAAAGGCTGTTTCTAATTTTATATGTGTAATTACAGCATCAAATTGTTGGATATAGTTGCTTAACTAATGGCTTCTATTTAAATTCTGTTATTTGTGCCTTCAATTGTGAGTGCAAATAAATTTAAGGATCAAGACTGCCTCTGAAAAATGAGAAATTTAAGTTTAAACCTTTTTAAACATTCTTTTTTTTTCCCATGTAAAAAACTGTTTTTCATATTATGTTATGATTAGACTCAGAAATAAGACTCTAGGGTAAAATCTCTAGCATTTCTAAATATGCAGGCTGTGAGTCTGACAAGCTGCTTGTTTCTAGTAGGTCGGAGTCTGCTTTTGTCAGACCTACAGACGCTCTTGTACCAAAGTTGTATGTGGATCTATTGAGAACAAAAGAGCTTAAATTCAAAGGGCAGAGACTAATGTGCTTGGGATTTAGTGTCCTGTTTTACTGCATGTGTACTACGTGGGCTTATATTATATAAGGTTAAAAGACTCTTAGATGTTCATGTGGTTTTCTGGCCTTCCAGCTGCTTGAGGCAGGGCTGCCAAGAAATTGTATCACTGCCGTAATGCATGACATCACTGACACTGCCACATTCTGCTAATTCCTCCCTTCCTCTGCACATAGCCTCCATTCCATTAGTTCTTTCCTCTGCCAATTCACTATTACAGGGCTCTGCAAGGGAAAGGAAATTGCATGGTCTGGGCTGAAATTTGAGGTCATATGGAAACCCCTTTCTCAGTCAGTGCCTATGTTCACATTCCAATGAGGAAAAATCATTTCATATTTACAGAGTAAATTCTAATACTTTTTTTTTTTTTCCAAAGCAAGACCAGGGTATGGAGAGACTGTATATTCACACACATTTGTGTTAGTAGGCTATACAATAATTTTTCAACAGCATCAATAAATATCAGAAATATTCATTCTGCTGTGCTGACCCGGTCTGAACTTCAGTGTAGACAACTAACCAGTTTTTCATGTTTTGTTATTTAAAGTACTGTGCAGAATCTGTTCTCTGGCAGTGGTTTTTTTTTTGTTTTTTTTTTTTTTAATTTTTCTAATCATTCGCTCATGTAAGCTTAAAGTAGTTACTATATTATAACTATTTTACTAAGTTTTTTTCACCTTTTTTTCTTTACTTGCTTGTCCATAACTTTAATTATTTCTATAAAATATTCTTTGTTCAGCTTCGTGGCTTTCAGTTTCTTCAGTGTTTTGGTTCCTACCTACAAATTAATATACTTATTACAGATATTTACAGACATGTTTTCTCCACTTTTAAAAGTGAATTGAAAGTATTATGTGGAAGACAGAGAGATCATACCACGTAAGTGGGGGTTTTTTGCAGTTGTATTGCATGCTTCTGAATTAACACCACAGGTTTAAGCTTTCTTAAAATAACGCCATTCAAGTCTCACTTAAACTATTATATGAGTTGTAATTATCCCAGTGACTGACGAACAGCCATCATTTGTAAAGCATCTTAATCAGAAACTTTGCTGATGCTAAATGAAAAGTTACAAAATGGTTTCAGGATTTCCATATTCGAGTCAAAGTGAGTAGTTGAATTAGTCAAAACAATTGTCTAATTTGAACAGTGGATTCTTGATTTTGATAACTGTACCTTGAATAAGCATCTTCATTGGCAGACAAAGGATAGTGGTTTCTGTTATAAACACTGCTTTGACATGTCTATTGAACATCAGTGGATTAAATCTAATTGAATTTTGATTGCCTAGCAGATTTATAATGGGTTATGTAGCAGGCTTATATTTACATCTATAAAATACTACTTAAAATTCAGCTTCCTCATAAACAATTTCATTTAATGGTTGTATTTGGCATATTATATTAGAGACAACAATGAATTTCAAGAACATGCCTGTTGCCTATGGTAGGCATGCCTTTATAGAAAGGTTAAATAAAAAATGTAGGTTTTTTTCCTCTAATCTGGTGAAGTGCAAAATCTAATGTAATTATGTCTGATTTCTTCCCTGCTTTTTCAAGGAATATGTCAAACTGGAAAACTGGCAGGGCCAGATGAGCAAGAATTTAATTGGTGGGGAGTTTTAATGTCATTACAGTATGTAATTAAACTTCAGGAAGAAAAGCTCTCTCCTTCATTTAGATTAACTTTTGATCTGTTTGTAATAGCCTGTTTCCAAAAATAACTTTGTAGTAACCTTTCAGTTAGCACAACATTTCATAGCATTATTGACCTCTGAACAAATATATTTATGCAAGTGCTGCTAGTAAATCTTTCATTGCACCAGACCTAGAGTGAGACCTCCACAGGTAACATGGGTTTAGGCAGGTGAGGAAAAAGCATCTCACCTTGCCTTGGTAGCCAGATCTGCCCATAGACACTTGTTATTTTCAGGCATCACATACCTTCCCTGCATTTTTCTGTAGAGTCAATGCTAAAAAGCAAAAGTATAATTTCATGATGCTAGGGTCTCTTATTAAGCTTTGAAATAAAATGGAAGAGCTGACTGTTAAGAGCTGAAAGATATACCAGGAAAGAGTTTATCAGCATGGCACTTGTTCTGAGTTCTAGTTCATATGCCAGTTTGCAGGAGGAATTTTCCTGCACATTTCTCTCCCTTTTTCTTCTCATTCTGAGTTTTCAGCTTGAGGCTAAGCAGAAGCAGCATGCTGCTCATTGACCTTGAAAAAGTCTCTTACCGTTTTTCTGAATCAATCAAGAATCTTAAGAATTCTTTAATAAGTTCCTCATTACATGGGTATTAGTGGATCTTGATAATAGAAAATACTTTATTTTGGGGATTACCTTTTCTTTCCTTTGTAGTGCATAACTCTTAGTATACAACACTGTGAAATAGTTGCTGTACTTCAGCAGTACTCTAGACATACCCCAAAGTGTTCTAAGATAACAAAACAGATACTATTCATGGCCCATGGACTTTCATGGTGTTGTAGGAGGAATCTGAAGAACTAATTTCCATGAGTTTTCAAATATTCTGCAGAATCCAATCAAATATAGAAGGTCCACATTAGAAATCAAATATTAGAGGTACCTAGTTATTTCTCAGACTAGGCTTTAAGATCTCAGGAAAAAAAATGTTTTTGTTTTGACTTTAGGAACTGATTTCATCATTAGCCTTGAGTAGTTACATTTTTTTAATACAATCTGCTTTAATATGTCTCTTGTTGATCATGTTACTGATGCAGCTTGTAATGTCCCTAGTGATTTGGTGAGCATGAGTCGTTCTTCAAGGAGCTTACTCAGTCACAGATTTAGAAAGAGACAGTGTTTATAAAGAAAAAAATAACTGCACATCCTCTGAATATTTCCAAGCAGGAAGGAGGCAATAGCTTTATGTCTTTGGTCATTTGCTGTGGCACTGGTACTTGTCTTTCTAATGTGCTGCAGCAGCTTTTTTGAGATTCCATACACATCAAGCGAGTGGCCAGAGAGCAGAAGGCAGCACTATCCCTCTTCTCAAGCTTGTGACTACTAAATATTGCAGCTACAAGTCACAGTGGGGTTTGGTTGCCTTGTACCGCTACAGTAGAAAAAGGCTTTACCACTATTGGTGTTGCCCTCTCTAGGTCTGGGCTAGACAATAGCACAAATAGCAGGGCAAAATTGGAGTTAAAAGCATGAGTTTCTTCCTTATTTGAGAGACTGCTGGCTGGAGTATGGCTCAGAAGAGAAAGTGACAGAAGTTGCTGGGTTGTGACAAGCTGGGGGAGAGGGGAAAAAAGAACATTCCATAGAGAAAAGAGTTCATTGCTTGTAGCAAATCTGTAAAAGTGAGCATTTGCTTGACCGTTTGTCATGTCAGTCAACCATAAAATGACTTTCAGAAGTCTTGTGACTAGGAGGACACAGCCATTACTGCACTTTCACTGTTGGTAAGAAATTGAAACCAGAAGCTGCTAAGCTGCCTCTCTAATTGTGTTAAGTGAACGATCCTATGTGTCAGCCTTTTTCTGATTCATCCAAAGAAAGCTGCCAGACTTCGACAGTTAAGAGATTTGGCAGTAAGTAGTTCCTACAGGGAGCAAGCCTGAAGTTAAAATTTAAAAAAAATAATTATCATCTGGGATTGTTCCATTTTTCTTCCTTGCCAGACTTTGCTATCCAAACAAGTGGTTTTATATATGTTGATTTTTATGTGAATTAATATTACATACTGGTAGTTTTTCACTCCATAGGCAAGTGGAGAGAGATTACAGGAGGTCTCACTGCTACCCTGATTCTACGTTTGCACTGTAGAAGCAGCTGGACAAGTAGCCCAACATTTGAAATTATCAAGAGTCTCTCAAGAATCTCTGTTTTTCTATCCTACAGATGAATCCTTCAGATGAATTAACATCCCTTATGGGTGTCTGAAAATACAAAATACATATCCTTGTTCACATGGTATGCATGTCAATTATCTATAGGTAAGGGCAAGCTTTGGAGGTGTTATTTGAAAACTTGATTTTAGTGACTTACACTGATACTTTTCTTAACACAAGTCTAAAACCAAACCAAACTTCCAGAATGCTTGACTAGGGAATGCTTGCAGTCTTCTCAAATGGTGAGGACTTTTTTTGATTTTGAATAAAAATTTGTGTTTCTGGTATTTAATAGAGTATGTATTGTGCTGGTTTATTGCTTCCTTGCTGGGAGGCTCTTTACCAGAGTGATTTTATGAAAATTTCCCCAGATGTGCTGTGCCTTATTTCATTACTTGTTAGTCAAATTTGTTGTCAAGTGGTCAGACAGTGTAGAGGTTTACAGCACTGCCTTTGTGTGCTAGCTGAGCACTGTATTTACCAAATAACCTGTAGTCAGTTCGGTAGCAGGGGGGTAGATTCTGAACTGAAATTTTACTGCACCTTTGTTTCTACATGCTGACCTCTGTGTCCTTGTTTTTTGAATCTGTGCTTACCTGTTAACAACTAACTAGCCCATTTGAATCAAATTTCCTGAGTTCTAAATTCTGGCAATTGTTTCCCAGTCCTTGAGGAATAAAGAAGAAAAAGTATTTTCCTCTGAGTACATTCCTTCTAGTTTCTGATTAATAAAATTCTAGTAAATAAGGCTCAGTTAAACACACTTATTCACCCTAACACCTCTGAGAGGGTTTCACGTCAAATGGAATTAGTGATTCATCAGACTCTTAATTTGAGGTCTAGGTTTGGATGAGAATTATCCTTTCATCCTTTCAGGTGTGAAATTGAAGGTTCCCTGCTGGCTTAACAGCTGAGCACTTGGCCACAGTGTTCGACCTGAGAGTTTCATCCTATACATATAATTCCTCCCCATGCCTGTTAATCTGAAGTGACTATGAGAGAGGTAGCCCTGCATGTGCCTATGGCAGATTTCTTACAGTTCTGCTAGCACTTACAGAGAGAGCTGACCTATACATGTGTGTGTATATATATATATATATGAATATGTATTCTGTGGATCTTTTCCCTTTATGAGAAAAATAATTTATGTTTATACCAGAGGTCTGTATTCAGAGCTCTCAGAGCATTTCCAAAAATGACTGATAAATATTTTAAAATTAAAAATAAAGTTAAACTAGTTAGTGTAGTTGTTTCTGAGTACAATAAAATTCTTCAGTTGTCAACAGTAGTTGCAACTTGACAGCAATAGAGTCAACAGTAGTTGCCTGTGCATGGAAACTGGGTTTTTGCTAAGTATGTTATTACCATCATTGTGAAAGATCAACAGGTACAGTGTTTAATACTGTGGTGTGCTGAATCAAGAAATATTTTATTTGTTCACAGAAACAAAATTGTTTAAGAATGAAACATTTTTCTAATGTGCCTATTACTTCTGTGAAATTTTTAGGTGATAGTTGCTTCAATCAGTTTTCTTTTCATGTAAGATCTAAATTAAAAACCAGCCCACATCTGGGGGGCCTAACTTCTCACAAAAGAAACTGCTTCTTGCCAGCTCTTACAGTAGTAGCACAGCCAAAAAATTCTTTCACAGCATTGGTAAAACTAAATGATTTTTTCTTCCTATTCTTGTGCTCTCCCTGACATGTTCATAGATACTTACAGGTGGTGATGTGCTATTTGGAACAATTTGGTACATACCTATGTTACCTTTAGCTAGAAATTATCTGTGCTCTCTCCATCTCGTTCCCTACTGCCCAGACTTAGAAGGCTCCCAGATAGACAGTAAAATAATTTCTTGGCGACAAGGTAAACTTCAGCCACATGCATTGATCTTCAACCTCATCACAAATACCATGCAAACACAAAACAGACAGAGATAAGCAAAAGCACTACATCAGTTCCTCCCTGGTTTCTTAAATGTGCAGCATGATCTAAATGTCTTTTTTTAAAAAATTAAAATAAAAGAAAATCAAGCTTTTTTTTTAAATTGGAGTGAGGGATGCTTAGATCTCTAACTGATATTAATCTTTGTGGCAGCAGGTATTTTAGTCACTCCTCAATGCAATGTTTCCAAATGAAATCTTCAAAAAAAGATCTTTCTGGAGAAAGATCTCCAGAATCCCTGTCATAGATTTGCCTTGCTAAAAATAGTATGTATAAAATACATATTAAAATGTGCAAAAAAAAATGAGGACTTCCTTTTACTTAAAATGTGTGAAATCCTTAATGTCTGCTTCAGACTTTTAGTCCTTATACTCTTAATACTTACAGGAACAATTTCCTTTGGAGTTGTAGTACTGTTCACGTGCCTGAAATTACACCTGTGCTTATACGTTGTCTGTGTCAAGGAAATGATCAAATATATAAGCAATTGGTTAATTGTTATTTTGTTTTCTCTTCCCCCCCCCCCTCTGTTTACTAGAACTTCATGTAAATCATTTTACTGAAACTAATAATGGAGCTATAGGTGACAAATGTTATACATACCTACTTTGAGAAGAAGCCTGGTTGTGTCCATCAATTCTACTTCTAAATAAATTCATCATTTGAAATATTTTGAAAATATCAGACTACCGAATGCACAATAGTTAGCAAAAATGTAGTAATACATACAAATCTACTAATTCTAAAATATGAATGTTACATTGTCTAAAATGCAGGCAACCTGAATATTCATTGTATTAATTCCAGTATTTCTGTGAATGATTAGACTGCACACCTACACTTTTTGAGAGAGAAAAGAAGATATCTTACTCTTTGTATGTGTGTTGAAAAACAGAATTTACTACTGAGGATCAATGCTTTATTGCAAGACAAAAATAGCTGTTATCCACCTAGTTTTGTCTGGTCCCTTAGAGAATGGGAGCAGCCATCTTCATCAGTGCCTCTGTAGCCCATGATGTCTCTTGTTAGCATCTCCGTTATCTGCTCTGAGCTGAAGCATTGCTCTGTGGGGGTCCTTGTACAGAGGTTCAGGCTGTAGCTGGAGAGAAGCACCAGGTCCAGAAGCAGACCAAGTCCAGTGTGTAGTCTCAGCTGTAAGTGGAACTCATGCTCTGCAATGCAAGTGGATTTCCCACTGCCTACTGGGAAGGAGGTACCTGACCTGTAGAGTTAAGCCTCCCCTGTAGTCATTTAGATTTATGTCTTTGTGCACTTGAGCATTCAGAATTTTAACTTCCTGTTAAAAGTATGAAATTTTAATTTTTATCTGTCCTAAATAATCAGAAATTATTTTCACCTGGTAGTAAGGTTGGGAAGTGTTCATTGACTCCTTGTGCAGGCACCCCAGTTTCACACTGTGAGCATTCATCTCTTGTTAGTTGCATGTCTAATATGTGAAGACAGAAGGGACCAAAACAAAGATTCTTCTTGGTGTAATGATGCTGTCGTGAACAGGACCACAGTGTTTCTACCCAGGGCAATGCTTCCAAAGCTGTTAGAAATAAGAAATACTGTGTTGTTGGACTAATATCCAAGACCTGTAAACACTATTCAATAGAGTCCTTCACCTGGCATACTGAAGTAGGGAGAAGCACTGAAACTCACTGTTGAAACTCCTGTTTAGTGAGGAATGGCTAGAACAATAACTGGTGGACTTCTCTGAGCAAAAGCTTCATTGCAGTTCTTAATACAGTTAGCATACCAGATGATAACACTGGTTAAATATTTTGTCTTACACGTTATTTTATGGGAGGGGTGAAAACTGGGAAAGAAACTTGCTTACATCATTTATGTGAAAGCATCCAGGAGAAATAATGCTATCAGAATCTCTAGACTAATGGAACTGTCTGAATAGGTAGGCTGTTCTTCTCCCTTCATCTGGCAAGCTGTTATTTGGGGCACTGAACATTACTGTGCATTTTTTTCAGTTTTACTGCTTGCAGTTCCCTGTGAAAAAAATAAATCAGTAAATATTTTCTATTCAAACAAAAAGATACGAAGCAAAGAATGAATTCCTTTACTCAATGATTTTTTTTTCCTTTTACTTTTCTTTCCACATCATTTGCTTAGTCTTTTCTTTTTTCCTTAGTAGCTAGAATTCCATTTAATTTTTTTCTCTGCTGGGATCATGATTTAGCCTGTGTGCCACAGAAAAGCAGAATGGTAGAAATGCTCTTTTATCTTCTAATGTAATCAATTATTAATCCAACTCATATAATGTAATTAATTAATATAAGTAATCACTCAAGTGAGTTCTTCGGTTTTAACTCAAATAAGATTCCAATTAAATATGGAGAAAAATACTGTTACAGCATTTATATAAACTTTGACATCTGTAGATCCTTAGCTGTTAATTGTGTGATAATAATCCTAGTGGCTTTGATTAGTGAAGAATGGTCACCATTAAAGCTTTTCTTTCTTGGTGCTTTGGGGGGTTAGTTACCTCTCAGGTTTGCCACTCCATGGTAGGTATTGGGATGGATGCAGGCAAGACTGAACCAGCTCATTCCAGCAGTGATTTGAATCACCAGGCATACAGTCGCCTGGCTGCACTCAGACACTTTCAAACATCTTAACTGGTCTGTTCAGTTCTTCTTTACATCATCAGGCATCTGTGTAATGAGTCTGGGACATGAATAAAGAAGAACAGAGAGAATTTTCCAGCACAAGCAGTTTCTTGATTTCCCAGCTTTGAACTCCTCCTACCTTCTAAGGCTGATTTAGACGACAGTGAAAACCATAGGATTAGCAACATGTATCAAATAACACGTTAACAATATTGTCAAGCACAAGATCATCTCAGTGAAATGTTACCTGACACATCTGTCAAACTAGACAAAGCCTACAGTTGTTTCATTTCTCTATTGTGTCCTTTAGCACACTTACAATGTGTTGTCAGGCAGTAAGTTCCTTTACCCTGGCTGCTGTGCAGTGTAGATGCCTGCAGTTATTCTGGGTGAACTAGACTTGATGGACTAATGGACTAAAATGATGACATTGCAACAAGGAATTACATTACAAATGCCTTTTCACAGTTCAGCTATTTTGTTCATGTAACCTGTTATATATTAGAGAGAGAAGACGAGGGGTTCCTTTCACAGGTGTATTGTCATTTCACTCAATTTCAGCTGCAGGATTTGAGCATTCTGTGCACACGTTTGCCATACACAGGAGGTGTAGTCAGTGCAGTGTGAGTGTGCCAGTACAGAGAAAGGGATGAGAATAGAAATTATTATTAAGAGATGAGAGGCAGTTGCACCTCTAATGTCTTATCACGCATTGACTTTTCCAGTTACTCAGCTCTGATACACTGGAATTATGCAGAAGCTGCATGGAAGGATAGGAGAAGTTGTAAAAATAATGCAGAAGAAATGTTTTCTGCTTTGCAATCCTGGTGCTTGCAGGAGATCAGATCTTTGTGAACTGAAATGTCTGCAGTCTAAGACAGGAACTAAGGAGAGAAAAATTGCTTAAAACAACAGAGCAAAATGTCATTAATTTCCCTACTTTTGACTTTCTCCTTTTCTGTTGGTGCTACTGCTGATGTGAAGAATTTGGTGAAAATAGGTACGGTTCTGATACGGGGTAACAGAATAGTGGAAGGTGGTAGATAGTGCATCCCTCTGCAAATTCACATCTTTATACAGAAATGGTTACACACAATGCATAAACTGATATGTTGCCAAAGGCAATATCCATCTCCATATGCAAAGCAACAAAAAACATGCAATGGAGGCATCCTGTAAGAGGAGCCATCAGCATTTTATTTTGACAAATCTTGGTGATTATTTGTGCATGCATATGTATGTCCATAGTTATTTAAATTATTTTTCAAATATGAGCTAAATTCTTAACCCTTGAAAACAAGCTACTCTTGTTTTTCTAGGAAGATGGATAAGAGTTCTATCATTTCATTTCTGGGTGAATTTTGGCCTAACATGTTCACATATTCAACCCTTCTAGGAGCACTCACCTGATGTACTTGTTAAATTCTGTAGAGTCAGTGGATCTACAGCAATATTTTTGTATTAGCTATAAATAAGCTATAAAACACATCTTCTTTTCCTGAGAATGTGTGTCATTTTTTTATGTATCTTTCTGGGTAACCAATATGGAATCACAGTCTAAAATGTTTGCAGTTGTGTGTCATTATTTTATTTAGCATTTTATATAAATGGTTATACTCTAGGTATTACCTTTGAATATGCATTAGAGCCATAGCAGCTTTAAAGCAAAGTTAGGTGTAAGGATTTATTTTCATATAATTGGCTGATGATGCCTGCCTTCAATTTTTCTGTTCCTTTATTCCAAGTGAAGACTCTTTTTATGTCTCACCATTTTTTAAATTGTTATTATTTTGTTACAACCAGAAGCAGAATTCATTCTCATTATTAGAGGGTGTCTGAGCAAAAGTTATAGCATTTTAAAATATCTTTTATTTATTTGGGCCAGCCCTGCATTAACTCTTGAGTGAACTAGCTTGACTTTTATCCACTGAGATTCAACAGAAGAATACAATATTTCAAGAAGTTTTACACCGGGGGTTTAAAATTTCCTATCTGCTTTCTTCTATTTAAGTAATTCTAATACACACAAGAAAGCAATCTAATTATAATTAAGATATTAACATGTAAGAATTCATACTGAATAACAGAAAGTGCAAAGTTCTTTTTCCTAAGGAAATTCAGGAGAGACAATAGAAGCTCCTGAATCTATTGAAGTTATGTTTCACTCTTTGACTAAATGAACATAAGATGGGATCTTGTGCATCAAAGAGTCAGAAAACTGGAATTTGCCTGGAAACCTGTACTTTAATTCACTGCTTCTCTGAAGTTTCAAAGGGGCCTTCACAGTCCACTAGTCTTTAGTTTTGTTTCTGAAGAAACTAACAAGCCCACTGAAGTCTTTCAAGCACTGGACTCTTTACCTAGTCTTCTATTACAGTGTTGAAAACTTGAGTATGTCACACATTACAAAAGGCAAGTTAATTCTAAAGAGACTCAAAAGAAAAGATTAAGTATCTGCCAGTGTTGGGTAACTTTGACTGCTCCTGAGCAAGGCCTACTATTATCAATTAGGAACACTGAATTTACTAAATTTTTAGCTTCCCTGTGTTCTTTACGAACCACTGGTGCCTTTAGATTTTGAAATATTTCTAATATGATTTTCCTGCGTAGTTGTGCAATTATATAAGTCATCAAAAAGAAATAAAAGGGAGGCCAGTGAAAGAGGCAAATATATCTATGTATTCTAATACCTGTATTAAATTTAGCTTGTTGATTTAAAAAGTAAACCACCTTAGAAAGATACATTCATTGCATTTGCCTCATTACCTTTTCCTTGGTGATTTTAAAGGAGATGTTAGGAATGGGACCCAGGAAATCCACCTGCAGAGAGAGTAGATTGAAACAAATCAAACATACAGTCAGAAAAGGTGAACTGTTAATGCACGTGAAAAATGTGCTTTCTAGTCTGTGTGAATGGGTTTGCCATGTTTTGTGCTTCTGCAGTGCTTGTTTGCTGCTTCTGTCAGTGGGCTTATCTGTGGTAGGAAGCAGCAGCAGAAAAATTCTGGTTAGAAAGTCACCGCTGCTAATTACACAACTTACTGCACAAAAGTCCTTAGTGATGTATTTTCATATTCTTGTACATGTGCTTTCACTCCATAAGTAAACTGAAAAATAAGTAAAATGCTGTGGTGCTGGCATTCTGTGCAAGGTAATTCCATGACAATGGAGCCCACCTGCTGTTTCTTGGGGTAAGGAGGTTGCAAACAATTTAGAAACCCATGGCAGCTGTGAAAGAATGCTTTTCAAAGGAACTAAAAGAACATTTGTTGCTACCAAAAAAAGAAAAAGGCAACAAATCTTGTTTAAAATATTCCAAATTACCATAGGTAAATGGAAAAAAAGTGAAAAAGAAATCTGAAGTTCTGATTTACATGTTACTGCCCTTGTACTAAGCAAAACCATAAAGCAGTTTTAAAAACACTAGTAGGTACTTAAGAGATGAGAAGAACTGGGGTTTTTTGTCTAAAATCAGAATATTTATTTGTTCCTAATCTTTCACTTAAAGGATCTGTGTGCTGTTAGAGTATGCGGCGGTGTTGAACTGTCCCAGACCAGGGGCTTTTTGCTATTTCCCTTTCCCCAAAAGCAAGCTGAGATTATCTAAAAATTCAGCAATAGAGAGGAAAAAGTGGAAAAACACAAATAAGCATGGATGTCAGATTGCATATAGCTTGCATTTTCCCATAGGCCATCAAGGGCAGGCTGTTTTCAGTTTGTGTTACAGAAAAAAACAAGAGAGCACCATACGTTCATTCTCCTGAGTAAAAGATCCTGCTGTGACCTACCGGAGTCAGAACTGACAGCCTGTGTCCTCCTGGCTCTCTGTGTTGCCTCCTCTCCAGAACAAACAGACACATGGTGCCCCCACTGAGAGTCCATTACCATACTGCACCAAGGTGTCTTTGTTTCCGATGGCATTCTGTTCAGACCGACTCCACCTACTGCAAAAGCAGATGCTAGTCCTACACAGCACCTTGCCCATGGGATGCCCATCTTCAGAAGTATAGTGCTCCAGGAGGTGACATTCCCCTGTCGAAATTAATGGGCTGTGTTTCTCACTTTTAAGTGCCTGCAGCTCATTACAGCTTCATTTTCTCATGTGTATATGAGGCTAAAAGAGAACAACTTTATCTCTTCTCTTTTCCGCCAATTTCTCACTGTTCTCCATTAATACTCTGTAGGATTCCTGTGAGGATAGTCACCAAAGCAGGAAAGCCCCAGGCTTTGTTTAATACCTCACTGCAGTGTCTTCACCATTTTTCTCATAAAAACGCCTTTATATGTGTTCTAGAACACTTGCTGTGTTATTTGTCTGTTTTGGGGGGGATATTCTGATTCCTTTTACAAATTTTCTTCTCTTTCCTTCTAAGCTATTGCATGCTTTTCTGAATTCTTTATCTTTGTGGGTTCTTCACCCCTCTCCTGTGATACTCAAAGACTTTTCCTTCCTGTGTTTTTAGAATCCTATTCTTCACCATAAATATTTTCTTTCATGAAACTGAAGGAGATATTAAAGATAGTTCAATCCATAGCAGAATTTGCAGGCATTTGAATCTGCTCTTGTGAGTTCTAACATCTGTGAAAATAAAAATGAGTAAACTATTACAAGAGTATCAAATCCATAAGATAACATGAGTCAACTTTAAGGCATGTGCTTGCTTTTTAATGTTTCCCTATATGTACTTGCAACATATAACTATCATTTGTGCCAGATATCATCTTGTTCTACCAAAAATGAGTTCACAAGCATGGCCTCTTATACTGATTGTTTATGTATATTTTTAAAGGGCCTGTACAATCCTTTAAAAATATTGACATGTACAATGGAGGAACTTTTCAAAATGGGGTTTTCTTATGGTTCTATCTTTATTTAGTACTGTTTGTTTGGGGTTTTTTCACCCTCAACACAGGTCTTGCTCATGGCTAAACATTAGTTTTCACATTCAGATTTTGTCCTAACCAATTCCTTGCTGGAGAATCTCAGTACCTGTCAGGCTGATCCAGAATAACCTACATTGTGCTTCATGATTGTCTTTAAACCCTTGATAACTATGAATTTTGTGGTACTTATTCCCAGAAGCAGCTGTAAACTATGTTCCATATCTTCTTTGATTTTGAATTAATCCAAATCCCCAATTATTAATTTAGTGCTTGATTTTCACTTTAAAAAATTGTACCTGTGTCCCTTTAACTGCAGTTACCTGTGTGTCATAGAGCTTTAATGTTCTGAAATGTCTGTGGATGTCAGACAGCGCTCATTACAAGATAGTCCTAGGACATCATGTCAGATAACTTTACTGAAAGCCAAGATGCACTGAGTTTCTACAGTGCCTCATCCAGTTGTCAGCCTGTTTGAGAAGAAAACTTAATTGGTTTCAGATGTTGTTCTTTTATAGGAACCTGTGGGTTTTTCTATTGGTTCTGGTTAGTCTTTTTTTACTCTAGTATTTTTTGTGGGGATTGTATCTATTTAAACAGGTCTATAAATTCTCAGGTCCTGTATTGTTTCTTCATTTTCTATTGCCTTTTACTGTAATTATTTTGTGTTCCCAGTCCTCCCAGGATTATTTTGCTTGTGCACTTCTCTTGGTCATAAATTTGATTATTGTACTACAGTGGTTTACCCTAAGAAAATTAATGTAATCTCTTCAAGATTCTGTGCTGTGAACCATAACTCTCCGAACTGCTATTTAACTTCCCAAGCATTATAAATGCATTTCCCTAGCTGCTCCATGTGGAAGCCATCTCATAGCAAAGTGTCATTTTCCTAGTGGACCGATAGCACACAGAAATAATAAGTGCAAATAGTAAATATTTTGAAGACTTGCAATACAACAGTCACAGAATACCACCCCACTTGTGAGAAACACTCATATAGTAACTTTGCTTTTTGAACTTAAAAATCCCATCTTCAGTGTGAAGTGTTATGTGTCAAATAGGTTGACAGCTATATAAACTCATGAATATAAACTCAGTAACTTTGCAAGTAACTTCTTGGACCATAAAATCCAGTTATGAAAATGGAGAAGTATGTGAGGGAGAGATTCAATGCATCAAAGAATATTCCAAATCTTGAAATGTTAATGAATAATACTGCTGTATTGCATACCTGTAAGTACAAAAGACCAAAAACTACCTGGCAAAAAAATTAATACTTTTTTTGCCATTTATACCTCATGAGACACTTAATGGAATACTATTACCATGCTTCAGATAGTAGGTGCTTCAAATACTAACTTGTAGTTTCTTGAGATACTGTATTTCTGAGCATTACACTGCTTATCTCAATTATTTAATTACAGTACTTCCAGTGTATATGCTATGAGGTAAATCGTACTGATTTACCTAATTCTCTACAAAAACTTTGAATCATGATTTCCAAAATCGAGTATTGTGTAAAAGAGGAGACTTTATACAAAGGTAAGTGTACACATGGACACAGACACAAACATATTTCTTCTTGTGCATAAGGGCCACACATCTTTCTGTGTAACTGCTTCTTCCATGGAGTTTAAGCATCTTCACATGAAACTAGATTCTGTTACTAAGAAAAGAGAGTTAATATGTAGAGCAGGGATGTCCAAGACTGAATACTGTAATAGAAAGCACTGAATTCTCACGACCTTGCTGTAGTCCATTGTGACTAAATATAGAATGTTTCCTCCAAATGTGAAGTGACAAAAAAACCCCATACAGCTTAGCTATAAAAACAATGCATTTGTACTCTCCAGATCCGAAATGGAGACATCTTAAGAAGAGTTTAAAAAATTAGTTACTTCTCTTGCAAAATGAATTTTAAATAGACAATTTTTTTAGTTATCTTTATAAATTACAAGAAAAAATGTATTGGCTATCAGTTGGCTGAAGGTTTTAATTGCTGTATAAAGTCTATGTTATTAGACCTTACTTTAAGATTGCCTGTGACAGCAAGGACTGTGGCCCACATGTTTCTTCTAAATCAGCAGTGTTAAGACTGAGGTATGTTATGCATCTGTATTGGTCTGAGAAAAATGGTGAGAAGAAATTAGATTTTCTGGCATTCAAGAAGGGAGATTCTGTTATTTAACCCTTTGCAAGGTGGATCTCCTCTGCTGTTTGTAAGCTGTTCCACTAGGACAGGCATGGAGACTAGGGACAGGAGCAGGAAAAAGCCAGAAAGTCCCATGAAAAGTGTACCCCTCTGAGGTGCAAATACCTTTAGAAGAAACTGAGCTTTTAAGGCTGTGAAACCAGTGTAATGTAACAGCTGTATCATATTGTCCATATTACTTGACAATTATTGTGGTATTGAGTAAAAAACTAAGGAAGCAAGTGGTTATACTGAATTCTAATTAGCTTGATTCTTTTTTAGGGCTCTGCTGGTCATAAGCTCTGTCATAGGCAGGCGTATATGAATGTCTGGAAGCCTTGTATCTCCACAGTCTCTTTTTATCTGTGATATTTAAAACCGAATATAAGTTCAGGCTAAAAAGTAATAATTCTGCAGTCATTATTTATAATGATTTGGTTTACACAGAATTTTCAAGTACCATCTGGTAGAATTACTAGAAAGTATGTTAAACTTCTTAATACATGCTTAGGGCTGCAAGAATTGCTTAGATTAGCTTTCCTCTACTACCAAAATATTTCAGCATGTACATTTGAGGGGTGTGTGTGTGCAAATGCAAACACAGTATGCATGTTGCTTTGGAATATCTTGCCAGCATAAGCAAGACTTTTTCAATTTTCCTAGCACTGCAAGTGTACATCTTTCATGAATTTATTTTTCTATTTCTAAAACAACATCATGAGGCCCTTTTTCCAGCTGTTAGTGTTTCTGTGTACACATAGGCTTATTTATTCTACCCATTTTCCTCTGTCAGATGTAACAGTCTAAGAGAAACCTCCGCCTTTCTTGGTGACCACTGTGAGGTGGAGGTTCTCTCAAATGAAAAACAAACTGATGGCTTTAGAAGGTCAGAGGGTCTGGATTGAGGGTGGTTCTCAGTAGCTTGTTTTACAATAAAAACAAAAAGCCAGATTTGATTAAAAAAGCAAAACTCAATAAAGATAAATAGAATTCAGTAACTTATGAAGCCCACTTTACCTTAGCCATTCTAAAGGATGTTACAAAAACTCAATTATCATTGTAAAATAAGGTGATGTTATTCTACTGACAAGGGTTATAAATCCCGTTTCCTATTATTGGTCATCATGCAGTTTCTGTTTTCATAGTCATTTTCCATCATTTGTAATTTTACTGTGGCACAATACTTGCAAATATTTCGTCAATAGATGTATCACTTGTTCATGGTAATTCTGGATGCTGCTGGAACTTACTACTGTGTTTCTGTTGTCCTATATCTCCCTAGAATACTTACTGTTAAATTTAAAAGTGTAGAAGCTCAGGAAAGTGGTCAATCTACTCATGCAAATATCAGTGAAAAATAAAATGCTAAAATTCTCTTTATAAATATATATGTTTATAAATACCTGCTTTTTAATATCACCACAGTTCTATTCACTTCACTGAAGTGATACCAGCTTACAAGCGCTAAGTTACTGTTCACATCCCAGTGATGAGGAAAATCCATATACATCTGTTGAGCTTCCAACTCCTTATGTTTAACTGTTGTCAGGTAAATGATGTGTGAGTAGCCGTGCATCTATGACCAAGGGTAAAGGCTGTGTAAATGAATTTTTGTTACTGAGCAGACTACCCTGATATTAACTCCAAAGCAAGTCAGGCTGCTTCTCCACTATACCACTCTCCTGATATATTTCCGTTCATTTGCCCTTGGCTATTGAGATTCAGACAGTATCTTCATTAGAGGTGTAAGAATTGGCATAAATAAGTACCACAAGACCATTGCCACATTGGTTCGTTTCAGGGTTACTTTACTGTAGACAGTGAGAGTGACATTACAGTGTTCAATCTCTGAAATACTGCCCTAGTTTTTCTTTTATTTTTTCAGTCATGCACTGTTTATTCTGAGTATGTTGTCTTGACAGCACTTCTTATAGCTGGCCAGAACTGTATATCTTTGCGTCTCATTGGCACAGTGATGGGGCTGAGAAATCTTTTGGCTTTTGGAACTGGTAAGCAGCCATTGGTCCTTTTGACTCCCTAGGGGAAGAGAACCTCCTGTCTGATCTTGAAGACCTGTACCTGAATTCTGATGTTACATTGGTCAAAACTTCTTTGATCATTTCATGACAAAATTTGGTTTAACCCACAAAGTCTGTGTTTTATCTGTCTTACTCATTTTTGTTTCCTAGCAGACTTACCTTGTTAATGTGGAGTATTGTGCACCCACTTCAGCTTTTACTTCTAGCCTTCTTGAGGTGGCATATCTCTTTATCAATCATGATTGATAGTTCTTGCTGCTTTTATTGTGGAGCATCTGATTCCATGCCATGTTGTTGTTCTTTCACCACTTAGATATGTCTCCTTTATGGCACTAGGGTACAAATGTGTCTGCTGCTTCTTACTGACCTTGATGGCAAACAGCAGTTCTAGGCTAAATGTACTTAATCAGTTTTCAAGTATTGAACTGCTGCCTTTCAGGTCTCTCTACAGTATGGAAGTTGAGGGAAACTGAAGGTATTGGGGGACATAGGAAAAAGAATTATGAGACTGTACAGGCTGTAGCAGGAACTCTAGTGACAGTGCTTTTTCCTTTCGGTTCCATTTTGACCTCTTTGATGAATAGCTGATGTGTCAGCATAATAATTTGTCAGCACTGCTAATTTTACTGCCAGTGTATGCTGCTTTTGTGAATAGATTGCTCAACTATGTCACACATTTATTAAATAATACAGTGATTATTGCGTTTGCAAATGTTATGCTGTTTTGTTAGCCACATAAATGCATATGGGTTCCTTAATAATTAGATACTGTAGGAGCTGGGTGAAAATGTGGGTGAGCAGTCGATGTTGTTCCTTTAAACATACACAGCTTGAAAAGCAGATGGAATTGTGTTCTCATGATGTTTAAGGACTTTTAGAGCACTACATATCACCAGCATCTGGAGACCAATTACTGAAGAGGCTCCACAGGGGTCTTGCCTCAGGGCTTTTAGTTGGATGAATAATATATAAACTCTGTCGTTTCCCACTGAGAGCAACCAGAGCAGTTTCAGGAGGAAATAAGCCTTTTAGGCATTGAACTGAAAATGAAATAAAAGCACAGGATTCAAAATGAAGCAGTTTTGCTTTTACATACAAAGTTGAACATAGTGTATTAGTTGCATGAATTCTGATTTTTTTTTCCCTTTATCATGTCAGAGTTCTGCTTTTCCTAATTTTGGGACACATCTATTTGAAAGCCTTAGCAAAATGCCATAAGATCCATTCAGGTACTCCAAGAACTAGTATACTAGATTTTCTTTTAAAGAAGTGGTGAAAATGAACTTTAGTATCTGCATCATTCATTTTATAACACCGGTTCAGCATTAAAGTACTCAAACCTTAATCAGATTTTATCTCACTTATCATTGTGTGTGGCTCTAGGTTTACTCACTATGCTTTTTACAACTAGAAAGAGATTAGTTAATGGTATACCCAGTACTATTCAGTACCATCTTTCAACTCTTGATACCCCTTCAAATTCCTAATCATTATCTTCTGCTTCTATTTACTTGAAAGCAATACATGTTTGAAAAGGACGTAAAAATATCTGAATGAAGACATTTACATCTAAAAAGAAATGTATATCTTGCTTAATTATAGCAGAAATCTTTTTCTAATGGTTTGTTGCAAAATAGATGCAAGTGGAAAATCACTGAGTGGGCACTTTAGAGCTGAAGAATACAATAACTGGAGAATACTACTGAGACCTGTGCAGAAGAAAACATATGCTGTTAATTTAAAAAATAATAATAATAAAAAGTATTTTTTAAAAACGCAATGTCATTGGTGCTATACTTGTTTTACTTCAAAACTTCCTAGATGATATTTTGTGTAAATATGAAAGCTCAGACCCATTAATTTTTTATTATGGTAGTAATCTGTTTGAGGCAAGTATTCTTTCAACTTCAGCGTAACTATTCAGCTGAACACTCAGCTGTGAAGCATTTGCAGATTTGATCATGGCACCAAAATCTCCTAAGTGAAATTAAATTTGAATGGAAAATGGTAGCAGTAACCTGATGTTCCTGGGAGAAAAGGACCAGAATGTATGTGGAAGCTAAATGTTATCATAAGATTGATTGATTTGATATTCAGAGAGCTTCAGAAGAACAAGTGCAGCATACCCTCCAAAGGAATAGAAAGTGCCGTATTATTTATTAATTATTGTCATACAATGGAATGGTAGAGCCACAAGAAAAAGCAGGGTGTATTTTTGCCAGATTACATATCAAACTATGTTGAAAGTATGTAACGTACCTTTTTTTTTCTTTTTCATGAGAAACTACCCATGCAGTAAAGAGAAAGAAAAGTAGCTAGCCAGACTAAGTATCTGGCTAAATTGAACCTGGCTAATATAGAAGAGCTCAAGTTGCACTTCAGTGAGATTAAAAAGGCATTGCTTGTTCCAAAACCTCTATTGTCTCAAAAAACCTCTGAATTGTCTCAAGTTGTTAATGTTCATTGCAAGTCTAGGGCTGGTAATCTTTCTGCTGATGTTTGAAAAAGTCATTCATCACTTCTCCTCCACTTCCTGTTTTTTTCTTTCCTTCCATTTTCATGCATTAATATTCTACCCAGTGTGAGTTAGCTGTAGCTAAGAATCCTTCTTCTGTCTGTAATCAATGCATTGTGCCACTGCTTCTTTGTGAACACAGTTATCAAGCAGGTTATTGACCTTGAAGCTTAAAACTGGATAATACTAAACTCTCTCTTTCCAAGTAAACTGTGAGAGTTTAAAAGGCAAGGAAAAGGTTTGGTTGGTCACAGCAATAGCAATGAAGGATTCAGGGTATATAGAGATAGTCAAAGTGGCAAGGAAAGTAAATTATGGTATGTGTTGGAACAGTGTGCTGAAATCTAGTGAAAAAAGAAAGAAACTTCCAGATATCGCCTCAGTAACTCCTTCACTGCAAGGTCTGTTGTGATAGCCATCACTATGAAGAAAAAAAGTGCAATGAGGGATTTGGAGTTTGTACATTGTGTGTTGTTGGATCGTGAGGGTTTTTTAACTAAGAAAACTGAAGTGTCCAAAATCAAATAATCAAAACTTGATTTATGTGGAAAGAGAATCTCTTGTTAACTCCTTGTATCTTCCCAGAACACGCAGGTGAGATGAATCTAAATCCCTGAGATCACATAAGTTTGTGGTTCAGTTGTCTCCATAACACAACTTTTGACCCTGCAATCTTGAGTGTTGCTGCTACAAAGCAAAAATGCAGCTTAGAAGCATTTCTGCTGCAGAAATATCTGTTCAGAACACTGGCTTAAGTCAGGCCAGGAGGAGGGGAGCTGCTCTTTTTTGGCCACCTTCATGGAGAAACTTACCATTCCCTCTCAGGGAGTATTGTACATAAGATGTTTCCTTTCCTTATCTGTTGGTCAGACTCGGAGGTTGCAGTGGAGTGTGCCACCTTTCTTCTGAGCATCTGCATGGCAAGATAAAAGCTCTGTGGGCTCAGCATAGTAAGTCCATAAAATAAGAAGTCTGTAAAAATAGTTAGTAATAAGGCATGCTTGATCCCTCCAGGCACAAAGGCAGCTCATCTTATCACAGCCTCAGCTCTCCTAAGCTGCTGGAATGAATCCGTCCACTCGTTGCTATAATACAGTTACCTCTCTTGCAATAGGGATGGTCAGACTGTTCAGCTGTATGTGGGAATAGAAGTGAACACACCAAAATAAAAGCACAAATAAAAAGATATAGCACATTCATTTTGAATGCCCTTGTTTCTTCTTAAATGGCACTTTTACTAGGCCATTATAGTGCCTGGGGATGGGAGGAAAAAGTAATACCTCATTTAGCATGTCATGTTACTCGTTGCTTCTGCTCCATTCCTTTCTATCTGTGAGAGCTAGTTTGCACCTTTACATAGCAGCTGAATAGAAAAGATGTAAGCTTTGCCTATGTCCAATTTTAAATCAGCTTTTATCCATCTAACAGATTTTAGCACTCATTTCAGTGTCAGATATACTTGCAAATCTAATTATCAGTTAAACATCATTCTTATCCTGATTTGTTTAATATGATTCTTTTGTTGTCTCATTTTCTGCATAATTGAAATGCAATTTGCTTATAAATTTCCTTTTGTGTAAAGTTGTATTTGACTCAGCTTATAAATTTTTTTTAAGTTAATTTACAAATCCAAAACCTTTTCTAGCAGTGTTGGAAGAACAACTATGATTTTACTTCTGTTCTGGACTTTATAGGACTGAAAAAAAGAGAAAAAGTATTTCTTGATTTGCAAATTTAACAACTTCTGTATTAGACCCATTTTGGGAAGGTCAGTGCCAATACTGTAAGAATTCATTTATACAGGTTATATTTTTGGAGGAAAATACACTTCACTGTATTCTAGCAAGTTGAGAGATGCATGCTTCATGTTCAGGGGGTCAGCCTGTGGAGAGCCCGCTTTCCCCGTAAGCCGTTGTGATAAAGCAGGGCTGTCGAGAACCTGATTTTCATTTCCTTACAACTTTAGTGCTGGACACTTTCTTTGCAAGTTTCATGAAATATTCAAAACTTGTTTCATCTGGTATTTCTCATCTAACGCAACACATCTGAACACATTTCAAACAGATCACTTTCAAATCTCTGTAAACTGCTTTGGTCGTTTAGGAGTACTTTTGAGCAATCTCCAACGATAAAAGTTTAAAGCCCAAAGGCAATCTGTAGCTACTGATCGCCATAGACAGCTTTTTTCTTTCCTTTTTTTCAAACAAGTTACGTATTACTTCTGATTTTTGTTATTTATACTGGAAGAATTATTGAGTAAATATATATATATATATGCATATCACAATTACTACTATTTTAAAAATTTTGTTTATAGTGCATGTAAAGTAGAATTAAGAAGTCTTTCCATAGCATTGTGTTCTATGCTATGGTTTAAATGAAGGGAAAAATATCTTCAGCAACTTGTTAATGAAAAATTAATTCTATTCAAAAATATGCTGTAGTTTCACATTTTTAAGCTTTGTCTAACCTTTTAAGGCTGGTTTACTATCTTAAAGAAGAAACAAGGGTTTCATTTGCCATAGGTAGCATATATATAATTTACTCCATACTCTTGCAGTGTTGCAAAATGTAGTATTTTATTTAAATATCTATTAAATAACTTTTTTTTTTTTTTTTTTTTTTTGTCTTGTGTTATTTTGATGTCTCCTTCTGCCAAGAGACATTTAGTCAAACACTGTAATCTCTGCAGCAAACTAGCTCCTCTGCCTGTTTACTCCCTTTCAAGAATGCTTTGAAAAATTTCATAACTCTCTCAAAGAGAGGTCAGAGAAGGAGGGAATGAGAATTATTATCTGAGAGACCAGCATTGTACAATAGTCAAATATCTGATGAATACTCCTTGTCATCTCTCATGTGGGTGACTTCTTCAAAGAAAGACAGTGTGGTTATTTCTTAGCTATTAAAAATGAACTGGCTGCAGAAAATAGATAGCAATTTAAAAATGCCCTCTGATGTTTTGTGGATTAAAAGATGGAGCTGTGCTGACTAAAATTAATCCCATGCACAGTGTCTCGAGTTTTAGGGCACGTGTAAAATTCTGTTTTAGTTCTTCATCTCACATAGCATTTACCATAAGGACCATGTTTGTTCAGTTCCTTGAGTTATAACATTATAAGCAAGGGATTGGATTTTAAAGATTTTTTTTTTCCTTTTCAATGTAGTTTAACTTATTATTACTACCTTACATGTGTAGCTAAAAGCAGGTAGTGTTGCCTGAAAGGCTGACTCTGAAATAGTGGCCAAAAATGCAAATTAGGAAAAGCAATGAGTAAAGAAAACAGAAACATTGTTATGCCATTAATATTACTTTTATCCATCCACCAGGTGAAACCTGAGTTCAAAGCTCCGATCTCGAAAATGCAGTGCAGAATAGGGTTATATTTGTATTATGTAGCATGAATGCTCCAAGATAAGAAGTTACCTTGCTACAGGTGCTACGGATGCTGAATGATTATACTGATTTGTGGGTCTGGAAAAATTTAAGACAAATTCATTGAGGGCTCATAAATATGTAGGCAAGTCCTTTACCTCAGGACTCTCTGAGGTTCGCGCTTCTAGAAACAGAGAAAGGTATGGGGAGAAAGGATAGTAAACTCATCTGTTCTCATATGATTTCAAAATTACCTGCTGTTAATCACTCAGAAGATTCTGGACTAACTGAACCCACAAAGAACTTCTACTCCGAACTGGTAAAGTTTACTCCAAGGTAAAAGTGGATCTGAGGAATAGCATGCCTTAAAAAATCCTTTAGGAATAAAATAAATAAAATAAAATAAAATAAAATAAAATAAAATAAAATAAAAAATAAAAATAAAATACACTTAATTCCAGGTTTAGAAAGAACTTTCACACAGGTATATTAAGGCATGTAATCTTCCCTTAGAGCACTTATATGCCTTCTCCAAGGTAGGTATTTTCTAAAACTACCAATGACTAAATATTTAATGGGAAAGAAATGTTATTGAGTAAAAAGATGCTGCTCTTCTAAGAAAATGAAAGGGAATGAGTTTAATAGAAAGCCTTTATTTATCTTTTAGTTTTTCTACTCTTAATGATGTATTATGATAAAGATTTACTGTTAAATGACCTTCATATTAATTATGAAAATTTAAACTTAATGACTCAGTGCTGAATTCAGCTGCCCACAAATAGAAATCTGGAAATTAGTCTCAAATTATTGCAGGTTTACTCCATGTTAATCAAGGTACAGTTTTGAGCCCCCGATCTTGTTAGAGATTAATTACATAATTCAAACTATAATTTTAGACTATTCCAAGTAATTAAAAATTAATCTATTTAAAAGGTAAAAGAAGTCCAGATTTAGTGTGTTCTTTCAATCTTTTGTTGTCCTCTTCTCCTTTTCTTTTTCACTACAGGAGTTGTAGACAAATTTGTCTTCAAAAATCTGGTCCCTTTCCAGTTTTGGGAAATATGGGGGACATTATTTCACTTATGTGAAATCTAAATATTGTTTTTCTTGGTCATATTTGCTTTTGGTCCAAAGTCTACTGTAAAGAAGTGACATCAAGCAAACAGTACAACTGGAGATGTAGGCTTAACAAATTCAAAGAATACAAAACAAACTTACTGCCAGGGGTGGAACTAAGTTGGAAGCCAAGATCATTGTGTATTGAAGCACAATTGTGTGTATTGCTGCTCTGTAACAGAGTAGCAGAGAAAATAGAAATAAACATTAAATAAACCTTCATAATCACTTTCTAATTACTGAAATATGAGGGTTTTTTTCCATTTTTTTTCATCAGTATTTTTTCAAGTGTTATTCTTTGTATGTGATTGGTATGTGTACCTCTGATACTTGCTGTGAAAACTCTCAAGAATTTGAAACTTGAAATTTAAAAACCCACACAACTTCCACATAGACAAGGTTAAATACTGAGACCAATTGTCATTTATTTATTGTTCCTTTTTAGTTTTTACTCTCATTGTATCCAGAACATGTTAATTATTATAAAAACATAAAGACTGTTCTTGCCTCAGGAGTTTTCTGTTTGCTTTCAGATCATATTTTTAACTGGAGTTTATAGATTCTACAGCAAAGGTGTTAATTTAATTTTGACATTTGTAGTCAAGGGAAGGAAAATAATTTCTGCTGTGAAGGTAGTTGAGAAAGTCTTCATAATTTTTTTATTGAAATGTTTCTCCCTTGGAAAAAAAGGTTTTCTGAAAGTCAGTAATTTCTTCTGTGAAGAGTCATCACTTTCATTGAAATAATAAAAATCTAAAAAGAGGTGAGAAGCTGTTTCAAAACAATTTTCACTTTACTTTGCATCATAGTTTACTCTTCGAAACAAAAATAATTCTGACCCATGTTCAGATTTTAGAATTGCGTGTCTTTTAACTTTGTAGCTTTGCTAAACAATTTTGAAACTGTTCAAAGAAGTCAGTCTGTAATCAGCCCTTTGTCTCTCTTTTGTGTGTGTGTTTTGCTTAGCTTTGCTAAACAGGCAAATGTAAATAAGAAACAGTAATAAATTATGAAGCATCTGAACACTAACTTCTATGCAGCATAATGCCTTGAAAGCTTTCTAACACACATATCAGAGAGTAGCCCTGTTGTTCTATTTTAAGAATTGTGAAATCTGTTTTTTGAACAGTATATTAATGGAAACAGGATTTTCAACTTTTTATTAAAGTTTAAATAAAATATTTAAATCTTAATAAATGTAGAAAATGTTAATAATATATAACAGTGTTGTGTTGTGTTGTGTATGTGTGCTGTGACACAGCAGGCTATTGTTAATTACCTGGCACAAGACAAGCTTTTTATATTTCCTGTCTACAACTTTCATAGAACTTTCTGGTTTTGCCACTTCTGTGTATCTTTAGAAAGCATGAGCAATTTGAAAGGAGAGGGTTGTAATCTAGTGCCCAGTCTGAAAAAGCTATTTTTCCTTTAGTTACAGTTTCTTATTTCCTTTATGCTTTCCCATATGACATTTGTAGCACCTTGGATCTCCAAAGACATTTTTTCTGCATCTGCTGCTCCTTGTTGATGGTTAATTTTAAACCCACAGCACGTATAAAAGTATTGAACTATTAATAACACCAACAAAACCAATACTTTATGAATTAATTGATATTAATTGCATAATTAATGCTATTAATTGATAGAACCATAAAATGGTTTGTGTTGCAAGGGACTTTAAAGGTCACCTGGTTCTAACCTCCTGCCACGGGCAGGGACACCTCCCACTAGACCAAGTTGCTCAAAGTCCCATCCCACTTGGCCTTGAACACTTCCAGGGATGGGGCATCCACAACCTCCCAGGGCAACCTCTTCCAGTCTCTCACCACCCTTACACTAAAGAATTTCTTACTGACACCAAATTAAAATTTTCCTGAGTGCATCCTACAAAGTTGTAAAAGCATCAATATCCAGAAGGTATGTGCTTAGCTACAGTTAGCCTACATGGTATATCAACCCCCTAACAGCTCCATAGCTGTCTGTACAGATAATATTCTGTATATTTCCAGAGCATTCCTTATTATGGAATTTTTTTGTCCTATCTCTGGAAAACAGGCAAAATAAATTTGGAAAACTGTAGCTATCATAAGCAATTAGATTCTGTATAGATAATTATTTGGTTTCTTTCAGTAGTTCAAATACATGTCATTAAAAATAAATAAATAAAATTCCTTGTAATGTTATTATTTCCTTATACAACCATAGTAACTGGATCAAAAAAATTCTAGGGAGAAAAATAGAATGAGTTTTTTATTATATTTATTTATTTGTGGGTAGTAGATCCAATCCAAAAAGTATAGCATTTAATGAAATGCATTGATGTATAAAATGCAGAGGTGTGAAATGTGTCTGTCTTTTCAAATGTACTCAGTACTTAGGGATAAAATGTAAGTTTTAAAGGTTTTTTTTAAACCTCTTTTATCTTCAGTGGCATTTGTCTTCCCATTAATTACTCTTTTTCCACAACCCCATTACAAACACTCTTTTCAAACTTTTGAAGGACTGGAAACCACTAAATTCAGAATGTGGGGAGGAAAAACAGACTTTTGGAAGGTTTAACACATCCGTAGCAGCTGTTATAATTTACCGTAATTTTTAATGCAACGTCATAAAGAAAAGGCCATGACTTCCATTTCTAAATGCAACTGGCGCATTTCTTCCTGCTCCCCCTGCTGTGGACTGCCAGTTATCAATAGTGAGTAATGAAAGAGTGAAGCCTTTGGAGCAGCCAATTCTCAGAACCATTAGTTTTCTTTTATACTCCAGTCTAATTCCAGGAATGTGCTAGATGAGAAATAAGACATATCATGTCATCTCAGGATAATACTGTGTAATTTTTGGGTAATGAAGAATTCATTTCTGGAGAGAGAAATGATCTGATATGGAAAAGTTCAATTTCTTTCTCTCCAGAGAGCTTTATCTCTTCAGATGTGACCTTGTATAATTAAATATATTTCAAATATCAAGAGAAATGGCAGCAGAGCAGACAATAGAATTTTCTATTTTATGTAGAAATGAAATTATATGAAGCAGTCAGTGTAATATAAGATGAAGTAGATTGCTACTGCTCATTGTTTCTACTGGAACTCCTGCTGTTTGATTTTATTCATTACAGTTTCATAAGGAGGCAATTGTATTGTGTCTGTGTGACTAGAGTTTTAGACTTAATTGCATTAATTCAGAAAGTACAGGCAAGAATTGGTACCTAATTGCTCTTATTACTTGAATATAAAAAAGTGATGGTGTCCACTATGCAAGAAGTTTAAAATGTCACACATGGAATATCAGGTGCTTGAAAGCTACAGTTCTGATTCTTAAAGGAGGATACGTTTAATAAAATAGGAACTAAATCCCCTTTTATTGCAGGAATAGATTAAAAATATTTCACAAAAAAATGAATAAAATATTTGTAATTTGAATCCTATTTCATTGATATAGCTGATAAAGCAATGATTGCCTCAACATCATTTTCAGTGTGGTTTCGGAAGTGCCCTTTTACAATCCTTGTGCTGAAGGAAAGTGACAAAAGGTAATCATTGGTGACATGTTAACTGGTAGAAAGAAGCGAAAGTGTCAAAAATAGTTTTTCTGGAAGCAGCTTGCATCTTCAGTTAGGTTTTCACATTTCACGTTCAGTCTTTTTAAGCTTTTTCTTAACTATATTCCTGGTGCACAGCTATTAATCAGCACTGTGATTGTTTTGGAGCAGAGGCATAGGATTCAGCTTGCTTCTAGTTGGCGTGAGACCTGGAGGTCACTGAGGGGAAGAGCAGGGCTCTGTGCTGCCCTGTGTCCTTGCCCGCTGCCTCCCATCCATGTAGCATGTCTGGAGTGGCAGTGGCAGGCTTGTTGTCAGCCCGCCGAGGGGTGCTCATCCTGAATTAGCGGGTATTTTGCAGGTGGCAGTGTGGACGGACAGAGTCTGAGTTACAGAAATCGCTGCCCTTTAGCCTGCACCCCGCATTTGAAGCATTTTCTTTAACTCTGATTTTACACCTTTGGCACCGAGTGATATGATAGTGTCAGAGGCTATCTAGGAAATACATAATAGCTGAAATTCCTCACAGTGGATTGTCCCTAGACCTTTTCTTTATGAATGGTGTAATTTTTAAAGCAATAACGTAACTTAATGTAACATGGTAAATTTTATTTTATAAATGGAGCCTGCTAGAAAATTAGATTTAGATTTCCATTCACTTAGAGTACTTGTGGTTAATGGCATTTCAATATTAGCTGAAAAGGCAGTTTTAGGAACCTGTAGTCTGAGGTAGATTAATAATACAGCAAGGTGACCCTTTGCATCTAGCCAGACTTTTTGTTTCCTTTGCACCACATCAAATGTTAAGTGATGTAAGGATTGAGCATAAAGATTCATTAATATTTTTCTGCATGTTTTGATACAAAAAAACATGCTAATTTCAGCATAGAATGTGGAGTAAGTTTTTGGGTTGAGTCTGGGATTTTTTGTGTAGTATTGAGCACAACTCTGTGACGTGGGGATAGTGCGTCAAATAAAGTCCATCTTAGAATGGTACTTTATATTTTGGAAGATACAAACTGATGTTTTATGATAAGATAAAGGCATGAGTTAAACCTTATTCCTGTGCCAAGCAGCTTTGCAGAGTCCCATGGGGAGATGAGCCATTAAAATCTTGTTGAGCAGAAGGGCTTATAAATGGCATGGTAGCCTTTTGCTGTACAAAAAAAAATATTAGTTTTTCCATTATGTTGTTTCTTTTGAGAAAGATAGTGAGTTTTAGAATGGGATGCAAAAGAGAGGCATTCTGAGCTAATCTTTGCTAATGTCTCAGCTGTTGGCTGATACATCTGTGCTCAAAAGTCTCTTTTACCTTCTCTTGCAAGCATCGTTCTATGGGCATGATCTAAACAAGGGTTAGGATAGGAAAGCATTTCATTACATGGGCCCAAACACGTGCCAGATAGCAGAATTCTTTCTTGTAATTTGAGAATCCAGTGTCTTGTGAAGTTAATGTGAGGGAGAGTTTTGAAGTAGATAGATGGTTTCAACATAATCTCAAAATTAATGTTGCATTCATTACCTTTTGAACTATACTAGATCCTCTGTGAAATCATGCTTCACTGAGGGCTTAAATCATTTCAAATGTACAGTGTTGCTGAGCTATTTTAACTGATATACAGCTCAGTTCAGTTCATAAAAGTTTGCAATCTTTCTCTCATAAAAATCGATTTTATTGAAGTTGCCAATTCATGTATTTTTGTACTGCTAAAACATTCACTTTTATTCTGTAAAGTTTTTCATTTCAGTTGGTTCTAAAATTTTATGATAATTCACTGTTTATTACATTTTCAAAGTGCAAATGAAAATTCATACTCAGTGGAATCTAAAAAGTCCTAATTCAAGCTTATTAATTTCACTAATATAACTCAGTGTTGGCTACACACATGAATTTGTTTGGAATGTTCAAGATTTATTCATATTATAGTTGTCCTAGGAAACTAAGTAGCATTTTCTGCACCAGCAATGATGCAGAATACTTACAATAAAAGAATATAAGAGGAATACCACTGTTATTTTGGTGGTTTGTAGTCAACCAAAAGTGGAACTGAAGAGTTAGTTTCACACAGATGTGTGCATACTTTTCATTTGTATGTTATTTCTGCAGAAGAAAAGGGATCTGAATATGTAACTAAACATAAGTGCAACATAAAAAGATTTTCCCGTGGTGGTGTGAGTGGATGGCTGCTACCAGCAGGATAGGGATCAGATAATGCATGTCACAGGTTTCCCCATCTGTTCCTGTGTGTTCCCCCAAAATGATGGGATGCTGATAACAAACCATTTGATAAGAGCGCTGAGAATAAGAAGCCAGAGGGATGGCATCATGGTGCAAATATTTACATTAAATTCTAGTGGGGTTTGGCAGAACAATTTCAGTAACTGATCTTTTCTAGCTTTTCACTTTTACCTCTGTGTGAGCCTAGTATGCTCTCAGTTATATTGGTATCTGAAAAAATTGCAATGATTATGAAGAATTTATATTTATAATGCTCAAATGTAACCCTGAATTGTTGCGCACATGTGCAAAAGTTAGAAAGAAAGTATTTCCTGGGAGGAATTTTAAATTTAATTTAAGTGATACTATTTGATAAAAGAGTGTTTAAGATAAAAAAAAAAAAAAACAACTTTAAATATAGCATTAATTTTTGTGTAAGGGTAAGGGTAGGTATAAGTAGGGTAGATAAAAGTTTTTAGTAGAAGTGTTTCCATTACTGTTTATATTATTCAAAACTGTTTTTCAAAACATAATTATGAAATCTGTTCCTCCTTTTTCTTTTCATGTTGACATTTTTTATTTCTTGTGTGTGTGTATAGAGAGCATTTGTGTGTGTGGTAGGGCAGTAAATCTGTTATCATATGTATGTAGCTGTTGCTAACTTCCTATTGAAGTGATGGACTGTGAATGAAAGGCATGGAGACTGTACATATCTATGCGTGTGCATATATATATGTACATATGTGTCAGTAAGTCAGGCAAGTGCAGAATCTTCAGTCTGGAATCCTGAAACCTCTCTTATCTAGCTGAGTCCTACCAGTAGTTTAATTTTTTTAATTGACCGTGAAGCCACCAGTTTACCTTCTATTCAGGTTAATTCAAATATTATTCTTTGTTTTATTATACAATGTAGCTTGCTACAGACTGGATTCATAAAATGCTTGTCTTGAGAAGGGATTCTGTGAGCATTCAATAAAGCTTCAGTCACAAGGAATATCAATTAAAAAGTGTGAAGGAAATCTCCAAAGAATTTAGCTGCTAAAATCTCCATCTCTAGGGAACATATGCAAACTGCATTGACAAAACTACCATAGGAATGGCAAAAAAACCCACTGACACAAGCTTTACTCAAATCCATCAGATTTCATTTCTCTGTTGTGAAGCAAAGGTTCTCAAGAGGATTTTTTTCCTTTTTTTTTTCCCTCCCAAAACAAAGATGCTGAGGATTGTTTTTCTTATAAAAATTATTTTTCTAGTTAGCCACAAGACATGAAAATTTTCATACTGAACATTAAATTTTGGTATGGTTTACCTTCTAAGAACAGTCTTCTAACAAGGAAATGTTGATAAACATTATTAGTGAATAATGCTACAATTTTATATATATATACTATTTAGCAGTCACCTTCAGTATGTACTGACCACTTTTTAATAGTGATATCCATTATGCATTAGTATTGATACCGTTTTCTACCAAAAGGTAGATTAACCATTGAAATACAGAATTTGTTGAATTACTAGCAGAAGGATTTTGCAATATAATTGATGGAAGGGTCTAAAATTTTCAATTCCCTCTCCTTCGACTTAACATGAGGATGCATTGAGTGAAGAGTCTTGTCATTAACATTATATTTTTCCATGTCAGTACAGATAAACTTACTCATTTACAGATGTAATTTAAGACAAGTTTTCATTCCCACTCTTTTTCATTCTATTTATAAAGCTAATACTCAACAGCAAAAATTCTCTAACATCACAGGGGGAATGATTTAAAAAAGGAAATTAAATTACTTCAGAATAACTGTATGGAATTTTTGTATTCATAAGCCACCATAAATGATAATACCTAGGTAACTGAAGTCCTGGATCGTACTTCTTATAAAAGCACAGAAAAAGCCTTTTCATTCTGATTAACATTTTTCTTTGATCTTCCTTTTGACAGGCAAAGGAATTTTTAGTGCAAGTATTATTGTTCCCATTACCCACAGTTCTCCTCTAGTGACTCTTTTCTCATGGGTTCCTAAGAAGTGCCTTGATAAGTATCTTCTGAATTTCCAGATTGAAAAAGTAAAAATTCGTCCTGTTCCAATAATTTTGCTTTACCTTACAAAGTTAATATTTTATGGATTTAAGATTAGACTATGTCTCATATTTCTCATAGAAGGACTGAACAGCAACAAAGCTAATGCTTTTGCAGAGCTAATTACTTAGTTTTTAAAGTGTTTTTCTACAGTACTTTAGAAGGGAGAATGAGATGAATCTCTGAATGTTTGCTATGATAAGTATCACATTTCAGTCAGGGCTCAAAACTACTTATTGTGATCATCCTTGGCTAATGCATTCTTCATACCAGCAAAGAGGTACAGGATGTGGTAAAAGTGGTTATGCCAAATTTAAAGCAATCCCCATGGGCTGCCTTAATAAAATAAATAAAATAAAACCAAAACAAAACACCACAAAATGAAAAAACAGAAACCACTTAAAATTCTAAACTGTGCTCCCTTTTGTTTTTCATGACTTCTGTTCAGACCAAAACATCCCATCAGCACTTTATTCAGACAACTGTGCGATGAGAAAGTATTACCAAGTTCTCTGTTTAGTTAAGATAATCACCAGATACTTACTTGCTCTGGAGTATAGCTGAAAAACTTAGAATTGAGTTGCTGCTTTTTTCTCTGTTACAATTTTCAATGATTTTTCAGTTTTGGTAGGTATTTTGAAAGATATTTAAGAGTAGGGAGTCACAGCTTATAATGTGTGAAATTCTTAAAGGTGAGCACATGTTCATAAATATTTTTATGTGGAAAACATGAAAAATGACATTTTGTCTCAAATATCTGTGCCTGCTTTTGAGTTACTGAAAGTGATTACTAGTGCTAGGTTTTTGGGTTTCCTTATAAAATATTATTTCTTGCAATGTAGGATTTCCCAGCTACAGGGTTAGCTGTGCTTTTGTCCCCTCCTGCATCTGTGCTTCTGGACCATTATTTCTCTAATATTCTCAACTGTAGACAGTCCTGTGATGTAGCAACTGCTTCTGTTCAGCAGGTCTGATGGTCTTTAGTGCTTGTGATTCTTTTCTTGTCTGTGGGCACTAGCATATGTAACAATTCAACTATCTTTTTGAAATAATAGTATTTATATTAGCAATAAGAGGAGTTTAAAAATACTCCTCACCTTTATTTTCCTAAAGGTCTTGTTACTCTGTAATTCTTAGCTGAACAGACTGGTTTTCAGCTGCCTATGTAAATGGTATGTGTTTCCTTGCTCTTTCCTGATTCCCTACTGTGTCTAGAGAGTGTTACTTTTTAAACCTATACGTTCTTTTGATGCCTATTATACTTCAACTGTCACCTAAAAGCAGTTTTTTCTTTACAGAATTATCTCTTAGCACTCCTTTAGTATTTGCAGAGAGCTGACTTATCCTGAACAGTTCTTTTTTATCTTTGTGCCAGACCTGAAGCCAGTCATATATGCATTTGGTAACCTGTGCATCACCTAGTGTACGTGTAAAAAATCTTATAGTTCTTAAGGTTTTTTAATATTTTTATGTTAAAATTATTTTAATAACTGTCAGTTTTGTGGCTTTCCAGAATAGTTTGAGCAAATTGTTTCGTCTTCTGAGGTGAGTTGAAGTAATGCCATGCGCCTAGCCAGAGTATTCTCTGTTGTGTAATGATATCTGAACCTTAATTAAATCATAGATAAAATTCTCACTTTGCATAAATAAGTATCATTATCTTTAATTCAACATAGACCTATGAATTAACTCTATCTGTGTTTCTGTTTCGGTAAATTCCAGTTCAGCTAACATATAAGCTTGGACCACTGTAATATAAACAGTGGCTATGTATTATTCCAGATGCCCAGACTCCTTGGAATTGTGAAAGAGAAAAGAGATACTCTAAAGAATGTTATTAAATATGAGATTAAAAAATAGCTACATCTTTATTCGCTGATTCTACCCGTTGCTGACAGCACCAGATACAAAGAGTTTGACACTTTTTCTTTGTCCCTTGCTGCTTTCTCACCAATTATAATCCCTTTGGGTAGTGTTAATAAAGTTGATCAGGGAGAGCAAATTATATTTCTATAAATTCAGCTAAAGTTCTCTCTAACAATGGAACTTAAAGATGTGTGTTCACTGTATAATTGACAGCTAAAGCATATCAAAGGGAGTTAAGAGTTTGATATTTTCTGAGTATTTCACAGAAATAGGTACTAGTGTTTTGACTAATGCAAAGCAAAGTAGTATCCAGGATACACAAATCTCCACTCTGATGGAATGTCCTGATGTTATTCAATATCCATGAATTTTTTCTTAACACAAATGAAATAAGGATAAAAAAAGAGCTATTGATGCACAGAATCCAAACTTAATTGTTACACAGTTCAGTGAAGGAAAGAAAAACTTGGTTATCCCTAAACCAAAAGAAAAAAATCTTACTGCTTACTGTCCCCTTGCTTTGTCAGCCACACAGCTGACAATTAATATGATCTGGAGTTCAACCGGGGTTAACTTCTGTTAGATTTCAAATTTTTGTGGGGAATACACTAACTCAAATGTTCCAACTGTAATTCCCAGGTTTCCATGTTGACATCTTACACCTGAAAATTGATTTAGCTGAGTTAGAAGAAATAACATACCAGAAGAAATATTATCTATGCTTTTTCTGTCCCATATCTGTCTGGTTTTTTGACTGTGGTGAATATACACGGTCATGTGAAGAAAATACAATCCTACATTGCTTTGTTTCTTTAACTGCAGCCCTTAAATTGTGCTTGGCAATATGTGCCCTGCTGGAATTACTTACATACTGTGAGGACAAGAGAAAGATCTCATTTCCTTTCCATACTGCTCCTGATGTCTAGCACCTCCACTAAAATCAAAGGCTATAAAGCCATTATTATAAATTAATCTTTTTTTTTCCTCCTCATCAGAAGATAGTTTCAGAAATCACTAGCTGGCAAATATTTCAAAGGCTCTCATGATACTTCAAATGGCAGCCTGGTTCTGCAAAGAGTTCTGCTGTTACACAGGATGTATTTGCTTCCCCTTGCAAGATTTCAGATCTCTGGTCGGCAGTCACTCATTTCTCACTATAGATGGGAACTGTTTCATTGACCTGAGTTACTCACCATCTATAGATTTTGGTTATTGCTGCCAAACGATCTGAAATGTATGCAGTTAACAATTCTAAGCTTTGGGAATGTCATGTTTGATATTCTAAGAAAACGTTGTCATTCGTGCACTGTAAATGAAAAGATTTTGCAGACAGGGTAGTACCCAGGCTTTCTTTCATGACATGCAATCAGACTAGATTATCTTTATTATCCTGGTTATAAATGCAGCTCACTAATGAAAAGATGCTACTAATCTTTTTCAGAGACATCCATTGTTATGAAGAAAGGATATCATATTGCAACATAAAAAAACCTTTTTAATGAATAATACTTGAAAGCAGATTTGAAATAATCTATTTTTTTTCATACACTAAAATAGATAATAAATTACTTCTGAGGCACCTGTACAAGAAAAATAAGATTAAGCACTTTTTTGCCCTGTTTATTTCTGTGTTTTCAGTTTTTGTTTTTATTTTGCATTTTCATTAATGGAAGAAACAAAGAACTACAGCATTTTAATTGCTATTTATTAACTAGTAGTTAGAGTAGGAAGACTACAGGATTTTATAGTCATACCTGTAAATCTGTGACTGTGAATCAAATGCAGTGTTCACTCTTGCAAATAATCCAAAAGGATCTTTCAGTGGCCAGTTTTAATGTTTAATGATGAGGTAGCATTTGCATTGCAAGGCAGATTCTAAAAACTAATTTTATCATACAGTATCCTGTGAAACATTTCCAGCTACAAAGGATTTCATTCAGATCATCTCTGATTCCTGTCCAATTATTTTCTTTAGTACTTACAGTTTATTTGTTTTAATAATCAGAATATCTCAGTATTATGGTATATTGCTCTCTGTTTCATATAAAAGGTCCCTTTATAAAATGAATTATTTTTAAAATACTAAGAAGGTCTTTGATAAAAGGAAGTGAAGCTGCCAAAGTGGCTATAAAGTCTTGTGCTATTCACAGTAAATAGTCCTGTATGTGTAAGTGGATATGCACTTCTACTTAATATTTCATGCTAAATGACTGGGGGGATAAGATCCTAGAATCGTAGAATCCTAGAATCGTAGAATCATAGAATCATAGAATTGGCTGGGTTGGAAGGGACCTCAGAGGTCATCAAGTCCAACCCTTGATCCACTACCGCTGCGGTTACTAGACCATGGCACTGAGTGGCACATCCAGTCTCTTTTTAAATATCTCCAGGGATGGAGAATCCATCACTTCCCTGGGCAGCCCATTCCAGTGCCTGATCACCCTCTTCGTAAAAAAATTCTTTCTAATATCTAACCTAAATCTCCCCTGGCACAACTTGAGACTGTGTCCTCTTGTCTTGTTGAAAGTCATCTGGGAAAAGAGACCAACCCCCCCCTGGCTACACCCTCCTTTCAGGGAGTTGTAGAGAGTGATGAGGTCTCCCCTGGGAGCCGCCTCTTCTCCAGGCTGAACAGCCCCAGCTCCCTCAGCCTCTCCTCATAGGATCTGTGCTCGAGTCCCTTCACCAGCCTGGTTGCCCTCCTCTGGACCTGCTCCAGGACCTCAATCTCCTTCCTAAACTGAGGGGCCCAGAACTGGACACAGTACTCGAGGTGTGGCCTCACCAGGGCTGAGTACAGGGGCAGAATCACTTCCTTGGACCTGCTGGCCACACTGTTCTTGATAGAGGCCAGGATGCCATTGGCCTTCTTGGCCACCTGGGCACACTGCTGGCTCATGTTCAGCTTCCTGTCAGTCCAATGGTTTGCATTGGAAGGGACCTTCAAGATCAACCAGTTCCAACTCCCCTGCATGGGCAGGGACACCTCCCACCAGAGCAAGGTGATCAAGGCCCCATCCAACCTGGCCTTGAACACTGCCATGGAGGGGACATTCACAGCTTCCTTGGGCAACCTGTTCCAGTGTCTCACCACCCTCAAATTAAAGAATGTCTTCCTAATGTCTAGTCTAAATCTACCCTCTTCAAGTTTGAAACCATTTCCCCTTGTTCTCTCAATACATACCCATGTAGAATCCCTACTCCAGCTTTCTTATAGGCCCCTTTCAGATATTGGAAAGCTGAGATGAGGTCATCTTGGAGTCTCCACTTCTCCAGGCTGAACAACCCCATCTTCCTCAGCCTTTCTTCATAGGGGAGGTGCTCCAGCCCTCTGATAATTTCTGTGGCTCTGCTCTGGACATGCTCACGGAGCTGTATGTCCGTCTCATGCGGGGATCCAGAACTGGACACACGGTTGGCTTTCTGACCTGCAAGAGCACATTGACGGCTCATGTGAAACTTGTAGTCCACCACCACCCCCAATTTCTTCTTTGACCTTATTTCTTTTTGCCTTCCAGGAATGTTGTGGTTTTACAAATTATCGTATTTTTAAGTACTGAAATACTCTTTGGCTCACATAGCTCAAATACATTACACAGGTGCTTTAGAAGTGTTTATAAGGATATTTACCACATAAACTAAGCTGACTAGTTAAGAAGTATTACTGTCTTTATATACATTTAAGTGAGATGTATGCAAATGCTTTTTTTCACCAGTTTGTATTTCAGTTTTCTGTTATTTTTCTTACATTTTTCAATACCATTTCAATACCTTAGGTAAGCAAAACTGATGCAATAGTCAGAGCTAGTTTTGGGCAGATGAGGTTTAGTGGTAGCCTTCATGTCAAGTCTTAATGTAACTAATTAGTTAGCCTATTTTTTTAAATTAATAGTTCTGTCCTTTATATCCTATCCCAATATTCTTGAAATACAGAATCTGAATTCTCCCAAAGCCATAGACTCAGTATTCTTGAAATTAAAGCTTCTTATGAAGAGGATGCTAAGAACTTCCCAGATGGTAGATCAGGTTTTGACAGTTTTAATGGATTTTCAAGGGGTAAAAAATTAATGGGATTAATTATTCTTAATCATTATGTATTGAAAATGTCTTAATATTCAAGGATTTGTTCACACATATTATACAAGCTATTAGCTTTCTGAGATGGGCAGAATTTTACTTGAAGAAGCAGAGACCTTTTATAATATTTTTTTTTTTTTTTTTAGTACAGAAACAGTGCAGGGCCTGTATTTTCCTGGTAGTTATGAGATTTCTGAAATGATTCATTAAAAAGAGCTGAACATCATGTACAGGAAGGAAGGCAAACAAATTTCTTTCCTGTTCTAATTTGCATCATTTAAGACTTCAAAGAATTGAGCTGGAAATGGCCAAACATAGTAATACTGATAAATTCTATTTTATTAAGGCCTTTGATAACAATTATGAATGCATCATTGTGTTCTTGTTGCCAGTGATTTTCCTATGGTGGGGAAACATCATAGCATGCTTCTCAGTGCAAGAATGCATGGAGCTTCCTTAGGTAGCAGAAAACCTCAGTGTGTTTTCTTGGCAGTGAACAAAAATCCCTGTTATTTTCTGTCTCTCTCTCTTCCCATGTGTCCTGGTATGGAATAAGGGGTGGAATGTCCTGGTTTGGGCCAGGATAAAGGTGATTTTCTGGTTTGTACTTTTGCTTTCAGCTAAGTGTCTTGTAAGTAGCTGCACTTGCTGAAATTAACAGCAAGTTTCTCAGACAGTGTCTGCTTCTAGGACTGATAACACTGGATGTTTATAGTTACTGCCAGAGACTGGTGTGCAGAGCCAAGGACACTGCTCAGTTCTGAGGAACATTTCACCCTCCAGAAGGAGTAGAGGTCCCACCTGAACCCCTCCTTTGGGCAGGACTAGACAAGATAGATGCCAGAATGGACCAAATAGAGTATTCCATCCCATACATGTCATACTCAGTATAAATTTGAGGGATCACAAGGGTCAAACCCCTTCCTGCTCTTCCTGCCTTCCTGCTCTTCCTGCTTCCCTTCTTCACCTGTTCCCTGTTTTGCTTCGGCATCCTGGGAGGATTCCATCCATTCGTCTGCCTGTGATCCTGATCCATGCCAGCCTGAATCTGTGTGTTCCTGCCTCCAGCCCCTGACTGCTGCTGACTCCAGGAGTCCAGCCTGGACTTACCCAGGGCTGCCCTGCAGCCTCTGTGGTGACGTGAGAGTTACTGGGTGGGAGGAACGTGGTATCAATTTTTCCTGTATATTTGTATATTTGTATATATTTAACAATTTTTCTTATTTATCATTACTGTTTCATTAAAGTTGTGTAGTTTAGTTTCCGACCCATAAGCCTCTCTCCCTTATTCTCTCTCCTTTCCTTATCAGCAAGGAGAGGGGGATTAATAGAAAAATCTGTTACTCGGTTTAATTGCCGGGCCAGTGTTAAACCGTGACACCATGTTTACAGTGCAGATGTTGAGTAACCAAAGTCATCTGGAAGTCAAGCTGGTCCAGTGTTACAACTCTGCAAAATCATTTCAGTGGCTGCATGACTGATTATTTAGTCTGAATTTCCTGTGAAAGAACCCTTGTTTGTTTATCCACATAAACCTTTCAAAGACAACACTGCTTAATCAAGGGAATTGCTGTTACTGAACTTTCCTAATAGGAAGGGTCTAATACCAGCGTTGACTTTCAGTGCTGCCAATAATCTTCAAGCCATATCTGAAGCTGGACTTCGGCTGTATATTTTGATACATTTAAGTAGCTAGAAATTAGCTGGAGCACGTAAAAATGCTGAAGACAACTTGTCAGGTAGAGTCTAATATATATGACATAACACGGTGATTGTAGTACATCCTTTCTTTAAGGTCAGTTACTGCCAGTAATTGTAGTAAATGTTGAATCAGAAGGAATAAGTGAATGTTCTGAGAGACATTAACGTGAAATTTCAGTGTTTGAGGGAGAGGAGTGGAAATATGCCTCATAACGCTTATAATGTAGGCATGATCATGTTGCACCACTGCAGTTATATTACGGAAGATGCCATCAATAACCACTAAACTGACCTAAAGATAAGTGACAGAACTGCAAATCTAATGACGTGTGTGTGTGTGTATATATATATACATATATATATATATATATATATAAATTAGGAAAATAGATATTCAAAACTAATAAATCCAGAAGTCATGCAGTGGGAGTTTCTCAATGGAACAAAAGCCCCAGATTATCATTATTATTTTCTTAGTTTTTCACATCAGATTTTCATGAGTGTGCTTAATTCCATGTTGCAAAGTTCCCTAAAACAACAAGAACCACAAAATGTGAAATTCTCTGAAGTCCACATGTGCAAGAACCTCTGAAATGTCATGCCTGCTCAAAAGTTGTCCCCTCTCATTCATAATGGGCAGTGAAAGATTTTTTTATGGAGTTAGAATAATACTAAAATAAATAAATAAATAATAAAAAAATTCTGATACTTCCTATGCAAAAGTTTTACATTTTACAAACTTCAAAATTTTAAAAGTTTTGTGATTTTTTTAAATTTCAAATTACAAGTTAAATCTTTTAAAAAATTAAAAGTCGAGTAGCTGAAATGCATCAAAAAGTCACATTTTGGTCATGTATTCCAAAAGAAAAAAAAGGTCATTGTATTGTAGTCATTGTACTTGGAGCACTTCTGGAGGAATTTTTATTACAAAAATTGCCTTGAGTTTGGCATACTTGCTGATGTTCAAGCTCACAGAATACCATCATGTGTTTGATACCATAATTTTCATGTGTCAGAATATGGATGTTAACATGGTGAATACAAGGAAAAGAGAAAAATACTTATGGAGTGAACTAATTAATATAGGAGTCTCCAGTGGTTTCCATATGGAGTTCCATGAGTAGTTTTGAGGGGATTAAAAAAACAAACCCAATTATTTTTGCTGCTTGTTTCACCACATGGGGAAAATGGTACTTATTTTTGTCAGAAGAAAACTGTGAAAAAATATATTTGATGATCTTAGAAGGTGAAAAGGGATTTAGCAGTATTAGGTTTTAAGGATACCTTTTGAAATACCTGGTAAAATAACTTTATGTTAATAGTGAAAAAAAAAATTAAAAAAAGCATAGTATTTTGTTGTAGTACCTCATCTGTTCATTAGTAGTAATATGAAATTCCTGTTGACCCTAGACATTTCCACTTCCTTCAGTAATTTTTGTCCACTGTTTCTGACCTTTGACTTAATGCTATTGACTTAAATATGGTATGAAGAGAATGTGGAGAAGTAATTCATCTGATAAAATCACTGAAGAGATTCCCATAAGTAGTTTTGATTTCTTAAATACAGTGTTCTGCCCTGTGGTATTTTGACAATGTAGGAAGTCTGTTTTGTGGGTTGATGGTATAAAGTTGCTACCACAGCTTATAAGCAGCCATTTAGTGTAATTCATGTGAATAAAATAGTGGCCTATTCTGCAAAGTCAGTCTTTATTTTGTTTCTCTGTCATCCTTCTATAGATGTTATTATTTCCCAGAAGACTATCTATATTTACTTCAGAATTCTGATACAAATCGGTGTTACAGCCACAACCTACTTAAAGCAGAGGAAAACTTAAAAAATGGCCTTAGACCAGGCTATCAGAAATACTAGTTNATACACATCTAGAATGTAATTATTTAGAGAGGTCATTTAGGATTATGTGGCCTGATCACCCAGTTTCTTGTGGTCTATAGAACACAAAGGTATAAAAAAAGTAGAAATCAAAACTATGAATAAGATTTCTATTTGTGTAATCCCCATGAGACCCTCATTACAACAATTCTTTTATGCCCAAAAGCTTTCTAATCTTGATGGCAAAACTTTGACATTTAGTAGCAAGAATCTATTTGGAAGTTCCATTGTCCTCTGAAATGCCGTATAGATTTAGGCCAGAAGGAACATGTTAAAATATATATTTTCATTCCTTTTGGTTTTCTGTGAAGACATGGCCAAATGGCAGATCACTAAATTTTCTATCTCTCATTTCCATAATAAAGAGGTAGTTTCAGAGAATGCACTGAGAAATATTCAGTTACTTCAGCTGTCATCCTGTAGGGGTGGAAGAGACGTGTTGTAACCTTACATAGTCATCTTTGGACTGACAGCACCAAGCTGTGTGGTGAAGTCATTGTGCTGGAGGGAAGGGATGCCATCCAGAAGGGCCTTGACATGTTCAAAAAGTGGACTGATGAAGTGGACTGTGTGAAGTTCAGCAAGGTCAAGTGTGAGGTTCTGCACACAGGTCAAAGCAATCCCATGCACATATACAAGTTGAGGGGAGAGAGGATTGAGAGCAGCCCTGAGGAGAAGGGCTTCAAGGTCTTGGTACAAGAAGCTTAACATGAGCTGTCAATGTGCACTTGCAGCCCAGAAAGCCAGCTGGGTCCTGGGCCAAATCAAAAGGTTAGCCAGCTGGTTGGGGGAGTTGATTCTTTCCCTCTCTCCCTCTACTCTGCTCTTCTGAGACCCACCTGGAGTACTGTGTCCAGTTCTGGATCCCCACATGAGAAGGACATAGAGCTCCTTGAGCATGTTCAGAGGAGATCCCCAGAAACTATCACAGGACTCGAGCACCTCCCCTATGAAGACAGGCTGAGGAAGCTGGGGTTGTTCAGCCTGGAGGAGACTCCAAGGTGACCTTATAGTGGCTTTTCATTACCTGAAGGGTGCCTACAAGAAAGACGAGGTAGAACTTTGTACAGACATTTAGTAAGAGAACAGGGGCAATAGTTTAAAACTTGAAGACAGAGATTTAGATTAAATATTAGGAAGAAATTCTTTAATGTGAGTGTGGTAAGACAGTGGAACAGGTTGCCTAGAGAAATTGTGGATGTCCCCTCCCTGGAAGTGTTCAAGCCAGGTTGGATGGGGTTTTGAGCAACCTGATCTAGTGGTAGGTGCCCCTGACCATGGCAGTGGGGTTGGTTTTACGTGATCTTTGAGGTCCCTTCCAACTCTAGTCATTCTATGATTCTTCTATGATTCTGTGATCTTACCAATTGAACTAGGTCTAGATGTGTAATCCCCCTGAGACCCTCATTACAACAATTCTTTTATGCCCAGAAGCTTTCTAATCTTGATGGCAAAACTTTGACATTTAGTAGCAAGAATCTATTTGGAAGTTCCATTGTCTGTGGTGCATATTTGACTCTGCAGAAAATTCCTGCTCTCTATTACAAACTTGTTATAGCATAGTGCTTAGAGCCAGGCTCAGTACTCAGTCTGCCCTAAGCAGACCGTGTTCATTCTGTTGTCTTTATGCTAGCTGCATCTATCATGTTTATGGCATCTCTTCAGTCCAGGATCTTGAAGAAGATTTGGGAGTGCCCCCTATGTTGTTCGGGTACCATTCAGAAGCTAGGAACCGGGCAGCAGCTGAATTCAATTTGGTCTTAGTTCTAGTTGACAGACCTTATACAACATGTATATAGCAAAAGTTTCAGGATTTCAAAATACTTTTTCATATTGAGCCTTCTTATCTGTAGCATAATACCCATAGCATTAATGCAGTATAACATTTCAAATACCTGTAACTGATCTATAAACTAACTTTCAGTGACTCTCCCAAGGTGCCTTGCAAACATGCTCATCTCTGGCTGATGGATTTGCATGCTGTCCAAGGCTTTCTCATGCAAAACACTGATTTAGTGCCTTGGTTCATATTTCTTAATTTTGAAATTAGATATTCTTCTCCCTAGAGTCTATCTATGTGTGCAGCCTGCTTGTTGTGTCAGAAAGTAAGGGTTATTTCTACTTACAGACATTCACCATCAGGTTTAAGAAGCAGTAGGAACTTTTAGGTCTTGATTGCTATTGATCCACTAATGAAAGAAATTATTATATTTCTAAGCAGTTACCACTTTGCATGTGATATTGGACAGATGTGCTTAGATCTTTTTTCTTTTCCCTTTCTAAACCAGCAGTCTAGTTGAGTCTTGCTTAAGCAGCATCTTTTTTTTCAGTATTCTATCTTTTAAGTTATATTTGTGAAAGGAAAAAAAACTAGTGGCTGACTTTTCTAGGGAATGTTTATTAGGACAGTGATTATTTAACATGGACTTTTCTAACACAAGTCATGTTTTCATATGAATAGATATTTCTTTGTGCTGGTGGCCAAACTATTCTATTTGAGTACAATCAATATGAAACAAGTATATAATCATATAATGTGTGTTATTCTGTGAGATGCAATTCTAGAATGCTTTTAGCAAATACTTGTGATAACTTCAGTTTTGGTGGACAGTGCTACAGAGGCATAATTCTTTCAGCATCTTAAAAGCCTTTTTTTTTCCCTGTAGGTTTTCTTTATTCTTAGGATGCTTCTATAGGACAAGCAAAAGACAAATGTCTCTATCAAACTCATATCTGCAGGGAATCTTGGTGGTCTTGTTAATTTGGGGTACAGGCAGTTTTGTGTCAATTTAACTGATAATTAAATTTAACTGTCAATTAAACTGATATTTGGCACCATTTATGTGGTACGTTCTGTTGAACAGAAATATTATACTTGGGGAAGACTTTGCATTTTCCTACTTGGGGTTAGTGAGATATTTTTGACCCTTTGTAGACTCATTCCATATCTTCAGTTGTGTTCTTCTACAGATCATAATCACTTGAATACCTTACAACTCACCAAAAGTGTTTATGTGAGGTTTTTTTGTGTACTGAATACCACCTCAAGAGCAAAAATGTCTTTCAAGGACACAAGCAAATGCTGCGACCTCATTTTATAGCGCCTGACAAAATCTTGCTGACATCTCAAATCTTTAGCATTCTTCATCTTTCCTACAATTTCTTCAGATGTATTTTGTTGACAGTACAAAATGTTCCATCCTTAATCTTTAAACACAGAAGCCCATCGACTCTGTGTCATTAATAAATCCTTTAGCTCAGCCATCTAGCAAAACCAAACACATACCACATTATTACTCTCACCAACTATCTCTATTGGTTTTATTCTTAATTTGCTAACTTAAGAATATTACTTGGTGCAATATTACTTAGTACTTTGATCAGATTCTTACCTATAAACAAGGTGCGCATACCTCAAAAGTCTAGGGAAGTATTTAATTGCTTCTATTGGTCAGTTTTGGTTTGCAGTATAGTATAATGAATGTGTCTGATTGCCAGAGGCGTCATGAAAGAAATCAATTTTTTAAATGACATATCAGGAATGCTGTCTTGATTTGAAAACTGTTGCATTATCAACAAGGCATTCCCCAGCAAACAATACAGCAAAATGTGCTCCAGAGAGAACTGGAGACAAAGACAATTGTGTTCCTCATGTCTTTAAATTAACCAGTTCACAGTACATTGTAGAATTTGGAGAGGAGGGAGAAGGCATTATAATAAAGAGGTCAAATGTAATTAAATGGTGAGGAATAAAATATGGGCATGAATACGGAGTACAGTTCTTCATTCACCAAAATAAAAGCTACAGAATTAAATCCAGGATAGGATTAAATTTCTGATCAGTATTAAAAATGCAAAATTGTAGTAATTAGACTCATGTTCTTAATATTACAATCTGTTTGTTACTTGCTGATAATATTAGCATTCTCATATGCTTAATTATGCTTCATTAAATTTTACTTTCTACCATTGTCCTACCCTATAGATCAGCTCTTCAAGGTTTTAAGAGATTAATTATATTTTAGTCATGCAGTAGTTCATACTTGTATGGCCTAATTAAATGCGTCTTCACTGCTAATCCAGACAGGTAATTAATAATAATATTGCCATATAAAAGTAAACTGTTCCCTGAGCTGTATATGCAGAAGAGGTGTAGCTATTTGGTAAGGGCAGAGGCAAGAATTTTTCACAGGCAGCTCCTGCTGACAACTTGACTCAGGCAATGATGGGTGCCTCTCTCAGAGCAAGCTCTTGGTCCATGAAGTGAGGGCAAGGCTGCCACACTATAGATTTTGGAAATTAAAAAAATTAATTCCCAGCATTTACAAAGGTGAGTGAGTTGTCAGCTACCTGGCACTAGATGTTAGGAGTCCTTTGCATACAATTTGCTTCCTCTCTGTGCCTTGAGATTACATTAAAGGGCAAAACTGTGAGAGGGCTGATACACTCAAAAGTAAATGTAATGTCTGTTTCGTTTAGCACAGCTTTTAAATGTGGCACAGTCTTCTGGAAGCTTAACTCTGGGTAGACACCATGTATCCACCAAAGCCACTCTATCACTCCCCTCCTCAGCAGGACAAGGGAGAGAAGATATGAAGAAAGGATCATGGATTGAGATAAGGACAGAGAGTTCACTCAGCAATTACCATCATGGACAAAGCAAACTTGACTTGAGGAAAGTTAATTTATTGCTAATCAAATCAGAGTAGGGTAGTGAGAAGTAAATCTTAAGCCACCTTCCCCCCTGCCTTCTTCTTGGGCTTACCTTTATTCACAGTTTTCTCTACGTCCCCCTGCAGGTGGCAGAGGGGGACAGGGTTGCTGTCAGTTCACCATATGTTTTCTCTGCCTCTCCTTCCTTCTGAGGGGGTGGACTACTCACACTCATCCCCTGCTCCAATATGGGGTCCCTCCCATGGCAGACAGTCCTCCACAAACATCTCCAACCTGAGTTCTTCCCATGGGCTGCCATTCTTCACAAACTGCTCCAGCATGTGTCCCTTCAATGGGGTGCAGTCCTTTGGGAACAGACTGCTCCTGAGCAGGCTTCCTATGGACTCTCAGCCTCCCTCAGACATATGCCTGCTCTTGTGTGGGGTCCTGCATGGGCTGCAGGTGGATATCTGCAGGGGGTCAGCCTGCCTCACCATGGTCTTCACCATGGGCTGCAGGACAACATCTGTTTTGGTGCCTGAAGCAGCTCTTCCCCTTCTGCACTTAGCTTGGTGTCTGCAGAGTTGTGCTTCTCACATATTCTTACTCTTCTCTCCAGCTGCAATTTCACGGTTTTCTTTTCCCCCCTTCTTAAACATGTTACCACAGAGGTGCTACTGCTGTTGATGGGCTTGGCCTTGGCCTTGGCTATCATTGCAGTCTCCATTGTTTTGGAGCCAGCTGGCATCGGCTCTGTTGGACATGGGGAAAGCTTGCATGAGCTTCTCACTGAAGCCACCCCAGAGCTCTTCTGCTAACCAAACCTGACTATGCAAACCAAATGAAACTCTCTTAATGAAGTCCTCCAAGCTGGCTCTTATCTAACGAGGAATGGAAGGCCACATACCTTGATACACATTATTTCTTTGCAATGCTATGTAACTTCCATCTTTTGTATAAGACTATGAGCACTGGAAAAATGAAGGAAGCAAAACTGCTTTAGTTTTAGTTTAATTACTAGTTGAACTATTCAGGTTTGATTGTCCAAGTGAGATGTACCATTCTGTGCGTCTACTGAATATATTTGTCTTCTCTGTGTTTCCTAAGTATTCCCAAGTTTCAGAAAAACAAAAAACTGGCAGACAAGAAACTTGTACATTAGTTTAACTTCTCATCAATAATGTATTCTGTGGCATATTAACATTTTCTTTTGTAGTCATAAAGATCCTTTTTTCTGTTGCTGCTCATCTAGTAGAAGTCTTAATTTTTTTGTTTTGGTTTGTTTCTGAATTTATAGGGTTACTTTCTCCTTGTAAGAGTCATTTTATTGTCTACATCTTTGTCTATGTGTCTTCTGCTTTGTATTTTAAGCTTCTAAAGTAAATGGTTGTCACTTTGTCTTCTTCCTAACTGGTTTCAAAGCTTTCTCTTCTGAGGAGGAATTCACTGACAGGCTCGGGACTGTCTGCTTTCCATAGTCCATGATAACAGCACTCCCAACAGCCCCTCCTGAAGTTAGTTTGAAATTAGAAACTGGCAAGTACTCTGGTGTGATGGGGTTATTACACTTTGGATACTGGATGATTGATGAGATTTAGGTCTAGAAAAGAGTATTATCATAAACTTATGTCTCTTGCACACTATACGCAGTGTACCACTGATTTTCCAGGTACTGGGTCAGGAGCACAAGTGCAGCTACAATGCATTTCCTTTCCCCCTGCACAATGTCAATTATTTCAGAATAAAAGTCTTGCTGTTTCCAAGCCTCTACAGAAGGCAGGAAAACTTATCTGAAGAGTTAATCTCTGTCTGCTGGTGTGTGCTCATCACCATCCTGAGCAATGATTGATTTTTCTAACAGAGCCCGAAGAGCAAATGATGCCAGTATGATTTCTAGTAGTTGTATGAATAATAGGGAGGTGTATATTTTGTGACTGCACAATTTTCTATGCTCTTGTTTAAAGTTTTTGTGTGGGTGGCATTTTTCCTATGTCTCTAATTAATTTGAGTCTATTGATTTCTCTAAGAAAGGTTTTCCTCTTTGAAACTCAGGACAGGGACAATTTTTGTCTTATTGTACTAAACCTTTGTTGCAAAGATTTTTGATATCTGGCTTCTCTGACTTCCATGATGCTGTGATCTCCACAGGGTTTCTAAAGCTGGTTTTGTCACCTTTTTTCTTCCCTTTTTAAAGCTTCCAAGAGATAGAACAGAGAATAATTGCTGCCATAATTACTGAAATTGTTTACACAGCTATACTATTTGTCAAATTTTACTCTCCCTAAAAATGTTTCTTTATAGATCCAATTCACCAAGCATCAATAAAGAATAAGAACAATTAAAAATTGAATTTCAATGCAAATGTGGCCTTTTCCCTGTTCTGCATGAATGCACATTTATCAGGCTCATAAGCCCTGCTGTTGACAGCGTACCATTGAAATAACCAAGAAACATCCATACTGTTATTTTTTCATGAACCCTTGATATGAGGATTCATTTCACTCCAGAAAAAAATTACAAAAGGTCAGTAGCATGTCATAGAAATCTGTACAGAAAAAGTCCAGGGACTGACTTATCTAAGTATAAAGAGTCTGCAACACTGATGGGCCTGATCCCTGCGCAGACACTTGTTGAACAAGCTTTTAACACAAAACTGATCTTATCCTTCATTCCTATATTCCATTATCATTGGCAGTTTGTGATTATAGAATCAGGAAAAGGTTAAGGTTGGAAGGGATCTCTCATGCTGATCTCATCCAGTGCTCCTGCTCAAATCATGTCACTTGGAGTCAGTTGCCCAGGACCCTGTCCAGTCAGGTTTCGAATAACTCCACAGGTGGAGACTCCACAACTTCTATGAGCAATCTGTTCCAGTGTTTGGCCAAATTCGGAGTAAAAAATAGTGTTTTTTCGTGTTCAGATTGAATTCCATGTCTTTTTATTTGCAAAGCTAATCTGGTTCTTAACCTTACAGTAATCCTATGTATTGGAGATGTGACGTGATCCTCTATGTATACAGATCTCTCTGTGTATAGAAATCTGACAAAGTTTCAGCAAATATCGGTACCTGCTATCTTCTTCTTTAACACTGGTATTACTTTTTAATTAATGAAATCTATACCAACTCTTTCAGCAAGTGCTGGCAATAAAATTTTAATTTTCTCTTTATTCTGTAGGACTATGCTTTTAAATAAAATTCTTTGCAATCTAACAAAATGTTGGATGAACTCCACTGACTACAAACACTAAACCTTACTTTTCAATTTCACACTCAAAGATTCTGTAATGGGAAAACGTAGATATTTAAATTTGAAGCCACACTAAATGGACTTCTTATGTTTAAAATCTGAATGTTTATTTATGTGCAGTTGATGCTCTAAAATGTGGCCTCTGAAAGGCAAATGATGAGTTACAAGACTCATTTTGTCTTGGGAAAATTCACTCGTGTTTTCACAATGAGATGTAATAATAACTTCTGTGAAATTGAAAGTGATAAATGATGTTTAATCCATTGATGCATGATCTACATAGGAAATGGGAAATCGTATCAGTTGTGCTGAGACTGTACCACCAAGCAATTCATTAACGTTCAGGGAGATAGAGGTTAGAACCAGGGACACAGTTTGTGTCTGAGCTGCTGTTAAGCTCCTAGAACAAGCCTGCAGCTCTTGGTCAAAAATACATGCTGTGCAAGTTAAGGGTAGAACTGATAAGAAATTGAATGACACTTTCTCCTTTCTGGAGTATGGATTTAAAAAAAAACAAACTCTACTCTTTAATGACAGTCATGAAAATTTTCTCCATTTTCAGGTAGGCACTAGTGGGCACCCTCGTATTTGTTATTTATAATCACTATTACTGTGTTGGTTTTATTCACTAGCATCAGAACTCCCTTGATCAAAGCCCTCTTACAAGTCAATATTGAAAACCAGTACCAGTGTATAGCAGTGATTTAAGAAATTTTCTGGGAAGGAAGTTACACCTGTCCACTGCATACAATATTGGATTTGGATGTTTAAAATTGTTATTAAACTTAGTGAAGAAAAACAAATTACATCAAGAGCAGTGTATTACATTTAAGAATCATGTTATTGTTATACAGTTAAATGTAGGCATGTTTCTCTTAAAAAACATCACAGGTTTCTATACACAGATGTGATCGTTCTAGGAATAATAACAAAAAAAGTACCAGTCTCATTCCAATAATGATACTGCTTAATAGATTTCCATGGTGAGCATCACCAAATTTTTACAGAAAGTTGTGTATGCTGCCACCTGAAGTGGTGTGCCTGGTGTCCTGTTTGCCCAGGAGATGTGAGGCCAGAGCTGACAACACACACGTACTGCATGTGAGCTATGTAGCTGATTTTTGCACTTTATTGTTAGCAGTTCTCTGCAATTCTGTCTTTCCAAAATCATTCGTAATAAAGAGAGAGGATCTCATTAGAGCTTGGAGGAGTGTATTTAGTCACACACTGAAGTTTGAGGAGGAAGGCGAAAACACTGTGTCCCCTAAGTTTTTCCCATTAAAAACCCCCAGCTTTTTCACTGGTGTTATAGTGTGTTGTTTTTCTGGAGGACAAAGTGAATAAGATTGCATTTGCATTTGGGAACTAAATACAGTCATGGGTCCACGTAATTTCTTCTATAGTTAAAGAACAAAATTTTCTAAATCATCTCCCTACTTTTAAAAGGGCAATCTGTTACAGCATCATCCACATTAACTTACAGCAGTTGTTCCTTGGATCAGCTTCTGATTTCATTCTTCTTTTGCTTTGTAAACCTTTTGTTTGGACCTGTTTGGATCTATAGAAACAACATAAATTTCTACTCCTGATTAAATGCAATGGAGGGTACAGAATCATTTGATCTCACAAGATTAAATGCATTTGTGGTTCCAGAACTCTTCTATGTGTTTGTAACATCAAAAGTTCACATTGTTAAAACATGAAATACAATTTAGCTTATTGGGAAGAAAAATATATAACTTTATTATATTAAACTTTTGAAGTAATGGCTTTTTTCAACGGGTAAATTTCCAAGTGAAGACTGATTGAAATGCAGAGATGCAATTATTAAACTCTCAGTAGTCTTGATTACCACTTATGCAACCAATTCCAATAGATTTGAATGGCGTTATTGTTGTGAGTAACTTTAGAAATTTTACTCTTTGCATCCCCATCCTCTCCAGAAACAACCCCCTGCATTTATTTTTGGGGGTTTTTTTGTGGTGTTTTTTTTGGTTTGGGGGGGGGGGTTTGTATGTGTGTTGATTTTTTGTTTTGGTTTTGTTCATTTGTTTGTTTTATCAGTAGACATCCACAAGAAGTAAATATGCAAAACTTGAAAAACAACTTCAGGAGAAAAATTCGATTATATTTCACCCAGTTCATAGTACTAGCTGGTGCAAGCAATACAGCAAGGGCTGTGTTTCCTTGCTGGTGATGAATTGGCCTTTATCAACAGCCTGAATATTTTATGAAAACAGCCAGTGATGATGAGGACATGTAACTTCTTCATATTAGTTTCATGGTATTTTATGAACATTTACTGATGATACATACCCTGATTTACTCAAGTTTTTTGTTATATGCTTTAGTAAAAATTCCAAATTGATTTGCTAACAGAACTTTGTTGTTCAGTAATATAAATGAAAATATTAGTTATATGAATATTGCCACATGTAATTAATGTCCCTAGTTTCCTATTCATTTGCATCCTCCCAGATTCCAGTTGCAAAACTAATGGATTTGCTACTGAGGACGTTAATTGTGAGAGGCACTACTTTAGTTCTGTGCACATTCCTGTTCAATTGTCTTTATTGTCGCTTGATTACTTTTCATTCAGTTCTAAAAATTGCATTATATGAAATTACCATAGCATAGCTTCTGATGTGATTTTTTCACAAATTAAAATACTTGTTATCACTATACTTGGGTTAATTTAAATCATTAATTATGCTGTATTTCAGTATTCCGTGGAGGAAAGTTTCAGGAATCACCAATAGCCCAGTACTGCTTTAGTACATTTAATATGAGTTATTCATACTTTGAGTCATATAGAGAGAACTGTATAATCATGTTGGAGTATCTGGATATCAATACTTTATATTATGAAAAATATTTTTAATGGATGATTTGATTTCGTTTGCAAATTTTCATTTACCAGGTTTCATGGCACTGAGATAGAAAAAAACATTGTAGTGTTTAATGATTTCATTATTTGTATATGGATCATCTCTGAGTTTGCTGCAGGATTGATTTCTTTTTATTCTACTGATAATGAAAAGACCCATATAGAGCTTCCTGGTCAAGCACTTAGTATCCCTTAAGGTCTTTTAGCTGAATTAAACCTTTACTTGGTAGGATTTTACTGCAGGCTCAGAGACTGTTACTTAAATGTTAGTACCCTTTACAAACCATCCCAGAGTATCCACTGCTTCAGCACCGTTAGTAATTTAGATGTCACAGTTCCATTACAAAACACAAATAGTCTCCTATTGCTTTTTGCAAAGTCTATCCCTCTGTCAGTTCAGTAGTTCTGGTGCCCAGTCACATCAGCAACTGCAACATTGTCTATGAACAGCCAAGACAGTTGATTTCATGTGAGGCAAATACAGCTCTGCAGGCCAAGGATGTTGCATGTGACAGCCAGAGATAAAATGTTCTTGGCTGAGGAGTGTTGGGTGTAGAAAAAGCCTTTTATTGAGACTGATCTATGCTTCTGCATTCTGTTCACATCAAGGGTATTTTACAGTGCCTTTTACTGATAAAGCTGTCCCACCGTAACACGAATAATTTGCTTTGGATAAGACAATGATTTTCAACCAGGTCTACCTGGAACATTTTTAGGGCAAATTAATATTACTTGCATTGTGATTGGTTCTGTAGGTGCATTATCCTATACATAATGTGATAGCTAGGAAAAATATATTTCTGTCTATTTTACACTGTTTATCTGGCTCGTTATCTAGTTGTCTTTGTGTTCTTCTTCACAGTGTCAAGGTAGGTGAGCAACCTTGCTCTGTTATAAGCACAGTGAAAATAGTTACAACAAGAAGTTAACTCCAGCCTTGATTCAGTATTAGCTTTTTCAGACCACAGTGTTAATATTTATCTGCTCTGGCTGTCTATATTTAGGCTACAAAGCTCTCTGTCCAATGCAGGTAAAGACTTAGATGGTTCATAGGGTCATAGGACATGCCATAATCATCAAGAGCATATTCCAGAGAGATGCAAGTCTTTACTCACCCCATGTAGGCCCTGTTTCTATATCTATTGAAGTGGATCCCACATCAGTATTGTTCAAGTCAAAAGCAGACGTGCTTTTAAAGAAAATGTCCCTGATATCCCACTGAATTGTGGTTTGGCACATATCATGAAGTCTGAGTGAGCTTGCCTTCCTTTGCAGCTTGATTGCTCTGCAAGGCCACCACAGACTCCTAGAATGGTAGAAGCTGGGAGGGACCACTGGAGGTTTTCTTGTTTAACTCAAGCAGAGGCTACTAGACTTAGTTGCCTAAGCCTGTGTCAAGGAGGTTTTGGAATTATCTCCAAGGATGGTGACTCCAATTAGCTGACCATTGTGAAGAAAAACTGGAGAACAAAAGACAGTAAAACTAAATAGAGCAAAACCCCTTTAATAAACAGACAGTTTTGTGGTAAAAATAATAACCTATGTATAAAATAAAACAAAATCCTAATAATATGTTCTCTAGTATAATTGAAAAAAGTAAGTTTTTCATCACTGCAGCATGGAGATGATGACATTCCCATAAAAAGGAAAAGTTTATGATATGGCAACTACTGTCTGGATGCTGTGCAAGTTCCACCTCTTGTTTTGCAATTAGCTTTTGTTATATAATTTTTGGCTTAAGTTGTCTTTAAAAAATACTTGATTTCTAGGGAATTCTAAGCCCTTATGTGACCATTCAACTTGATGTGTTCTGTCTTGTCTGCATTCTGAATGTCAGCTTAAGCAGACTGTATTTTCTTGATGTTCTGGGAGCATATGGCAAAGAAATTTGCCTCTTCCAAAATTCTGTAATGTTATTCTTTCTTCCATCATAGACAGGAGAGAATAAAATTTATAATCTTCACTATGAGCACAATGAGCCTTCAAGTCATAGTCATTTATAACCAATTATTTGATAAAACTTAATGTATTATTTCAACATTTTTTTCTCTGTCATAACAGTTTCCAGATATCATTATACACCTGATGTGTTTAGGGGAATTGTAATTTTTTTTCTTGCAGTAAAATCATGGATAACTCAAGTCTGTCACCTCTCACTACTCAGAATTTTGGTGATTTCTGTGCTTAATGGTTTTCAGACTTTCTTGTTATGTACTCCGTTTTCTGGATTTAAAAACCAAGCCAGTGGTTTTAAAGTGAGCATATCTTAGTAAATAATGCACCTGGGAAGTAGTCATTAATAACACTGGTCTGTAGACAAAGGTTTAATAAATCTAGTTTAGCTTTTGAAGGATGGGTAAGAATGAACTCAGATGCTCCAGTTTTGAGTTAAGCAGAGGGAGGGAAGTGGTTAGACTTGCAACTATCCTGCTAAGAGTTCAGCACAGCAGTCTTTTTCAGGTCAAGTATGGGAGTATATTATATATTTAGGGCATTAAGTCACTTCCCTGGAGCAATGGGGAACTAGAAGATGGGTCTAACCATGTCATCAAAAGATTTTGGTTAATGGGGCTCTGAAGAAAGCTCCTTTCACTTTTCCTTAAGCTTCGATGCAGTCATAATGTTCTTGAGGTTTTCTTTCATATGACTTTTTCTTTCTGAAATTCAAGTAAAGACATAATTTCAAAGTAATTTTCTTTAAACAATATTATTCTCCTTCCTTTTTCATGCTCTCCACTTAGTACAGGCCTGTGCCCTGTTAATCCTTTCTTTCTTCAAAACCAGGAGACCTACAGTATCTAATTGTTCTGTCATCTGTTTCTCTTCTTTTTCTGAAAATTCACAGGATTTTAGGGAGTTCTGTTTGACTTCCTTTCATTTTTCTCTTTACTGTCTAAACAATGAAGACTGAGCATAAATATAGATCTTTCACTACACTGGCTTTTCAGCACCTATGGAATTGAATCCTTCATTTTTCTATGCTCATAGTACCAGCTTTCTACTAAACATTTTTAACAGCAGATATGCATCTAGACCAATGTAAATAAAAGAAAAAAAAAAAAAAAAATATTCTCTATATATTCTAATTTTCTCCTCCAAATGCCATCTTTCCTCAAATATTTACTTTTTTAGGGGGGAAAATGCAGTACGTGACACAGAAAGGAAATGTTCCCTTCTACAAATTCTACAAATTTCTAATGTCAGATGTCAGTATATTCTTCAAGCAGCAATGCCCTAAGCTGGAACTGCAGTCTCCCATCACAGTTTGTCTTGAATGGGAACTGAGTTGGTAGGTTCAGATTCACCCCTCTATGCCAACAGAAGATGTTCCAGTCCTCCTACAATGTACAGAGGTACACAAAAAATTGGGTTAAACCCATCCTTCTCATATGATTAACTGTTGTGGTGATGGATCTCAGGTTTGTTGTTGCTGAGATCATTGTATAAAGATGGCATGGCTAGTATTATTTGCAATTTTTTTCTTTTTTGAAAAAACTTATCAGTGTTATTTTCTGAGGCCCATGACGGACAGAAATACTGTTCACTGATGTGTCCTGGTTTGCATTTCAATGATGATTGTGGCTGGATGAGTAGGTAAGAGGAGGGCAGTGGATGTTTTCTTTCTCAAGTTCAGCAAGGCTTTTGAGATTGTTCTTCCAAACATCCTCATAAGTAAGCTTAGGAAATATGGGTTGGATGGATGGTTAGTGAGGTGAATGGAGAACTGTCTGAATGGTGAGAAGGACCTGGGAGTGCTAGTGCAAAAAATATTAACCATGAGCCAGCAATTTGACACTGTGGCTAAGAAGGCCACTTGGGGGTTCATTAAGAAGAGTATGACCAGCAGGTTGAGGGAGGTGTTTTCCCCCCTCTGCTCTGCCCTAGTGAGTCCACATCTGAATCCAGTTCTGGGCTCCCAGTTCAATAAAGATAAGGAAGTACTGGAAAGAGTCCAGCAGTGGGCTGTGAAGATGATAAGGGGACTTCAGAATCTCTCTTATGAGGAAAGACAGGCAGCCATGGGTCTGTTTAGCCTGAAGAAGAGAAAACTGAGACGTTATCAATGCTTATAAATATCTAAAGGGCAGGTGTCAAGAGGATGGAGACACATTTTCAGTGGTGCCCAGTGACGGAACAAGGGGCAATGGGCACAAACTGAAGCACAGGAAGTTTCATCTGAACACAAGGAAAAACTTCTTTACTTTGAGTGTGACAGATCACTGACAGAGGTTTCCCAGAGAGGTTGTAGAGTCTTCTTCTCTGAAGATATGTGTGATCCTGTGCAACCTGGTCTAGAACCTTTTTTAGAAGGGGGGTTGGACTAGATGATCCCCAGAGGTCCCTTCCAAGCCCTACCATTCTATGATTTCTTTTTTTCAGCTGCACTTTTTAGCATGTCTTTTCATCTTGTTCATCATACGAGCACAAAATTCTGCTCAGACATTTGAAGCATAAAAACTGTATGTGATGTCATCTAATAAACGAAGACAATTCTGAGAACAAAACTATGTGAAAAAGTTGATGCACCCTGTTTCTAAAAAAATATGTTCAGATAACAAAATTACAGTCAACAATGGGCATTGTGAGGGTACTTATATGTTTCAGAAATGCTTATAAAGGTAACTTTAGCTGCCCCTTTTATCTCAAGGAAAGAACCTACAGCAGAGATTTTAAGGGATATATTGTACTGAAACAAAAATCTGACATCTTGTGCCCCAGGTGTTAGTATGTCAAATTGTTTTAATTCGTAAGCAGTAGTCTTAAAATAACAAGATGGGCTGCTTTCTGAGTAAAACTAGGGAAGCATTGTCAGCATTGTAAAGTTAATAAGGTAGTTGATGTGGATCAATTTGTGCTGTCCTTGACTTTCTGCTTCTATTAGAATTCTGAAAGATCATTAGCCACCTCTGGGATATATTTGATTAATAGGCTTGGTTAAACAAAAGAAGTGAGGTCAAGCATGATCTGAAATTTTGAAAAATGTGTATTCCAAAGGGAATATCCACTTTACAAGTTATGAATAAGGAAAAGTACCTTCTCTCTTGATTCTGATTAATTTAACCACATTTTATCTTGGTGATAACCTACAAGAGCTTTGTTTTGCCTATAATTAAAGCCTTATGCTATACTGCACTGTTTAAAAGCAGTAAAGTACATCCTACTACTATGCATGTTAAGGAATAATAAACTTAAAAGACAGTTCTAGGGGATGAACGTATGTAGAAACATGCAGATTCTGTAACAGAGTAAGACAGGGAAGTGCACATCTGTATGGTGTCTGCTTTTTCCATCTGTAGGTGATGGTATAGACTTTATCTTGCATCTATCTAACAATCCTACAGAAGACAATTCAGCTAAGTCACAGTACACTATCTCTGCACTCAAATTATCTTTTCCAGAGATGGAGCTATTGGCTCATTTTTATAAATGATGATGTCACAGTGGTGAAGAAAAGGAAAATGAAAATGCATTTTAACTATTAGCAATCTCCTTGTTTTTCTACTCCTCTTCCTCCTCAGTGCTCGCTCTTCCAAAATTTATTAAGCAGATCACTTATTTCAAGCAATGATGAAAAGCAGACATTAAGTAGACACACAAGTAACACTAGAGTTTCCTTGTTAGTGGCTTTGATTTTTTTTCTGTAGCTCCTATTTTCTTCTTCAGGTCCGTTGGTTTGTGCAGATTAAGCATACTTTATTGCCTAAGTATGCTATTTCTGTCTACTTAGGTCCCCATGAGGTGAAAGCAGTAAGTTTCATGGTATTTATTTTTCTGCGGTTCACAATTAGTTTTACCATCTATACCAAGGATGTCTGTGTCTTACAAATTCGATCCATAATTCTCACTTCATTGATGATGACAATAAGTCCTCAGAGATAGAATACGACTTAATTTCCTTATAATAGCCTTTTCTGCTTCTAAATTACTGCCATCACAAAAAATGCTGACAATAGGTAGCAGGTTTGGACTATCTGAATCTTAATCTGCAACATTGGTATCATTCTCCTAATTAATAAAACAAACAATTTTTTGTTCCTTAGCCTCAACAGGCATGAATTTGTCTGGTTTGAATTTTCCCTTTTTATGCAATTTTTACTTGTAATACTCTGACAATTACATTAAATGGTTTACTAGTAGGGTAAAGCCTACTGGATTTTCATCTTTTCAGAGGCAGTATTACGGAGCTGGCATGTGCTTGCTTAAAGATCTGAAGCACTTTCTTTGCGAAGAACTTGCTACCGAGTTGTTACCGAACTTGTTACTGCATCTTTCTGCAGCTTTCTTGGTTGCCTTCTAAACCAATAAGTTTAATTTTCACTAGGTACAAATGAAATTCAGTGTAGTTATATATATATTTAACACAATTGTTTCATTTATTAACAGACTTTGCAAAGTGTTTTGTTTCCAACTCCATCTCTGTTTCTGTCACAAAAACAATGTGTTCTATCTTAAACACAGTCACATCACTAAAGGAAGATGTGCCCAGAGCTGTATTACAATATTACATTTTACACAGTGTCTAAGGTGTTAGAAACTTAAGTGACCATCAGCTTTATAAGGGATAGTTCTCAGACCTTTGCCATAGCAGACAGATGCTTGCTCATTTGGCCCAATATTGCCCAGCCTTCTCTGACAGGTTCTTCTGTGATTCTTCTTCACAGTTGACCATTGTCTTTATTGCATAAAAAAACCCCCTCATATCAGCAAATAAACATCACCTTGCAGCTTATCCCTTGTTTTCCAGATACAATTTTAATATATCAAATGGTATAGATCCTAGTACAGGATATGGTAAAACTTGACTGGTGATCTCCTGTGAGTACTAAACATTTTGTTTTATCCTTTAAACCATGTACTTCAGTCACTGTATATTCATGCATGTCAGGTTTTTTCATCTTTTGCTATGCCTCATTAAATTCCTTAAAAACCTCACAGAATTCCAAGTGGAATATATATCAGCTAGATCATCCTTACATCTCTGTGCAAAGACATTGGAAAGTTTGGCAGGGCAGGATTTTATTTTGCAATAGCCGTGCTGACTTCTTCTGTATTTATAGAGGTGAAATGTTCTTTGGTTAGACTTCCTCATGATTTCTTACTGAAGCCTGTAATCCCCAAAGTATTCCTTGAAGCCTACTCTGAAGATTGGTACCTGAATAACACAATTTGAAGACGGGCAGAATTTAAAAGCCTTTCTGTTCCCACAGCTTTCATAGCTTTCATTACAAGCAGAGCTTGTATAGCTGTGGTGATCTGAGGGCACTGGTGGGGCAAGAAGCAGATCTTTTCTGGAAAAGAATTGATGCAGCTGAAAACATAAGCAAGCATGCTTTTGCATCCATCACTCCTAGCACTGGAACAAGACCAACCAAGAGCACAAGTTTTGCAGCAAAACCTGTGTGTCTGCTCTGCTTTCTTTTGAGGAGAGTTCAACCACTGTCCATCTACAGCAGGATTCTCTAAGTTATGTGTGTCCATGGTCCACAAGTTGCAGGTGTTAACTTTGAGGAAGTTACTGTTTGCCAGTGGATGAATCTAGTTCTGGTTTCATCACCACGACATTATCCTGAAAAACACTCACAGAACACTGTTAGTTTATGCAACAAATCAAATAACAGCAATTAACGTGGGGCATAAATCCATGACCCCCAAAGATTCCATGCTCTACTGATTAAGCTAGCCAAGCAAAAATTAGGTATTCTCACCCAGTGTTACTTCCCCTTGAGATACACCTTGTACTTCTCCATCTTTCATCATCACCCACCAAGTATGTCCAGGCCCTTGAGCAAAAGCAGCCCCACGAATGGGTTTGCCTTTACCAGAGGCAGGATAAACCCAAACTGTTTTCCCTAGCAGATTGTTTTCATGCACCACAGGCACTTTGTCTCCATCTACTGTGTGTAGGTCTGATTGAGCAGGACCAGCTCGATAGATGGAACCCCAAGTGTTAACTAACCAGGTGGCTTTTGCCAAGTGCTTGTCCCAGTTTTTAAAGGTTCCACCATGCATTGCCTTTAAGGTAGTTTTTAATAGTCCATTGTACCTTTCAATTTTGCCTGAGGCTGGTGCATGATAGGGGATATGGTATATCCACTCAATACCTTGTTCTTTGGCCCAGTTATTTATAAGACTGTTTTTGAAATGAGTTCCATTGTCTGACTCAATTCTTTCTGGTGTACCATGTCTCCACAAGACTTGTTTCTCTAGGCCCAGAATGGTGTTCCGGGCTGTGGCATGAGGCACAGGATATGTTTCCAGCCATCCTGTACTTGCTTCCACCATTGTAAGCACATAGCGCTTACCCTGGCGGGTTTGAGGCAATGTGATGTAGTCGATTTGCCAGGCCTCCCCATACCTATA
>JAAWXA010000001.1:22422353-22492124 GCA_038090715.1 Florisuga fusca | reverse complement strand
CTCTTATACACTTTTTGGAAGCCATGTACCTTTCTGTACAAATTAATAGTACTCACTATATAACAGTGGTAAGTGGTAAAACATTTCCTTGTCTCACATTTATGAAGGATTTTTCTAATATCAGTGAGTATAGGATATATTTAGGAGAATATATCTTAATCAGCAGGTTTGTGGGCTGCTTAAATTTGTGTTAAAATATACATAAAACCCACTTCCTTCTGTAAGGTGCTTTCTCATTTCCCTGGAACTTCCCCTACAGTGCCAGATGGTATTGAAACCATTCAGTTTACTTAGAGTAGAAAAAACACATATGATTCTGTCCTCCTCTAAAACTCATAGCTCTCCATGGTGAAACATGAAAAAATACTAAAATAAGAGAAATGTTAACAAAAATGTATTAGTAGCAGAGAAATTTAAATCAAAAGGAAAAAGCTTTTTTTAATTACTGAGGTTTACTGCTTCTTCTGATGTGAACGATGACTGATATTTACAAACCTCATTCCACAGGTTGCTTGTTACACAGAAATACTGATGTGTTTCTGTCAGAATGCAGCCAGCCAGCTTGAAGCATCCTGTTACTCTTCTAAGATTGCTTTGTTGGCATACAAGAAAGTCACAATGCTTCCTGTCAGAAAGAAGTTTCATTCTAAATACTGTAGTGGAATAAGGGAATATGTATGTCTTACCTAGAGGAATATCATCCTTACATAATGTGGTATCTATTGCCTAGTCCTGTATAATATTTACTAAAATCCATGATATTTGAGATAATCAGATGCATCTCTTATTTTCATACACAGATTAAGCTTTCATGCATTATCTTTCTTTACAGTTTTGGGATGTTTTCTGTGGGGTGGTTACTGCCTTCTCATGTTACAATGTTTTTACAAGTCCTCATCTTTGGCTGCTAATCCCTTGTAGTGAGCTGTACAATTTAATGTCATAATCTTTACTGTGAGAACAGTAAATATGATTTTTTTCTAGACTGACAGGCATGACTATTGAGTAGGTATTAATAAACAAATTATGGAGTCTCTGAGTAAAATTTCTCAGTGTATTCATTAAAGATTAATCAGATATATGCTTTTTGTGATGCAATATTCAAAACAGTTCTGAGGAATAGCAAGCTGCCACTGTCTTCATGCCTTACTATGCTGATTCATCACTCAGTGCTGTCATTCATTCTATAAAAACGGAAAATTCTTCAATAAAATACCCTTAGTTTTAAAAACAATAATAGAAAACTCCCTTTTGCTTATTTATCCAGTTAATTAGATTACAGCCAAATTCCTTGGAGAAGATGAAACAAATTTCTGTATGCATAATCTCAAATTCTGTATGCATAATTACTGAAAATATATAAGAATATATTATAGGTACTGAAGAAATTGCTTGTGATATTTTAAGAAAGAACTTAGACATGTTGTTCCTGATACACCAAATTGCAAGAACACTTGGGCTATCAAATGGCATGTGTACTTTTTAATCAAGCACAAGTTGATCTTAACTGAAGACATCCAGTTGTATTTTTTTTCCTTTAAACCTGTCTCATTTTAGCCTGCCACTCTCATACAGGTAAGTCTCAACACCTGACTCAGTGGCAATCTATGCCATTCTGTGCTTGACATGATCTAACATGTATCACAAAAGAGCATGCATGCACAACTTTCCCTGCAGCAACATTTTTCTTCTCTACCCAGACCATTCTCATTTCACCTTTTTTAAGAGCTTTATTTTTAACATAAATGTATTTTAGATACATTTATGTAAAAAAAAAAAAAAAAAATCACACTAGAAGACAGGAGAATAACAAGTTATGCTTTGGAGGGCATATTCATTAGGAGAGAAAAAATGCACCTTTGTTTTCTGGGGATAGTTGACCAGTAGAACTGAGTGTTCTTACCTTCCTTTTCCAAACAGCATATGTGTCTGTTTTTAACAGAGTTGTTGCTCCTGTTCATATCCCTTGCAGGTTCATTTTCTGAACAAGCAAATTATTTACTTCTTTAGGCACTGTTTGCCTCTACCCACTTTTCTTTAACATAGAAAGCAATGAAAGGGAGAGGCTCAGAAGGCAATAATCTCCTCAAATTGTTTGAGAAGGCCACTAAGACAAGTAAAGAGGGCAGACAAAAGCCTGAAAGCAGCCTTTAGACGTCAGACTTTTGAGCATCAAACTGTGTGACTGAATTTGCTGTGGACTACTGAGGAGAGAGTGAAATAGTAGGCAGTGTCTAGCCCCATCAATAGCTATCCTTCTGTTGACCTGCTGACTGCAGTTTTAAACTCTTAAGAATAAAGCTTCAGCCAAAATACAGAGTAATGCTCAGAAGTGTCATAATTTATCATATTTCAAAATCCATTTTTTCTTTGTTGTCTTAACAAAGCCACAGTCACTCTAAAAGTTTTGAAGTTTTAAAGTTTTTTCTCTGTTTATAATCCAAGGATCAGAAACAGTGATGTGATTTTTATAAACAGTTAAGCAGCGCAATCAAATTTTAAATATTTGATACTCAGAATCAAAAGGTGCTGTGTTTCCTAAATGATGTGTGAATTATTCACTCTTCTGTCATCTATCTGTTGATCTCTATAGCTAAGGAACAATTCTAACTGCTTTGATAGGTCTTCCTTTCTCTAATTGCATTTCTTTCACCTATCTTACAAAGTATGCTCATCCACCTCTCTGTTCTCCTGGCTCTTTATCCCAGTAACTCAGACTTTCAGTGACTGGTTAGTAATTATGCTGATGTAGGCAGACAGTCCATCGTGGCGGATTTTGCATTATTTTCAGTAATGTGAGCTGAATTAGGTTTTCTGTGAGTTTTCCTCCTCTCTCCTGAACTTCACAGAAAGAATTCAGTGAAGAAATGAAGGTCATCTCTCTCAATAATTTGTTCTTCCTTTAACTTCTTAGTCATACTGTACAACTCCTTAGCAGAATAGGGGTTTTTATGGTTTGTTTAGAGCCTCTGCTGCCTAATATCTTCCATGTCACCATTTCCTGATATGCTTACCTCTCTTTGCCATTGCATTACAATGTTAAATGTACTGAATGAGGTTAAGAGTTCAACTTGCTGACAGAGATCAACTCATAGTGCATTTATCACATCTTTTTGCATTTTTGTATAATTTGCACATATCTTCATTATTATCATAATCTTGAAATTTTTTTTTTTTTTTCTTTTACAACCAAAAGGTTTTCAGCTCTGGATTTTACAACACTACAGTTTTGTCCTGCAGTTAAAAACCTTGATACTTATTAAAGCATTGTCAAAATTGTCATCACACTTGCTATAAGTAATGTCAAAAAAGGCTAGCCCAGTGTTCTGGATTCACTGATTGGCAGCTTTTAAAAAAGAAGAACAAACATCAAACCAACACGACTAGAGCAAATGAAAAGGAAAAATAGAAAAAAAACCACAACAAAATAACACCTTATTTGTTTTATTGTTCTCTTCAATGGGAATTGGCTATTACGGTATTATTTATTAGTCTATATTTATTATATATGAAATATAATATATATTATTATTATTGTTTATTTTATATTATTGTATTTTATTAATATAATCTTATATTATTTTCCTGTCCCTGCACGTAAAAATGAGAAAAGTAATAAAGTAGTACTGTCATATGTACTGGCTTTAATCTTTTTTAAAACCATGAAAATAGTATCAAATGTGTTATAAAAATTAAAATGCAGAAGTAAAAAGATCATTGAAGAGAGTATTCAATGATCTTGCAAGCAATTATGCTCTAAGGACAGATTTAAAAGCTGTGAGAGTAAGATGCATTTTAATGAATTTAGTGAAACTATCCATAAAAGAACTGATAAAAGAACTGCAAAACTGAAATATGCTGTAAAAATAGTGAGTAAAACACTGAGATCTTATATGACTTGGAGCTACTACATTCCATGTTCATTTTCTTTTCCTTCACCTGCAGCACTCATCCAACCTCTCCATTCAGTCAGTCTTTTAATCCGCCTGCCTCTTTCTAAAAAGGCCTCTCTCCTTTTCACTTGTACCTTGGTTTACTTCCTCACTGAGGTCATTGGGACCAATATAAGCCATATATTACCAGTGTATAAATATTTTATTTGTTTTAAAAGTGAGAGAAAGGAGATGGGTAGATATCACAACATGAAGTACAGGAACTACATTGAGAAGCAGCACAACATGGTACTGAGGCTGTCTGGTTTATGTCAGTAAGAGTTTTACAGATCATTAAAACTTCTTTTGAATTTATGTGTGTGCCATAAATTGTGCTGTAGACCTACCTACAGGCAATGCTTTCACCTACTGAAGAGAAAGATTTTTCATTTGGTTTGTATTTAATACTCTATAGAAACTACTTTTGTAGTTTCTTCCATTGAACCATGGAAACCCTTTTTGCCTACCTGCACTGTGTGTCCTTGCTTTTTGGACAAAAATGTTGAAACAACGGCTCTAGTTTGAAGGGTAAAAATGCTGTCCAGAAGATTGTTTCCCAACCCTTCATCTCATCACACTGTGAAGTTACTGTCATGTAATTCAGTACTTAAGCCAATGCTAAGAGGTGACTGTCACAGGTAGCAGTGTAGCAACAGGATTTAAAATGCATCAGACTGAGCTGCATAAAGCTACATTAACAGAAGCTGGTACACTCCAAAGTGGCAGACTGACTGACCCTGATGAAAGGTTGAGGTTAAAATTGTGTGAGTCAGCACAGCAGTTATTATTAAGCTATGATAAAGACAACAACATCAAAATGTTTTCAGACTATCAAATAACTGTTCTGGGTACACTCTCAGAGTAAGATTTGTAAAGACCCAACAGTATTTCATAGCCTTGTGTATTGTAGGAGTTACAAATTTGTATGCTAAGATTAAAGATTGGAGGTACAAATTGGGTTAGTAATGCCTCATAATATCAAGCAAATTATTTTTTTTTTAACATCCTTTTTTGAGACATTACCAAAAAAAATTAATATTTTTCTGAAGTCACTGAAGTGCTGCCTACCACTGCACTAAAAGTACTGGAGTATCTGTTATGCATGAAGGAGAGATCTGTATGAAACAGTACATAATTGCAAAACTCTCAGATCCCAGCTCCACTTCTAAGAAAATTTGCTATGGCAAAATGGTTTTTCCCTGTGTGTAGAAGAAAAACCTAATGCCTACTCCATCCTTCAGCTTAACATTTTTCACTGGTTACTTACAGTGTCAATTTTTAGAGGCATGCTGTACTATTTATCTTTATTTTTCTCATTGTATAGGCTGTAAATCAGTGCTATCCTATCAGTGATCTGTTTAACTGTGGTAATTCTGTTTATGATTTTTAATAATAGCCATTTCCATATTTTTTTCCCACTGGTTGAAAAATCTGATATTGGATTCATAGACACATAAAATGAAGATAAGGAAATAAGTGAGAAATCTTTGATCTAGGCAGTTGTCAGAGGGGCAGATGGAGACTAGCAAGCTGATGCTGCAATGAGGTATGAAGAAACTGAGTTACATTTACATTTGTCCAGTAAGAGAAACAGACATTGACGTATAGTTTCCCAGGTGAGTTCCCTGCAATGTGTATAGGTTCATAAAGTGGTTTACAAGCCTCAGTAATTCTGTTAATTGGTGGAGAGGAATAAAAGGGAGCAAATGGAATGCATTTGAGTCAGATCAGCTCCTTGGATCACCACAGAATTTCAAGGCAGAAATAGCATGTGTTCCTGGGAACTGCATTGCAGGTAACAAGCAATGAGAATTTTCCATTGTGCTTCTTTGTAACTTCTCTTCATGGTTAAGACTGAAAAAAATTGGTGGCATATGAGAGTTGTGGGGAGAACATGGTAATGAATAACTTCTGCAGACAGGAGCTGCTTACAGACTTGAAAACTGAACCTGTTACTGCTTCTTCTCTTTACCCTAGGGAGTTTTACAGGGCTTGAGAATATTTGAAATTTGGTGTGAGACACAGGCTGTGAGTTGGTTAAGAACTGGCTGGCTTCTGATCTTTGTGTTATTTCCTATGAATTCAGGAAAAGTGAGGTATGGATCAAAGGTCAGACAGGGCCATTTGACCTGTTCTCTGCCTTCTGTATCTCTTCCAAGTAGGGTTCATTGCGTATCCTTTCTGAAGATTATTAGGTAGTGATAGCACAGTCTGACTCAAGAGAAATTGAGGGGATGCTAGTTTTCATTTTTTCATACAGAAGAATTAGGCAACAACTATGTTAGCAACAAACTTGGAAGGGGAATGTTATTTCCATAATGAAGAAAATCAGGGGAGAACTGCTGTTTTCCACACCTTGCATTACTACATCCCCATTCAGGGACATTTTTGACAGTGATATGCACATTTATTTTATTTTTAATTTATATTTATCAAAGTTTTACAGAAATTTGACATGTCTTTAGATGTTGCTCTGGGGGGACAATAAAAATATGTTCAGTATCTACCAGGATGTGTCTAGTTTCTTGGAATATAATATGGAGGAAGAGACATGGTTGTGTGTGACATCCCCAGCTGGAGAAATCAAAAGAACATTTCTAGCTCTGTGGTTGAAATGGTAAAATGTGTCTCAGGAAAATGTTTTTATGTAGACAGAAAGACAGAAAATACTTTTCTAAAAGATGATGATGACAAAAACCAGAAAAACACAGTACCAGATAGATGTAGCTCTACTTCAGTTGCTACTAAAAAAAAAAAAGTAATACTGAATACTGCATGGAATGTCGTACTGAAAGCCTTCAAAAGCAGGGAGGAGGGAGAGGTATATGTATCCAGTTTTCAAGTTGTATCAAAATTCAAGCTACTTAATCCTTAAAAAATGTCTTCATAAATACTGTAAATCTCCACTACTCAATATCAACACAGTGTACAGTTTCATCCTTCTCTTTAGCCTCAGAAGAAAAACTGTAGCAGAACCTTTTGAAATACTAACAATAATTTTAGAACCACTGTGCCAGATTGCTTCATTACTTTTTTCTAAAAAAAAAAAAAATGTTTATCAGCTAAAATACTGAAAACTGTTTTGGACTGAATTTAGCATTTTTAACAAAATGAGACATTTTGGGTTTGAAATTCTGTTTAAATATTTTTCAACTTTTAGTGAAATTGCAGTATGAAGTTGCAATGAATTAGTAAGTCAGAAAGTGGAAATGTTTCATTTGAAAATTGGTTTGACTGCACATTTCAGTGATGAGGGATGTTACTCAAAACTGACTTGCTTTTTTTGCTCCACTTGAAAAGAATGGCCTGGTAACTCTAAAACTGAAAGTTTGCTATTGTTAACTCCACATTTTTAGAAGAAAAATATTTTAGATGAATTTTATTATCTGTAATTGGATTTTACCCTCTGCAGTTTTAATCTACTGTGTACCCTGTGTTCCCTTTGGCTGAGGTTTGGAAAGGAAGAAAAAGAAATGCAAGGAGACAATATCTCTCCATCCTAACATCTTGAGTCCAGTGGAAGAGCACCAAAAATGGAGACAACAGGCTCAAGTCTACATATCTCTGGACCTCATTTAATACTTTACTCCTTTGCAAAATCAGTGTGAAGCATAAGAATACTGGGGGTTTTAGCATGGTTACTGGGTTTTTTGGCATTTTTAGCACTGTTTTCACAGAATGAATTATAATAAACAGTTGTCCTTTGGGCAACCAGATTACAGCATGCCTTGACTCTCTTCTGATAAATAGTAGTATTGTGCATATAATTTTTTCTGCAGCCTATAAGAACATGCTAGTGCTATTTCAAGTAACATTTTTAGTGTCAATGTCTGAATTGTGACACAGAAGTTAATTAGCCTTAGTCCAGCAGGTTCATTCAAAACTAAAATTATGGCATAATCCAATACACTTAAACAAAGTAAGTGCATAAAAATGGCTTTATAATTAAGTAATTAGGACTCTCTCAGAGACAAGTGTTAAGTGACATAGGTGCACAGAGAGCGTGGACAAATGCCAGAGAGGAGCCTGTAATCAGCACTCAAGATGTTTTTTTCATGAGCATTCCATTAACTTCAAGTAAACTTGATGATTACTTGAGGAAGCATTTAGCTTGGTACCATACCACAGTGGAGGGCAGTCCACTAAATAAATTGGGCTTGTCTGTGGAAGGCATTGCCAAAAGCTTTCAAGACTTCAAAACCAAAGATCTGTGACTGCTGTCCTCTGTGCAAAGAAACATGGTTTTGTATATTTACCTGTAGTCACACTTGTAAAACATTTGAGACCAAAGCCACTACACTGAAGGCACTAAGCAGAGGAAAATACTTTAGATTACGTGATCCCAGCCACTTGAACGCTGGGATTCAGTTGCTGTGTTAGAGGTGCTTATTTGTCATGGGACATTTTCTATTAATGGTTGAAAAAAAAAAAATCCATTGATATTGCATAGGAGTCGAAAATAGTTGAACTTTTACAAAATTTCTTCAAATGGTTTAGAACAATAATAATACTTTTTTTCTAAAACATAATGAAGTGCAAGCACTTTCTGAACTCACTGACAATATGTATCCTGTGCCTGCTTACTGTAACTTGCCAGTTTCTTTCAGGCAAGCTTACTGCTTTGTATTAAAATATCAACCCCTATCAATCTAGTTATGCATTATCTGTCAGACTTAACTAAATATTTGTAAACAGAAAAGCTGACCTGTGCACAGGAAAAAAAAAAAAAATCAAACAACCTGCCATTCATTTTTTATTATTATGACAAAATAAAGCAATTTTTTGTTTGTCTGCAAGTGTCAACATTCATATGGACTCCTGGAAATTGCTTAGTAGAATTTAATTAATAAATTATAGTAATTCTTAGGCAGAAAAACCTTAAAAGTTCTGTAAATAAAAAACTGCATTAATGGGTAACTAAGTTAAGTATGCTTTCCTGTGAAAAACTACTGCTAAAAGAGTGAGAGTTTGGGCACTGTAGTTAAATTCTATATTTGGACAGCTTGCATGCCTACTTTTTTGCACATTTCTAGTGGTCTGCACATCAGTCACCCTCCTCACCTAAAAAATCATCAGCTTCCCTTATCTCCAGCCATGCTGTCAGGAGTAATTTCCTAATGCTTATAAAAGCAAAGTGCCCTAAAAATAAATAAATAAACAAAATAGTCCTGACCTGGATTTTCCTAATGTGATTTAAAACACAGCTGCATAAATGCTTGTGCAAGCATAAAAAGAACAAGATAAAGTGGTGGAGTGAAAGGGTGGCTAAATTGCTTCTTTCAGTACTACCAGCTTAAAATGTTCATGAAACATCATCTCTAATGGATCTTAGGGCCCCTGAATATAAGAAGTGGCAGACTGTTTTAATCATATTATGACCAGTTCTAAAGTTAGAAGGAAAGCTCAACATGAATTCAAAACAGGCAAGGTTTTAACTCACTTGAAATACTGTATTGTCTAAACTGTTCCCCATTCCAATTACATAACTCAATCTTAAAAATCCTTAATAGTAAACAAATTGCACAAGTTCCAAAAATTTTCCTGATTTGGAAACTTTTTTTCCCTTCTCTTTTTCACTTTTTCTTTAAGAATCAAAAAGTAATTTAGGTTGGAAGGGTAGGGACCAAGACATAAAGCAGGTTGCTCAGAATCTTGTGCAGTTCCATTTTCAATATTCCTGATGGTAGACGTTCCAAAATCTGTGTGTTCAGCTGTTTTATCCAGAAAAATTACTTTGATAGAAACAACACTGGTAGTCAAACATGAGATTCACATATCCTGATAAATCTTCCTTGACTTATCACTGGTTTTACAGAAGTGCTTCAGATCATCTGCCCACAAACTGACTTTTTTCCCATTCTTCATCCTTGTTTAAAAGTAACACCTTTTCCAGGGTTGCTGGCTTTGCCTGCAGGTTGTCACCTGTGGGGATATAGCAATTTTCAGTAGTTATCATACAGGAAAGCTGGTTTCATGTGTTTGTATCACCAAACTGTCACTTAATTGAGAGCCTACAATACAGTAGTGTAAAAACATTCCATTCATTAGGTAAAAAACACCTGAATACTGCAGTATTTTTTTTGTTGTAAAACATGAAGGATACAGAAGAGACAAGCAGTACAAAAGGCATTTAATTAGATGGAAATCTAAAGTTAATTTAACTACTGTTTCTTCATCAATTATTCGAATTTTGCACATCAAGTTTCTTCTGTTAATGTGCCTTTTCTTCTTGCTCTGTGTCCACATCACTCTGTCAACTGAATCAAAATAGAATGGGGGTCTATATTTGCTATATTTGTTGTTCTGTTTTTTTGAGGGGGGAGGGTTGTCTATACATTTGTCTATATTTTAAGTAAAATCCTTCTGTTGCTGAAAATTCTGTGACAGGTATCCCATTTGCAGAGTTGTCTTTTAGCTGTCCCCCTCCAGTGTGTTGTAATGCATCAAGCCCAGTGTTCAGGAGTTTTAGAACAACTCTGTTGATGCAGTTAAGACAGCTGAAATGTGTTACTCCTGCTGCAGTAGCAGCTCAATTTAGAGGGGCTGAGCAAAGGTCTCCAACAGGAATCTACTTCTCCAAGCTTAAAAGCTGCATGAGAGGGCTGTGTGTAAGCTCAGAAGCTTGCATCTTGTCTCCCTCTGAATTCTGCAGAGGGATGAACATGGTAGGTGTTCAGAGGACTGAATAAAGCATTAGTGCTTAACATTGTAATATTTACACACTGGCATGGTTTACAAAAGCTCTCTTAAATATTCTGTATTTCTGTAGGCAGAAGTGGTAAAAATGTATGATAGCTTTTAGCTTTGCTTCCAGACTGTATTAAGATAGATTGCTTTTTCTGTACCATTTTGTACTGAATATGTGCAGTACTGACTTCTTATGGAGGATGAAAACTAGTTTCACTTTTGTTGCTGTTTTTGAGGGGGTTTTTTGAGGGGTTTTTTTGTTACTGTTTTTGAGAAGTATGTCTACTTCTGTAGTTAGTTTTTGACAAAATAGTTATACCATCCCTTAGCAGAAAAAATATTGTGTACCCTTATGACATAGCTGAAGAAGCTGTGACTAGTCTCATCCAAAGATCCTAGTATTTGGAAAGAGAAAAAGAATAAATGTAATGGATTGTGCATCTTACTTTTGGTAACGTGTAGACACATTCAGAAGATGAAGAAAGATCTCTGCAGCTAACAGTAGTTTCCATTTACTGATTGTAAATTTGGTTCAATGCAATCCAAACTTGATTACATGTGTGAAAATAGGGTTTTTTCCTCTTATAAATTGTGGAATTTACACTATTTTGTAGTAAGCATGGCAGAAAACCCATCATACAATCATAGAATGCCAGGTTGGAAGAGACCTCAAGGATCATCTGGTCCAGCCTTTCAAGATAGGAACAGTTTAGGTGAGATGGCCCAGCACATTTTCAAGCTGAGGCTTAAAAGTGTCCAATGTTGGGGAATCCACAACTTCCCTGGGAGATTTTTCCAATATCTGACTTTTCTCATAATGAAAAGTTTTCTTCTTAAGTCCAGTCAGGATCTTGCCAGTGGTAGGGAAGATCATTCACCCATTACCCTTCATCATTTCCATGTGACTACTTGTAAAAAGAGTGTCTCCATCTCCTTGGTAGCCACACTTTAAGTACTGGAACATCATTGGGAAGAATGGCAGAAGATCTAGTAATAAAGATAGGTATTTTCATTTATTTTGCAAAGCAATAGCTAAAGTATTTGTGGCAAGGTCAGCTGCAAGCTGAACAAAACCAGGAACATGTATGTATGAATACTTGAACTCAGTGATCTAGATGGCTAAACATTGTAAATTTATAGAAGAGTTCCTGGTACAGCTTTAGCCTGAGACAACCAACTACACATATGATACCTCTTTCTATTTTATAAAGTTAATGATTGACAATTGACAGCGAAGTAAAATATTTGCAGTTATGCTATGTGCAATTTTCGATGGCTGAGAATAAAAAGTATGCAAAATGAGATGCACATTAGTAAAAGGTACATGTTTAGAGTACTCTAAACATTTAACCTCATTTAACCTCCTTTAACTTAAAACAAAATGTTCTGTATTAATTTAAAAGGTGCTATGGGAATGAATGACAAGTATCTGGCTCTGAAGTTCAAGTTTTGTTACTTAAATGTTCGTATTTGGCTCAAGTTTGTCATCCTTCCTTGATAGGAGGACTTCTGTTTTATAATGTTTCATCCCATTTCCACTTGAGGCCTGATTTTAGGCTGTAGAAGAATTATATAGAAAACTGGGGGAAAATCAGGATGTAGTGTCACATCTTTCTGATCTCTGGTATCAAGGACAATGTACAGACCACCAAGTCATCTGAAAACTTTAAAGTTACACAGAGAAAATTGAATAGGGTAAAGACATCGTTCTATTAGTCAGCCTAATTGAAAATCTCATCTCCTCTCTTAATCAGTTTTTCTTCTACTACTTTTAGTATAAATCAGTATTACCCTGGGATCATTTATGGTCAAAGAAACACTTCATTAATTTTTCTTATTAAAAACAAGCAAATTATATCAGGTAGAACAAGGAAACAATAACCCTGGCTCTGTTTTTAACATTACAAAACTCAAATAAACTCCTAAGTTATTTGTTCCTTTAGTCCAAGACTCCATTAACACAGAAGGCTGTGCTGTGTTGCCTGTTCTTTCTCAGACAGGCACCGAGTTCTTTAGTCATTCCTTATAGACTTGTTTCTATGGTTCTTCCTTCAGACTGGACAAGCCACTTGAGAGAGTGGGGACATGAAGAGAATGCTTTTCCTTTTGGCAAGCAGTTGACAGATAACACAGAACATCAGATTTCATTCCTTACCTTAGGCAGTGTGGAAGCATCTGAGGACAGCAAATTCTGTCACATATTCACAACCTCATAAATATTGAAAACCCTGATTTTCTCTGTAAAGACAGTGACTGTGTATTTTCATACCCATAAATAGAGCTGTGAGTACACTCAACCAGAAGCTTTATCTGATTGCTGTCTTTAAAATATATGTGGGAGAAAAGGCACCATAAGGGTCCAACATTAAAATACAGTAGTTAAAACGCCTTTTGTAAAATACCTTTAGATATTTATATGTAAAGAGAAGTATGTGATGCCACTCCTCAGCACAGAATATCTTGCTGCTGCTTTCTCTGCACCTGATACATTCACTTGCAGTCAGTCAGGTATGGGAAGATCCCATTTAAATTTAGTAGAAGATGTGGGAGCAGGTGTGCCAGAGGAAGCCTGCATGCCTTCCCCAGCTGCAGGGCAGCCATGAAGGATTGGTGTACAGCAGATAGGAGTCAGGTTTTCTCAGTGGCTCATGTGGAGTACAGAAGACCACTGTTCCCGGCTACAAATGAGGAGTTTTCTAATGAAGAAATTTGCCTAATGGGAGGTTGGCTAAAACTGGGAAGAATCAGGAGATTACAGACTGAGTGGTTTATTGTGTCCCAGTGAGCTCTTGAGAAGAGCACGTAGCAATTCCTGAATCAACACTTGTTGCCTCCAGTATTTTTCCACTGTAGACTGAAAGAAGCCAGAGCTGTTTTTCTTCCAGTAACTTAGAAATGTTTGCTTTTTCCTTTAAGTTGGATCAAGTTGCAGCAATTCTGGGAAGAAAAGAAGCTTTAGATCCTAAATCTGTGAGTTTTTGTACAGATACTTTAGTCTGCACAAGCACAAAGGAAATCACCAATGCATAAGAAGTTGTCCACAAGTCACAAACAGGCAACCAAAAATTGAACTAGAAGTCCTTCCAGAATTTGTCAGATTTCTAAAGATGTGGAAATTGTTTGAAGTGCTATGAGATATCCGAGATGTCTGCTCCAAAGAAAGTGACAAATCTTCATATACATAAAAAGCTGCTTTGTAGAGAAAAAGACCATCTGAAATTCATGTTTGATAGGACAGAACAAAATGGGTCTAACTCACAGCAAGCTAAATTAACATTAGATTGTAGCAAAAATGTTTTCATTGTGTAAGGCATAAAGCATTGGAGTAGATGACTAGATAAAGTGAAGACATCTTTATTCATAAAACCAGATTAGACAAAAATACATCAGGAATTACGTCTAATAAGGTATCCCACCATGGGTATCAGGAAGAGACTTCTATTTTTTAAAGCAGAAGTACCTTACCGAGATGTTCAGAAATAGGGTCTCTGATTCTGGAGTTTGTAATTCAGGAAAGACAGTGACAAAAATGGAAAGAGCATAGAGGAAAGACATAAAAACATTCCTTATACAGGATCACACCCTATGTAAATTAAGAATGGAAGTTTTAGTTATCTAGAGATGTCCCCACAAAAATAGAAATGTGATACTATAACTGTAGATCTGTGAAATAAAGATATAATCCAAGAGCTGAAAACTGAAAAAGAACTCTGCTAGAATCACTTCTGTGAGAGTATTTAAGTCAAGTCTTTAAAGACAGAATTTTTCCAAGTCTTTCTAGACTTTAAACTCACAAGTTTTCTGTGTTCTAAGATTGCCTTTTACATAAGCTGCTCTTACAAGTTCCCCTGTATTTATTCGAAGTCTGTATCATTTCTTTGGAGTTTGGGGGGGGCAGGGGTCTGACTTATTTCTGCTGAAAGCTTTCTACAATGAAGATACAACTCTTGAAAGCTCAGCCTGTGGCTTACTCTTTGAAATGTTAACACCTTTAATTCTACTAAGAGAGGGTTAGCTCTGGATTGCAGCAGTTCATTCATCAATCTGAGGTGGTTTCATTTATTTATTAATGTGACTTCATAAAGTTTTGGGGGTTTCTCTGTGAAATAGCGAATGGGCATATAGGATGTTATCAGAAACTACTTTGGAAGTGATATACTAACACAATGGCTTCCTAGAGTTGAGGATATCTATTTGCAAGTTAGCTATTTAGGAAGCTTTAATGACCAAAGTACTTTAAGTCCACTTAGTTTAATATTTCACTATAATTCTAGTAGCTTTGCAGTATAATATAAACTTAAAGTCTAAGCTCTCTCTTAGTGATTGCAATGGGGAGCTCTAAGAACCAATGCATAAATAACTTTATAGTGGAATCCTTCTATATGGGTTGCTGTAGAAAGGTACCAACAGTAAAATGAATTGTTTGTTACAAATACTGAAGTGGTTGAGATGCACTAATGTATGAATCATACATACAGCTTGGAGTCCTTAGTCTTATCAGTGTCATTTGAAAAAATGTTCTGCCAAGAAAGAATATAGATCTTGAACAAACAGATGTCTTTTGTTAACTTTGTAAGCTATGCAGTGCTGGAAATTAATATCCAGCTGCACATTGGGTACTGGTCTGCTCTACTGGTATGGAGTCCAGCTGACATTTCCTCTGAAGCATGCTGTTCTGCTTCAGAACTTTTTTTTTTTTTTCCCCAGCTAAATGAAGTTAATTGAGAGAGGGGTTTTTTTTTCCCTTGACTGTAGTGCAAATGCTCTAGGAGAGAGGATCAGTAGGCTTCAGTCAATATTTAAAACAATCAAACTGCAGACTTGTTAATACTTCTTTATCATGTTGTTTTGAGGAAAATGGTCAGTATGGTAAGTTGGACATGCTGACTGACATGCTTCTGTAATTGGTGTAGGTTCTTCCCAGTGCTTCACTTTTACCTCACACTGCCAGGATATATGTATGAGTGATAAATCCTTCTAGCTGAATAGCCCTTGCATTGCTTCTTTTATGATCTATTGAACTATAACAGGAATAGCACAAATTAGATGCTGAATCTCAATATTTTCTAGGTGAAAGCACACTTTTTTATCCTAGGCCAATGTCTATTGGGAAAATTATTTACAACTTTACTATCTGTGCAGCTACCAACGCTTTTCCAGCAAGAATTAATCTGGGAAAATATAAGTGTGAAACATTAAATTTTAAGGAGAATAAAATATTTTTTAATATTGCCAAAGAAAAATTTCCTTCATCACTATGCAGACAGAGGAATTGCTCATTTCTTTTGTGATGTATGAGGTTTTACAAGATCTCAATTTTCATCCAATGGTGTTGCAGTTATGAATGATAAATCCATCTTATTGGAATACTGAAGGACTTTCAACGTTAAATTATTTTGAAGGTTTCTTGCTTGCATTTGTACCTCTCCTCAAGACCCAAATAAGCAGGAAGAGCTAAAAGCAAGTGTGCTGCAGAAACAGTAATGGCAATTTCTTTGTTTCATTTGAGCACAAATCAGAACAAATAAGCCTTTCTTTTATGTTCTGTGAAAATAGAAATGGTTTCCCCCTTAATATTGCACTGTCATTAAGGCTTTCTCTGCATATTTTTGCAAACTTGCAAAAGTAGAGGCACAAGCATTCAGTTCACTGAGAGTGAAAAAGACTTATTTAAAGTAACAAAGAACTGTAACGAAGAGCTCAAGAAAATACAGAAACAGATGTATATATAATACAACTATCTGGGATAGAGCTGACAGCAGTCTGTCATCCTCCAATTTTATCCTCATACAACCACAACTTGCAAGCAAAATACCAAGAAAAAACAACCAACCAACCAAAAGAAAAAAGAAGATGCTTCTCTTTTGACATTCCTTTAATATGCAACTCTTTGGGGAGGATAGAGCAAAGTGAGCTGTATTGAAAACTTTAAACTTGTAATTTTTTTCCAGCAAAATGAACAAAATTTAAAATGCTGCCAATCTGTATTTGTTGCAGTCATACCTAGAAATCATGTATGTATGGGAAAAGATACTTCTGAAGGCCTAGTGGCACTTTCGAGGGGTGTTGGCATTTGAAAAGCAGTTTCCAAGTTCACCTTTAATATGAAACATTTTTCAAGTTTTTTTATGGAGGAAATAATTTTTTGGGAAAAACTGATATTTTGGACTAAACTTTAGCACCCAGTGTCTTGTTCACTGCAACCATTTAAAAAAGTCTGCTTGGAAAACAGAAAATTCTTGGAAGCAAGTTATGGAAAAAGACAGAGGTGGTAGCAGAAGTAAAGCCAGCAGTGTTCTGCAGTACTCCTTGGTGTAATGTACCATGCTATGCCACTTTTTCTGACATTTTCAATAAAAGTACGAGCCTAAATTCTCCCTATAAATCCTCTAGCATGCCACTTTTGTCCTTGCTCCCGCCTACCACCCACTGATACATTTTGTGAATTAACTAAAATCTCTTGGCTCAATTCTGTTGTAAGAATTACTTACATAAGTATGATGATAATCTTCAACTGATTATGGCTCTGGGAGCTTAGGGGTGTTTTCTATTTGCAGTTACTACTATATTATTATTATTTGTTTTACTTCTGATTTTAATAAGAGTTTTGCTTGTGAAGTGTATTTTTTGAAATTAGGCTAAGTATTGGTCAACTTAAAAATCTGTCTGTTTACCCAGTGTCAAAACTGTATGGTGCAGGAACATGACCAAAATGATTTTAAGGAGGGAGCGTATCAGTTTTTCTGTAGATGAGATGTATGCTCTAAAAAAAGCTGAAACAAAAATATAAGGTGAAATGCAAATTCAGTGACTGAAAAAGAATTAAACCTGCGCAGACATAAAAAGAGAGAAGTAGAAAATGCATATCCTATGGCATTTTTGTCTCTGACAAAATTTGTCTGTGTAGTCAGTAAGTCTGCCAGAAACATGGTCTGCAAATATGAAACAATGTGTCATTGTAGCATTCATAAAAACATTCATATCCAAATCATTCTGTGCTGGACATTCTTAATTAAAAGATAATCCATGGCCTCTGATGCTGAAGATGGTATGCGTATTGCTGTGAGACATTTCCAATGCAGCTATATATAGCCAAATATCTCATAAAATGTCAAGTTCAGCCTCAACAGTATCACATTAGAAGGTCCTCTGTATCTAACTCTTAATGTCAGCATCTGTCTTTTTGTAGGTCATGTTAAAAACACCATGATAAGGGTCATCAGTTCTTGAAAGGGAAGAAAATTGTTTTTGTAGTTTAAGACTTATGGCATGTGAAACTTCTAGAGAAATCTGTAGAATTTAAAGTATTTTCTGATTCTTGGGCAGTCGAGTATTGTACCCTGATCCTGATGTAGTCTAATACGTTGGAAGAAAGTTGAAGTGTTAAATGATGATATGTTTTTTACCTTATTTAGATTATTAAATATTTTGATAGATGTATAGTACTCCAGGGGAAAAAAGAAAAAAAAGAAAGGAAAGGGGAAAAAAAAAAAAAAAAAAAAAAAAGTTTTCGGCTATAATGTTCTATAAGTCATTCAGGTTCCCTCAGCAGCTAAGACCCTGTTCCCAGTGGTGGCCTTGGGAATAGGTCTCGAAACCTTGGAGGATGCCAGACAGTTTCAAACACTTTCCTACCTTTGAGTTCTCCTGTAATTACCATGTGGATGAATTGTGGGTAAAACCAGCATAAACTTGTCCAAAAGTGCGTGTATGCTGTAATGCACAGCATTTTAAGGCTCCCCTGTCCTGATGAACCAGCTCTAACTGGTGCCTCTCTCATTCCTCTTGATCGTGAAGTCAGTAGGATGTCTTCAGCCTCATGAATTAATCTGTTTGACTTGATACACTGGAGGAGGACTCACATTTGGGCATTAGCTGTTAACCATATTTTGAAGTGAAAACTAAGGTGTGATTTCATGTCCCTTGCCATTGAGTGCTGTTGGTGTCTCTCTTATGAGATGAAATAGTTGGCATTTCTGTGTTGTACTGTGCCATCACTGTCTTTTACTATAAAATTCTCAGGTTATTACAGGCAGAACAAGTGAATGTCTGCGTTCTTCCAAAGTGGTTTTTGGGTTAGGGACTTCAAGTTTCTCTCAGTGAACTTGGATATCTGCTTATGACTCAGTTTTAGTAGAGCTGTGTTGTAGTCTGAAAAGACGGATATATTCTTCATGGAATTGTGAGAAACTTTATCTTAGATTATTTTTTTATTGTAGACTTTCAGACTCTAAGGGTCTGAGTTCTTGAGTATACTGCAAGAGTAAAAAATTGAAACCTTCAAATTTATCAGGTTTCAAGTGTTTATCATCTTTGTATGTAATCTCAATCCATTAATGAATTTCAGTAAAATTTATTTAAAGATTCAGAATAAGAGTTGTAAGCCAACCAGGTGACTTTTTTCTGGATTTGGTTTCATTTGCATGTAATTCATAGGGTTCCTATTAGTTTTTGCAGGTATTAGTATGACTGTTTCCTTTAATAGGAACTTCAAGCCAGTTTTGTGTTTATATGTTGTGCATACTGACACAAAAAATGAGAATCACAAGACTATTTTAACAGAGTGATGCCCAGAAAATGTGTTCGACAACACTATACAACCTTATGTTGTTTTGTTATTTCTTTTTGATCTATATTTTTGCTCTTGTGTCAATGGCTCACAGTTTGTTCTTGCTTTCGGGGCAGTCTGTTACAGATTAAGAGGATGAGTCAAAGTGAGAGAAAACCAAAATAAAGCCCTCTATTAACCCTGGGCTGACTTGGTACTTGCTGTTGTCTCTATGCCAAGATCCTGAGCTGCTGCTGCTCAATAGCCTCCACTGCATCAGGAGCTCGGTAGCCTTCCTCTTGCATGACAAAATGGTGATAAAACCACAGAGATTAGTTACAGAAAATCATGATTTTAGCTAAACAGCAAGCAGTAAAACAGCAGGGGTAAGGGCTCCCTGAATCGTTGTCCAAGCTAATTATTAATTTGCTTATAACTCAAAGTGTTGAAAACACCATGACAAACTTCTAACAACTGGTATGGAATATGGACTTAATGGAGCAATGGGAGCAAATGGTTGGTAGAATAAGCACAGTTTCTGTATTGCAGTGTTGGTTTTTTATGACAATTTGGTCTAATCAGTGCCATGGAAGACAATTTAGAAAAAAATGTCACTGTAATCTAATACAGACCTACATATAAGAGTGCCTTCTTCTGTGTGGTCACATAGCTGATGGTATCTATTCACTTCTGCTAGCTTTGAAAAGCAGCTATGGATGATTGTTTGCCAAGCCTACAGGATTGTTTCTCATAACAAAGCCAGCCAAACTGATAAGATACTTTGGCTCATATTTTCAGAATGCATTAATAAACACTGTATTTTGGGGAGTGTAAAGACAGATGAAAATGTAAGGTACTCCTAATTGTAGGATACTACTTCTTCTTCTGGGGGGGGGGATGTGATACTTGTTAAAGGTGCTCTATGGTTGAATTATTCCTCCCCAGGGTAAAGCTCTAAAAGAGAGATAGAGACAGAAAGACCCTGTCAGTATCCCTTTTAGATGCTTGGAAAGTGCTTCCTCTGTCCTAGTTTAGGCTTTTAATGACTGTAATGTTTATGCAGATAAATGTCTACACAGTTAGAGATTGCTGCTGCTGAGTGGCATTCAAAAGAACCAGAACATTTGCCATTGCTTCTGAAAACCTTGGTTTGAGGGATTTGTGTAACATCCTTTCATTATCTTGGGCAGTCTACAAGTGTTTGTTTCCATGCATTTGGCAAGAACTGCTCTGAGCTGTCTCCTGGAGTTATGTACTTTCTTAGAAATAATAGGAAAGGCTGAGACCATGCTTTTACAGCATGGTAAATGTAGCAGTAAAAAAAAAAAAGGCATATAAACTTGCCAGAGGAAGAGAAAGTAAGTGAATTAGCACTCTGTAGCATAGGTTCCCATGTGGAAGTTTTTATTCTACAGACTGTTTACATATTTTATTTAATGGATACTTTATGCAATATTGTCAGCAAGGTGTGAAATAGCTGCCCTGTATCAGGCAAAGTCAGTATTTCATTGTAGATGGAGATTTGCAAGTACAGGCTCTAACACACATGGACTCATACACAAAGAACGTTGGAGGCTTTAAAAACGTGTTACTGGCTACTTAGCTCCTGCAAACACTGGATGGATTCCAAGGTCTGTGGTACAAGACAGAGGTACATGTACTTCTTGTAGGGGGTTTTGTGAGTCCCTTCTTAATATGTATGGTTATAGGTCAAGACCAAAGATTTTCTATATGTCAGTTTTTTTAAATTGTTAGTAGTTCATTCACTTAACTCTATGGATATTGTTCACAGGAATATTTAAGAAACGTCGGTATATTCAGTATTTTTTACCTTACAGCAATGGATGGAACTCTCTAATCCTACTGCCCAGTCTATAATTTTCAAACATTTTGGCCCATGCTATCAAAATTAATTTTTTCTACAGTAAATACTTTTCAAGAAAGATTTCTATGCTTTTAAATCATTCTTAAATTCAAATCGCTATCTCAAAAGCCTGCAGTAGAACACTTTCCTTTTTTTATTACAAACACTACTCTCACAGCATCAACATGGATATAAGCCAATATTTCTTCCTTTCTAAAGCCTCTTGGCATGAGTCTGGTGAATTTCTTTAACACCATATAAATATAACTTATAGCCAATTGTGGTTTGCAGCCTTGAAAGCTAACTGAATTAATTGGACTAAAGCTTAGATACATTAGTTTATAGCCAGAATGTTTTTGTCTATGGTTTCCAACAGTTTATATTTGTGTTTTTATTTATGGGAAGAAGACTTCATGCTATGCAGTGTGTTAGTCTGAATCTGATAGTTCTGACAAAGATTATCCCAGTGCTGTGCTCGAGATCAGGAGTATCAAACTACAGATCTTTTTCCACCACTCAGAGGGTAGATGAATATTTTCAAGTTTTGTTTCCTTTCAAAACCCTGCTGTTGTCTTGCAGGCCAGAACTTCAGTATCACCTAATTATCATTAGCTGAATTTTCTGTGGGTCTGTGTTTCTCCTCATAGAGAAGCTGCAACCTTACTTAGATTGATGTGTTGGGTTTCTCCTGCAGGAAGCATCACAAGGAGGTTTTTGTGTTTCCTGTCTTCCCAGCAAGATAAAAGTTGCTTACCTACTGAAACTCAAAATCATGTTAAGTCCCTGGATAGAGATTTTGCTGTGTCAACACAGGAAAGTTTAGAAGTTACCTACCTTAGTTCCCTCTGGTGATTTCAGGCCAAATTATGATGAGCTGTGTAGGTGAAGTTTTCCTTGTGAAAAAATACCAAATAATTTTACCAAAAATTAACGAATCTGCTTGGTATTTCCTTAGCCAGCAGAAAATACTAGAGGGTATAAGCTGCTGTGAGACTGCTTCTCCCAGCCCACCAGCTCTTGATTTTCACACCATTGACGGTATCAGAGTCATCAGAGGAATCCCTGGGTGACACTAGAAGTGCCACAGCTTGTCTCACCTGCCCACTCACCACTGGGAATGAACATCAGCTGGCATAATGCTGGCTCTGTCTCCCTGCTGCTGAGTTCAGTCTTACCTAATTCTGCTCTAGTTCTAAAAAGCCCAATTCAAACTAACATATAAAGAACCTACCATTTTAAGCAACTTCCTGAAACCAAAAAAATACAACTGATCTTTGGCATACATCATATCACTCTGTATAAAAGGAATTTTCCTCATCTTTCTCCCCTGCAAGTCCTTAATTTCCTAGCCTTTTAAATCTTTGGTTTGCATCTTTTTTCTGCTTCTTTTCCTGGTTTTGTTTTTGTCAGAATCAAAATAAACTGACCACTACAGGTGTGGCTAACCCCTGTTCCCCCCAACCCTATGAGTGCTTTCAGGTTGCTAATTCTAAGGATGCTAGTGACAGGAGGATTGATACTCTGTTTTAGAGCATATAGTAAATCTGAAGTCTATCCATAGTCATGGGGTACCAGAAAGTTTTCATAGGACCTTTGCCATCTTGAGGTTACTGCTCTTGTCATGGACCAGCAATCTCACTCGTGACTTGAACTGAGCTACTTCTTGTGTTCAAAGCCATAGATACCATCCAGTGGGAGCCAAAAGCCACGGAGATCATAGTGTTAGGTCCAGACAAGCACGATTCAGTTGTGCAGAAATTGCCCATGGTTTGAAGCTGGAGAGTGGCCTGAGCAAATACACACAACATCTCCTATGTAGACACATAAACCTTGTGAGTGATCCTCAGCTTAAAAAACACCGTGGTTTTAGGCTTCCAGGGTAACTGCCAGCAGCAGGTCTTGAAGTCTATGCACTGGAATGAGGAGGCACCAGGTGCACGTCTATTGATTGTCAGTACATTATTTTTCATGTCTTTGCCCTTGAGTCTTTTAGATGAGCAATGAGGTCTTGACCACTTGGGGGAATGGGATATGATCTCATTTACCTGCTGTATCTTCTGGCTTGAATTCAAACAAATTATTTGATGGCAGGACTTGCAGTCAGTATGATTGATCTAGATTTATGTTTCAGTCCAGTGTATGAAAATCAGATCTGTTTTATTTAAATCATCAAATTATGGGCATTAGCCTTAATATCTTGGGGGCATTTGAGTTCATGCAATTTTTTTTTATATAAAATAATCTCTACTCTCAATTATGCATAGTAGTCTTCTGTTTCTCCTCTGTACCTCTCTGCTGAGTAATGTGCTTTGAAGCATTTCTTAAACTGCTTAAGAGTACCAGGTTTTAATCCTGAGAAGAAATTCCTCTGCAGTTTAAGAGCAAATGCAACATTGAGTTACATGAACATAAATACAGGTTAATTCCACAATTTTCCACTGCTTTTATTTGTAATGATATTACTGAAAGCAAAATTTCATCTTATATAAAAACATCATATAAAGTCAATTTTAGCCTTTTTCAGAACACTATTTTATATACATTTGTTGTGCATAAATCATTAATCGTGTTATACAATGCTCTGGTAGGGTTGTCTCAGATTTTCCCTAGCTTTCACCATATTTTGTTCCCTAAAAATTGTAAGTTATGCGTAAGATGCATAATGCTACATCATGCAGGAAAGGTACCTGACCTCCTTTTCTCCCTTCCATCCTACCTGAGAAACCAGGCCAAATATAAAGCTGCTCTATTGGGCTTTCCTTCAACCATAACACTCTTTCCCCATTGCTTAATTGTCCTTAATAACTATGAATGGTATGAAGTGTCATAAAGGCTGAATATTGCTGGCTGAGCCAGAACCTAGAATACATATAACAACATGGTGAGAGTGAAGTCATACCAATTCAAATGTTTAGTAGCTATGCATATTTAATGGCTGTTAGCAGAATCATCAAAATCAATACTTCATTTGCCTCTTGAGATGTGACTGCACTGGAGTTTCATTCATTCCATGACTAATTATCCCTAATCTGCTGCTCCACATGCTCAGCAAGTGAAGCAATTGAGATAATAAAGTTGTATTAATGCAATCCTGGCAATAATGCAAGTGTTGGGATAGCAGAAGAATATTGTTACTTAGTAACAAAACATTGCAAATAGGTTGCATTTAAAAATATAACTTTTAGTCAGGTATTCATATTTGCAAATTTATAGATTGTGATTAATCTTGCTCCTCAATTTTGATGAGGCACCATGTTTAGGATTTGAATCTGCAGTTTATCAGCAAATGGAAAAGCCACTTGGCTTGCAATAATATTTATATATTCATTCATTAACATCACAGAGTAAGTGGCAAATATTTCTTTGTTTGAGGGCAAAATTATTTTGACTTTTTTGTATTTGTAATATTTTTTTTTCTGCTCTGTAGAGAACCCCAAGCATGGTTTTAAAAACTTTCACTGGTATTTTGTTAGGCTGGGCAAGAAACTGATTGGTGTTAGTGTTGGGAAGAGGGAAATGCAGAGCATGATACAGCAAGCATGTATGCTCATGCTTCACTTTCTGTTCCATGAGAACACCTCAGGTACAGTGAGAATACCTTGATTTGTCCTTGCTGTGTATAGAGCACATGAGTTTGTAGCTTTAGACCAGTATATTTTTCTGTTTTGTTTGTGTGATGGCACAGGTATGTTGAGGTGGGAAACTCAGAAATGTACCACTGGATCTCAGCAGCCATTTCAGTGAGGAGAGTCCATTACAGTTCTTCAGAAACACAGCAGAGCTGCCGCTGCTAATTTCCACAGAATAAAAACAATTGCATACATAATGGGTATAAATTTTTTTTAATACTGCTGACTCACTTTGCATATGACCTTATGCGTCTATTTTTCTACAGCCTTGGCTTTCAAAGATAAAATCAATCTCTTCAAAATCGATGATGACTTCTCTACCTGGGGGGATGGCCATGGGCACTGCAGAGCCGATGGCCCCTTGACCCATAAGAATTAGTGCAAGGTATGTTTGTGTAAGAGCTTGGAATCAGAAACAAGGAGATACAAATCTTTGTCGTTATGTGTAGGAGGTTTGCTGGTAACTACAGTGAGATCACTTGACCTGAGATTTGAGAATTTTAGACAATTTTCTACCACAGTAACATCGCAAGAAGCTTGAAGTGGCTGTCATGAATTGTGTATGAAACAAACTTGTTGAAACTTCGTGTTTGCATTAAGAGATCTGTTTCTTGAGGACCAAAACAGTGTCACACAGCATTCAAATTTTAGGTATTCAAAGTGAATCCCAAAAGCCACCTTCTTACTTGGTTTTTAAATGTGTTTACAGATTAAGTACATCTGATAAGATCCAATTACTATAAGCTTGGAGACAAAGTTGTCTCTTTTATTCTTTTACAATTATGCTAATTCCTAGTATTTTCTCTTACTACTGAGAAATTTGCTGTGGGGATGGATTTAAGTAGTGATTTCAGTATCTTACAGCAAACATTCACACATTCACATCAGACATGGTTTGTGGAGCAAAATGTTGACTTTCTTTTATTTCCAATTAGTTGGGAGGAAGAGTAATTGTGAAAGTGCTGTTAAAATGGCAAGTGCAGAGAAAGCTATGATGTGCTGCTTCAAAAGTGTGAAAGCAGGGACATCAGTGTTTGTGTTAAGTATAAGGGGATTGCTCCCTTTTGGGAGCTGACAGTATCCAGTAGTGATTGTATTGTTTATGCTCATATCAAGGAGTAGCGTAAGCCTCATCTTAAGGTGACAGAAATATGCCAGTCAGTCATTCCATCTATCTCTTCCTTAATCAAAGGACACTAACACAGACAATACAAGACAAATACTGCTCAGCTTCATAGAAATCTTTAAATAGCTGAAAAAGTCCATTAATATCCTTTGAAAAAACTTGCATTGTATTTGTTTTGTATGTAAAGTAATGCTACCTTAATATCTATAGCATCATTAACATAAACCTGCATCACTAACTAATCTGTTCAAAGGCTATTTTTCTTCTTACTTCTTGTTTTACATTTCTATTTATTTTAACTTATGCAGGGGTAGAATATTAGTTGCTAACATTGGCAGCAAAAGATTATTATCTTTAATAGGTCTGTATTCTCTCATTGATTTTTTTCTGTGATGTTTAAGTTATTTCACAGCAATATTCATATAAAGTTTTTCACATCTGTAAGTGTATTAGCTATTGTTATTCAGCAAGCATTGCATTTTTCTTTATTATTTATTTTTTCAAAGTGTAAGGAAAGTATTACATTGTTTTATTACAAGAATCATGGATTATCTTTTACAGGTCACTTCATAGCTATGTTATACGAGAAATTAAAAATCCACTATTTTGAATCTTTTGAACCTTCTGTGTTTTTTTGCAAATATTTGTTGCTAGATGTCTTGGACGTGTGTCACTTTAAATTACAAATTGAATCTGAATTTATCCCACTTACTGCTTTAAAGTAAATGGCTTTTTAGAAACATTTATTTTATTTATGCAACATCTTCTACTAGACCTGGTGATTTAAAAAAAAGCTATAGTCATGATATCACCTACTATAATGAAAGATTTGATCTGTACTGCAAACCCTTATTTCACCTGTACTCGAATTGTTGCAGCTCCATAGCACTGATACTGGTAATTCTCATGCAGACATAGTTTTCCTAAAACATCAGGAAGTCTCTTGTCATGACATTAGGTAACTGAATTACCTGTGTACTGCTTAAAAGAATTTACATGGAGGAAATTAAAATATGGGAGACGACCATCAACAACAGCTTTAACTGTTCTATTCCTCTGTCTCTCGTCTGGGTTTACCTTTTGTCTTTTGTGTCTTTCATCTTCAGACTTCTGACGTAGCACTAGGTGAAACTTGCTCTTTGCTCCTCAGGTGGCCTCTTGTCATATCTCAGAAACCAAACCAGATCTCTGCCCTTTCAGAATAGCACTAGTAGTTCCTGACATTGTGTGTATGCTACATAATTTAAATTAGCAATTCTTATATCAACATTCTAAACGACCTTCTCAGAATTGATTTCTCATGATGTTCAGTCAGTATCTGAAAGGTGCCTGGCCCCTGTTATGTGATCACTCTCCTGAGCAGCATACTATGAAATAACTTGAGTAAGGATATCTCTGAAAGCATAACATTGGAAGTTTGATTTTGCCTGTTTTCTTAATCTTAGCACTGACTCTGCAAGCTTATAAAAACCATTTTAACTTTTAACAGTAAAGTCCAATTTACCGGGGACTTTACCTATCCAAATTCTTAAAGCTCCACTTCTTCAGTACAAAAACTAGTCTAATTTTGCAGCTGTGGAGAGCATATTTCGTTTGGCCCCCACACCTGGGGAGCCTTTTTCACAATGTGAGACATGACTTCATAACTTTTGTCTTATACTGGCCCTTCTTTTAAAAAAATTATTTTCCATGTATAAGGTATAATATGATGGTAAAAGTTGTGCCCCAAATCATTACATAGACTCACAAGTTTTCTTCAACACACATCAATAATTTGGGGAGACAATCTAAACTGCCAAAAAGGTATTCAGATTCTAAGTTCCTTAAGCTTAGTCTAGTTCAGACCTGGAACATTATTTTTTTTCTTATTTGTCCCAGCAGAATATAAGTCCAAAATGCAAATGCATATTAATATTTAGAATCTTTTATGGGACAAAGTTCAGACAGAATAAACACTGGGATTCTTATTAAATAAAAATGTTCTCAGTTTTTAGAGGTCGTATGATCTTAGGTTCAGCCTTCACAGGCAGCCAGGGTCTGTTCAGCTCTATAGAGTCCCATGCATCCCTAGACTCCTAGAGATATGAGCACGTGACTGCCTCCATCCTAATTTCAGTACTCTGGCATGTACCTATCACTCCCTGGGATCTGTTTTCCACTGTAAAGGGACCTATCAGACAGGGCCCACAGCAAAATAGAGAAAAGGGTAGGATGGACCAGAACTGTGAGCATTTTCCACACACCCTGCCTTTCAACAACCTAATTATCAAGCAAGCCACAGATGCTCATATAGCATGGTAATTACTAGTGAAGGGTCAATTGGCTAAGAGTTTACTTTTTTTTTGCAAGTCTGATAATGCTTAATGACCAAAAGTGATTTCACTAATTAAATTGCCTTGTACTACATTAAATACATCAGTAAGAATTTTGTCAGAGTTAAAGCTATTGGATCAAATTGTTAATTTGAACAGATATTGAGACAACTTTGTTTACAGTACACTCACGTCAACTAAAGAGTTTCTTCAATGCGTGCATTTAATTTTAGTTTTGCAGTAGGATGTGTTAAAGCAGGGGTAAAATATATATTCCTGCACTGTAAATATCAGAGGCCATAAAAGCATCCTTTCTGTGGCATATGAAATATAGCTATTTTGTTCCTTTGTCTCAAATCTACTGAATAGTGTTTGCTCAACACAACTTGGTTATGTCATGATAGAGAAAAATGCAATATTTCTGTTACTTTTCCACCTCTGTTTCCCTCTGTTTTTACCACTGAATAAATGCCAACAAAATAGGTTTTAATGGTATCTTATGCAAACAATTCCAGAGAAATATTTCCACAGTGTAAGTCAGACTAGTAATAATCAAAATGGCACAGGCAGTTAGCTTGACTGATGATAAATTCTGAATGTTGTGAATCACTGAGTGGTAGTCATCACTTCTCCTAAAGAGCATCATTTAAGGGTGTTTAGTACTGTCCAGGTTAACATTCTGCCTTTTGGGGAGATTTGTCAAAATCATGGATCAAGTCTTTTTTTTGTACTATTTTGCCAGTGATGAACTTAGTATTACTGGATTACATTATCCAGTAACATTTGCAAACCTACCCAAACAATTACAAATCCTTTCCTGATTGTGTCAGACAGTGTTCAATGATACTTCCTCACTGTCTTCATCTGCCTGAAGCCATCCGTGTGCAAGCTGTGCTTCCACTTGTAACCTACTATTCTGTCAATCAGCATTTGCCTATCCTCCATATCCATGTGCATGTGTTATCACCTGTACTAATACAGGTTCTTTGGGCAGTTGTTTTTTGCTGGTTTGTTTTTTTTTTCTGGTATTGAGGCCGCCTGAAATAAGCCTTACTGACTCCCATCAGCATTGTGAAGGTATGTTCTAGCTCATCTATTTGTGCAGCTGTTCTTCAGCATGTACTTTGCACTTTGGTCTTCACTGAAGAACTGATTGTACTGCTCTGATTCAGTCTCAGCACTGGTAGCAATGGCAAAGTGTACAGTGTCTGGACAGAACAGGAGATTTTTAGTAACTACTGGTGGCCAAAATATTTTCTTCACAAAGGAAGATAATTGTAAAGCATAAATAATCTGTAATGTAATAATTTAATCAGTTTAATTAATAGCAAGACTCAAAATTCTGGTTTTGCTCACAATTCTCCTCCTTATCTGAATTACTTTGCTTGGGCTAGTAAGTTCTTGTGCACAGTTTTTAAGTCATTGTACAGCAATAAATATTGCTCACTAATTATATCCAGTTCTGTTTTTCAGGCAGCTTTTAAATACCAACTTGCTGGAGAAAAATAGCAGAACATGAGATCAGAATATTTTTACCTATTAAGCTTTTTATTTTTTAATGGCAGCTTTAAAAGTATTTAAATACTTTTCTTGCATTGTTATTAAGTGCTGCTCAGTGCCTGAAAACCCTTGGAATTCTAGCAATTATTTACTGATTAGTTTATCTCTATTTACTGATTAGTTTATCTGACATAGTGATTACTTGTTAAATGATTTTCTCTACTTAGTTTAGCCATATCATTTAATGAGAACTTAACAAATGTAAGCAAGGAAACTTTTCTAAAAGCATCAGACTGAGTACCATTAATTCTTCTCAGTTCAGATAAAGCAAAGTGATCTTCAGAAATTAAATAAACGGTATCTCTTTTCCTAATGCTCAGCAAAATATGGTTGAGCTTTGAAAATTTTAGATTATGTAGAAAAATCTTGCCTGGTGTGTGCAATTCATAGCTGTCTGAAGTAGTTAATGTGAGCAATTGTTGCTAAAGCATATATTCATAAGTTATCCTTGCTGGGATGGATTGCACAAAGTAAAAAGAACATTAATCTTTCACTGAGGTCTTTTTGAAAACAGTTTTTGTAGTTTGGCTTCAGCAAGAACATTTATAGGATCTAGATTATACTTGGGTGGAAATTTTATTCCATAAGATGGTAATTTAATTGCTACCCCAGGATGTATCATTCTGTTTTTCCTGTAAGTGCTGATCTGTGATAACAGCAGTTTTATTTTTCCAACTCTACATTGTCCTGTGGACAGTTCAGATTGAAGAGCAGGTGTTAATGTGGAAAGTGAAAGGGAAAATGCAGCAGCTGTGTAGAATGCAAGTCATATAGATGAAATGAAAAATGAAGAAATAGATACTACAGTGATTTAGGGAAAAAAAAAAACAGAAAAGCCATTATCCATGTCTTTCTGATAGGTCAGATGCTGTGTTCTTTGAAACTGAGATGTATAGTGAAAAGAAAACAAAGAAACCAACTGGTTTTTCACATGATTTTCATGACCAGTGACAGAAAAATCTGTGAGAAATGATACTGTCGGTCTTCTGTGGATCAGATAACTGTACACAGCTTTTTCTTCTTTGCTATATTAGTTGAAGTTTTCCAGGAGAAATTTAGCTCAGTGTGACCATTTTTTAAATGGACATAAAATTCACCTCATGTTTGTTTTCAGAAAAATTCAGAACAGTCATAATATGTAAGGGTTAATATAAAATGCCTACTAGTAATTGTCTAGGGGTCACATTGACCTGATAGAAGCTAACACATGCTTATTTAATAGCAGCTAAGAAATTGTTAGGTAGTCATCACCTTATAAGGGAAATATATGTGCTAAACTGATAACTATAGCAACCTTGAGATAAGAAACAGAACACGTTGTCGGCTTGACTGAAGACTGAAGAAATGCACATGTCCGGAGAAGAAGAGGTGAAAAGTTTACGTAGAGAAAGACCTTTGCTTCATTTTTACTTCATCCCCATGACCCTCACAACCACCGTCAGGAGACACTACACCAGCGCAGGAGGGAGGAGATTATGGAAATTACCTCTTGGGACTAATTTTACTACAAAGCAGGAGTAGGTGATGCATATGGATAGCCCTAATTTTGAGTAGAATTATTTGCTCTCAGCTTTAGTCACCTGACCAAGATGGTAACTCGTTCCCTCTTGTCTCACCAGTCACCGGGGTGAGATGGGAGCTTCACAGGGAGTAAGTTTCCCATGTGCTCTCTCCTCCTATCCCCATGTGAGGAGGTGTTTTGGACTGTTATTAGGGGACATTGCCTTAAAGACCTGGTGCTACCTTCTGCAGGCCTTGGGGTACACTGGTGTATTGAAGTCAGAAATTTCCCTGCCTTCCCAGCAGTTCTTAAAGCTCCTCTTGGTAGTGATGCTTTAGCCTTTCACACTCCTCAGAAATGAGGCCCAGAAGAAAATGCAAAGAGATGGGACTTGATTTGGGGTCTTCAGTGGTGCTGGTGAACAGCAGCTGTCAGAAAGATTGTACCTGGCTGAGGCTTAGTGAGGCATATGCTTGTCTGAGCTGTCACATGCAGAGATCTCATTATAAATTCTACCTTCTGTTCTGTATATGCTGAAGTTTTCCCTGTATAGTTCACAAATTATATGTGTTGTATGAAAGTCCTTTCATAAGCTGTTGCTTATGTGTGAAAAGCTGCCTCAGCCTTATGGCAGGTACTGAATCATTACACTAACAAGCCTTAAGCCCCATGGTAAACCATTGTCTTATGAAACAGATAGCTCTGCTGTTCAGAGGCTGCAAAGGGTCTTAGAAGTAAAAATAATATTGACATTGATGAATAGATGAAATACTGCCTTGCTGACTCTGTTGCTTTCAAAATATTCTTCAGAGTTTCACTAGAGTAGTTGCTAAAGAAAAAGACAGCAGAGTTATTGAAACAAGAGATTATGAAAAATCACTAAGACATTTTCAAAGGAAACTGAAGTATTTTTTATTTTCTCACTTTCAGTGAGATCCTTCCAAAAGCATAATATGTGTACAGTTATAGTACAGTTTAGTCTTGAAAAACCAAAAAACACATCTTTGTATCCAAGAGCTAGAACGTATTGTTAATCTAAGGTTTTAATTGCCTAATCACTGTAGCACGATGAGGTAGTGTAATTTGAATTGTATATACACATATGCTGCAAACTCTCTAATTATTCCTTGTTCTTCTTAATAATGGAATTAAAATAGTTGTAAACCACTGTTCAAGTATCTGCCATTTTCTCTGGTGTTATACTCATCTTCCCTGTGTGTTGCTCTGGTGAGTCACATGTTGAGTTCTTTGCCAGCCAGGAGTTACTTAGGTTTTTAATCCTTGTTGGTAGATATAATAATTTCCTTTTACAGGGAGAACTGTGCAGCTACACAAAACTAAGAAAAATGCAAACAAACCCAGTTCCAATAATGTAACTAAAGGTCAGGAATGCAGTACAAGCAGCAGCCAACTTATCACCAGTAATTGTGATGTTACAGCTAGGGCAAGCTAGACAATAATCATCAGATCTGTACACAATTTTCAGGTCTGGCCAATGTTTCTTACGTGTTTTTAGAGATATGGTAAATCATATGGTAAGTAAATTCAAGACACAGCATAACAAGTCAATTCTCCTGAAGTGCTTAATTTTTTATAAAAACTGTGGCCTACTGCTAGCACTTGGCAATGCCAAACTGGGTGGTCCACAGAGCTGCAAAATAAATGAGCACTTCAATCCTTAATGTCCTTGAAAATGAAATTTACACTTGTGCAAAGCTCTTGCTTTTTAAAGTTGGCTGGTAATCTTAATAAAGCACATTACCTTTGTGCCAAGGGAAATTTCCTGCTTTAAGGGACTCTCTTGTCCTTAAGAAAATTCCCTCTGATCAAAGTGAAATGTCTGTCAGGGAAAGAATCCAGGTAGCATGTTATTTCCTTCTTCTGAATACCTCCAGCTGTTCTTTTTGGCAGTGGGTTAATTTGTATTTCCTGTGTCTGTGGATTTTAGGTGGTCTCCCTTTCACTCCAAGCCACAAAGTGAACCAGATAACAAGAGAGTTACTACTATGCAGTGTGCCCTTTAGAGAAGACTAAAAGCCTAGCATTTTCTTCAGCAGAATGGTAGCCTGCATGAGTAGAAGTCATATTCACTTCAGAACATTATACTTATTTGTATTTTACCTTTTATTTATGTACTCTGCTGTTCTGGTCTTTTACAGTTTTCTGGTATCAGTTTTGCCCACTGTAACTTTTATTTACTCTCCTGATATTTTTATGTTGTGCTTTCTTTCTTCCAACAGCTTCTAAGAAAATATGAATACAGAAACATAACTCTAGAAAATAATTAATATTTTTTGTTCCGAGGTAGCCTTGAAATTAAACTAAACATGTTCCTTGACCTTTAAGTGCTCTCATAGTTTCCAAAGCGTGACAAGCATCTGCCACTCCAGCTGATGATAATTGAATCTATAAATGTCTTAGTTAATCAGCAAATTCAGTCAATTTTTTTTCACTTTATTTATTTCTAAAAGTAAATCCACTAAATGACAACAGTTACATAACTGGTGTGTGGGTCACTGGTAGCAGTGTTGCTTGTATCTGCTTTTACTTATACCCATACTGTGTGGTTTATACCGATTTTACTTGAGCCTAAGTGATGCTCTTACAAGAGGAAAAACAAAACTAAACAAAACAAAATGCATGGGGAATAAGGTGTGAAAAATAAAACAAAACCCAAGAAACACTGAGTTAAGTTATTACATTTCCACAGAAAACTCACAACCCTACAGGTCAAACTACAGATGAAATGCTGAAATACTTGTGTTTTTCCCAGGCAAGCCATTGCTGCAGCTGCTGTAGAAATTAGTGAGGTGACTATTGGAAAGGGCTGACCTTTTGTTTTTGTTTTTGTTTTTTGTTTTTTGGGGTTTTTTGTGGCACCACACTGACATGGTTACCACAACAGATCTTCACATGGCTGGTTTTCAGCTTAGAGGGAAGAGGACATATTGATTAAAAATATTAAACGCTTGCAGCGAGTGGAAGTAACTTTCCCACACCTTTTACTTACACGTTTTTTTTTTAAGAGACTTGCTGTGCTAAAGATGGGAAACTTCACACCAGCACAAAGCTCAAGGGTGGTGTAAGTGACACAGTATGTGTGAACCACAACACTTCCAGTTCTGCAAAAAAAATGGCAAGAGGAAGATGCATGTAGTTCAGGTCAGGACCAGTGGGGCTCATTAGATCAGAGAAGCTATTGACAGTCTGAAGTGGTTTAAAATGGAAATAAGACAATCTTTTGTTTTTCTGTTCATATATTTGTTAAATCAAGGCATTTCTATTACAGATTTAAATAACATTTTGGACAATTTTGTTTTTCATGTATTAAAGAAATCTGAAATACAAATCTTACTAAGTCTGTAATCCATAGTTTTAACAGTGATTAAGGTATGAAAATTTTGTTCAAAAGTACAGCATTTTTTCCATCTTTAAGGACCAGTAATATTCTGTAACGTACCTGTGACCAGTTTGGTTTTGAAATAGCTTTACACTTTACAGTAGCAATAAGACATTGGAAGTAATTAATGGAAATTACTTATTTTTCACTTGACATCTACTAATCCACAAATGCTTACATTATGAAAGACTTGAAAACATACCTAAGAAGAGGCTGTCTTTATGCAAGTAAAGAACAGGTGCATTGAATTCTTCTGTTTGCATCTGGACTCAGGTGGCTGTCCATGCAGAGACAGAATGAGCCTAAGGCTCAGCTTTTCAAAGAGCTTTAGAACAGTCCATGACAGCCTTATTTTCTGTATCCAGAGATGACCACTTTACCATAAACTTTGTTAACATATAAATTAAATATACTAGATCATAGCCTAGAGCATATCCTCTGTCTTTTGGCACTGCAAGTCAGATGGCAGTTTTGGAGCAGAGAAGGTGGTGCAGGAGTGTTCTAATGTAAGAAATGTATGGGTATAATCTGAGCCTAATCCCATTGTCATTGTATGAAAGCTACTATGAGCTTGAAACTGCTAGTTAATAGTCAAAAGAATATTTATTTATTTATTTATTTAAACTTTGGATCTTTGATGTTCATTTAATATTCAGTATGTCTTTCTCTTTCTAAAATTCAAATCCTTAATGAGGGACCCTGCTAGACTAAAGAGAAAGTTGGCCATCAGTGATACTGCAGAACAGTTGTGGAAACTGAGAGACAGGAAGAGACAGGTTGATTCAATGTGTAAAACAAAGGGGGAGAAAGATAATACAGAAAAGAAGGAACTTGCTGTCTCCTTTTCCAAAGCTCGATTTATGCAGGAGTTCATTTATTTGTTCTTTTTCTTGTTTAAAATAAGACAGTGAAAAGTCAATCATTCATCCATGAATTTATTATTTGATTAATAGCTCATACTGCTGCTAGGAGATGCCTAATTATGCATCAATGTTTGCCTCATTATGTAGAAGAACATCTTCAAAGCAGATAAGTCTATGAACAGAGGGTGGTTTCCTTTTTGATAATTAATTCTCATGCTTCAAAGTATGTAACCCCAACAGCAGTCTACTTCTTTTGCTATGAGGTTTGTATACACTTTATTTTGGAAGAAAAACGTTTTTTTAAAATAATGAAAGAAAAAAAAAATACTCCTGACCTAATCTTAAAAACATGATGGAAATAGATTACTTTTCTTTGCCAGTAGGTTTTCAGAGAATTCCCATGGACTGGCTTTCTGAAAGCCTCTTCCACAATATTAACTCCATCATCTTTCACTGTGCTGCTTGACATAGCAATGACTGCAAAGGTTATGCCAAGAACATGGCTAACTTCTGCAATAAATTAGTGAAACCATTTTAAGAACTACAGTTCTTAGAAAAGACAAAATCTGTTTTGTATCAGAGTTTCAGAAGCAGAGCAACTATGGATGAAGTTGAAAAAGAGAAAAATCTTGAAGTAACAACTAAGAAAATAAAATTATTTGAATGACGGAAAGCAGTAATGAAGAGAAAGAACGGGATACTTGCCTCAGCAATAAGTGGCTTTGAAGCATATAAAGGCTGGCATTCCAACTGTGAAAATTCTAGTAATGCCAGATGCTGTGTTGTGGAAAATAAAATTCAGGAAATACAAAGGATATTTAAAAGTTTACTGCTACATACTTAGTTCTAGAATTTGCACTACAGTAATTTAAGGCCTCTTTCTGTAGGTTAGGGAAATCTCATTGAGAATCTACATATTTTATCTTGCTGCAGTGTGCAGAGCTTAGATAAATTCACCACTCCATAGTAAAGACTTCGTGCCTCAGAACCCAAATTCCTGTGTCAGAGAGGTCATTTTTAAAAAGGCAAATATTGATACAAAACTTGGAAGAGCAGCTTCTTGATATAATATCAGGTTTCAAAGAGAATAAGATATTGTCCAAACACTTATATTTTGAAATCTCAGTTTCAAAGCATGTTTCAAGGTCTTCTCTTATTTACAAGAACAAACCCAGAAAAAAAAAAAAAAAACACCCACTGAATTCTTTGGAAAGTGATTAAATGCAAGTTGGTTTTAGGACCTGACCATTTACCCAGGATCACATAGAATAGACAAGAACTACAGAAGTGTAGCATCTTCGTCTAGGCTGAAAGTTATTCAAATGTTCTGTTAGGAGATGGCCATATTCCAATATCTTTAGGTTCATAAGCCTAAGGTTTGCTTTGAGTTACAATGTCAGTAGAATTACTCAGGGAAGTAAAATGGTTTGGTGCAGGGAGCTGTACCAGGAATTGATGCTACTTAAAAAGCAATTACAGGAGTTGTATAACTTCTGTTTCCCTGCTTTCTGAGTACCAGTGTTACTGTCCTCTGCAAATACAAGGTCAATCCCATCCTCACAGCAGTGTTTCACTGGCTTGCTGTACAATTTGTTCTTGGCATTTGAGAGGTTAAAAAGCGCAGTATGAGAGTAAACTTCTCTGAAAGTCAGTGATATTTTTTAAGAACTAAAAATATGTCAAAGATAGTTTCAGGCAAAACAAATGTCAGTGTAAAGACAGGTCTGAAAATCTGCAAGACTGTTTTCAGTGTTAGAAATGTGTTCCCAAAAAAGTCCTGCTTGAGAAGTCATCATTTACAATCTTTAACAATTAAGGTTGTCAGGATGTAACAGTGTGACTTTGAAAACCAGAGGATGGCATTTGTGGGTCATGTATTGATCTCAAGAAAAGTTATGCTTTCCTGGGTTCACTTCAAAATAACATTCTTGTAATTGGCCTTGCAACCTGGAAGAAACCTCACAGTATGCTTCCCTTGGGGATGAGTTACTGTATAAATACCTGTGTAGTAAACAGACCTGTTAAAAAGAATCAAAATTTAATGCAACAAGGTCACCCTTTTGACAGGTCTGTATTATGTAATTGTGTCCAGAGAATTATCTGTAAAGGCAGTTGTACATTTCTTTGTTATCTTAGTGCAGATTTATCGTAGTTTCCCTGATAACTAACCCGGTGTTCCAGATTCTTGTTTGGGCTCTAGCCACAGCTACATTTGTTGAATTAATGATGTAAGAAAACACCAAAACAAGTGCATGCATCTACGGTAAAGTCTTAGCTGCAAAAAAAAAAAGCCCATGAAAAAAACTTTTGGGACTTCTTCCTTCCTTCTGTTCTCACAAGTAGCTACTATGGCCTTGAGCATGCTCATGCAGGTTACGTGAGGTTCAGGACTACCAAGATGGTAATGAGAACAAATTATTCCCAGTTTGCTTGAACTTTATTAAATAAATGAGGTGGCTTCAGCAGTGAAGTTATTCTAGGGAGCAAAATGTTCTGCAAAGTGCCATTTTACATAAGTTGTATGGGTTTTTCTCAGCCGTAAGGTTGGACACTGTGCTTTTAGTGCTCTCAATGCTTTCAGTTTGCAGGAGGACAAGCAGACAGCAATGTAGCTTTCGTTTGTGTGCTAAGATCCCTCTCCCATTTAATCTGCTGTATCATTAATTGCATTCAGTTTCTTGATCACATTCCAGTTCATGTGATTATTATATTTACCTTGCAGCAAAAATGATTTTGTGCTAATTAATTTTTACTTCCCATTCATGACTGCTTTGCTTGTATATTGTTAACCAGCTTCCTTATCCAGCATAAGGTGGTTGCATTTTATAGTGTCATTCCTCAAGGGAACAGAATTATTTCTCCACATAATAGAGCTGGCAAACCATTTTGGATGCAATCAGAAAAGCAGAGCAGTAAAAATAACATACTTCCTCACACTCTTTTTTCAGAGCTAATACAGGGGAAACATTCAGGAATAGCTACAGGCACATACATGAAGAAGCAAATCATAGACTTTGTTCGGGCAGTTTCAAAACCCTTTTCTGAGCACGGACATAATTGATATGAATAGTGTGAATATATAAAAGATAATTGATTTAAAATTAAATACAAAGAAAATAGACATAGTAACTGTATTTTAAATATTTTCATTAAAAATATGGCTGGGGCAGGCCAAAAAGTAGAGATGGATACAAGCTGCAATTGTGGGGGTTCTTTTAAATTTCTTTAATTTTATGTATTCAGCATGTGAGATCAATTAATAATCAGTAAGTGCGTAAGTTCATTTTGCTTTTGTTTTAACATATAAAACACAGTGATCACTGATTAATTCCTGGAGTGTTTAACTGCAATATGTAAAATATGATTTTGGTAATTTTGTTAATTTGCAGGCTTTCACACAATAAATAATGATTAGATCATTAAGTCTTTGTGTAAAAGGTAGCCCCAAGACTCATGCAAATGTAGCAAAAGGAGTCTGCTCTCAGCTGTGAGACATGAGTTATCATACTACAACATCAGTGAGGATACCAATAGCTACCTCATAGAAGGAAGAAATCCATAAAAACAAATAGCCTGCCTTCCTTCCTTCTTTCCTTCCTTTCTTTCTTCCTTCCTTCCTTCCTTCCTTCCTTCCTTCCCTCCTTCCCTCCTTCCCGCCTTCCCTCCTTCCCTCCTTCCCTCCTTCCCCCCTCTGTCTCCCTCTTTTTCTCTCTATTTCTTTCTGAAAGGGAAAATTTGGAGCCATGTCAGCACTACCATCAAACTAGCAAGCCAGCTCTAGCTGCTCATGGGATGGTCTAACTTATTTGGCTAAAATACTGCAACCTAAATGCAATATTTGGTGTTTCACTCATTTCCCTGTTCACAAAATATGGAATGGAAAAGGACTTCAAGAATTTACTGATGCTTTCATGGCAACTATATAAGAAGTTGCCATACCCTGTATCTTTATAACCTTCTGTTTGTATTCAATTCCCTGAACACTCACCTTGTTGACAAAGTCCAAGGTGCTTCTGTGCTCATGGCAGACTGGCTGTGATAATAGTCACAATTACATGAGCACAGGGAAGTAGAACAAAGAGGTACTGGGATCTCTGCATGTCTCTATTGACTGGAGCTATAGTCTGAGAAAGTGTCTGCAAATCTAGCTAGCCTCACAGCTTCCACAGTCCCTGTCACTCCTTTCATGACTTTTTGAAAGTGCATACACTACAAACCAGATTTGTTTGGAAAAGTTTATCTGAAGTGTATCGTGGATGAAATCAAGCTAAGCTATGCATTTGTCTGCTCCTTTCAGCCTCAGTAAGGCTGACCTTTTGAGGCTGTGGCAAAGGAATGTGCATTTACTGTCAGTTTCAGAGGCTGTTTCAATTTTAGCAGGCTGTAGTTGAAACTCAACGTCAAAATGAAGGTGCTGTCCAAAAGTTTATAGTCATTGATGTGTGATGAATGAAACTATTGTAGATTCAGGATATACTCCATAGCGTTTTATTATATCATCGAAGGATTTAGGCTAATTAGTAGTATCAGAAAAAAAGACTGTATTTTAACTTGCCCCAAGCCAACTAACCCAAACATCACAGCCAGGAGAACAAGTTTCCAAGTGTTTGGCACAAATGGCACTCTAAACCGTGATACTTCAAGATCAGAAGTAACTACATAGCTTTTCTCAAGTGTTCTTATTCTTACATGTGCAAAACGGTTTGGAGAGAATGAGTTATTTAGTATGCAAATGAGATTACTGTTAGTCAGTTGCTGTTATACTAAACAGTTATAAATTTTGCTCTTACTTATCAGTCTATGCCAGACTTGCCATATCCAACAATTTTCATAGCACCTGTCTGCTTCAGGAATTTGTTTCAGTCTGGCATGGCGGTGGATCCAGATGCTAGTCTGTCTGGCAGAAACACTCCCTATCCTTCCCCCAGGATTACACATCAGGACTACTTATGAGTACAACACTTTGGATCTGGGTATATGAAGGGGGAGTACTGTTGCACTCTCCTAGTGAAAAAGTAAAGGCACTATAGAAGAGAACCAAAAGACTGGGCAACCATTGGAAATGTTCAACTAAAATGTCTGACCAACTAGAAAAAGGTGCTACTTACATCTATGAGGAAAAGAAGGATCCAATAAATGCAGACCAGCAAGGCTCAGCTCACTGCCTAGCTGTGCTGCACAAAAGACTGTTAGATGGGTTGCATCAGTGAACTCAAAGGGTAGTTAATCGATGGCCTGATGTCTCTTTGGCAGAATATCTTAGGTAAGTTATGCAGCAATCGTAGTCAGCATCTTCATCAGTAACCTGGATGATGAGGTGGTGTACCCTCAACACATCTGTGGATGGTACTAGAATGAAAAAAGTGATTGATGTATCAACTAGTGAAGTGTCAGTCCAGAGAAGCTCTAGAACTTGGAAAAGTTCTTATATATATATATATATCTTATATTATATTCTATTACATTATATTATATTATCTATACCAGCAAAAATGTGAACTAGCTAGCTAGTGTGCCATGAAGGACCTGAAAAAGTTATAGTGGATACCAGGTGCATAGGAGAAAGCAGGGGCCTTTAACAACCAGAAAGACAAACTGGAGTTGGCTAAGATGAGCATGAATGGATAACATGAAATTATGATTTTTATGATGTTGGTGCTGCTTACACCTTTAAGTCTCTATCCTGTTTTGAGCTCAGCAGTTCAAGAAAGACAACAAAAGCTCTGCACTGAACATTAGCAGAGGACTAGTAAGACTCTCATGTGCCAAAAGTATGTGACCTTTGCAAAGAGGCTGAGAAACCTGTGCTTGTTTAGTCTAGCAAAGCAGCAGCTAAATGGTGATCTAATAGTTACCCACAGCAGCTGGAATGGGAATTGCACAGATGGCAGAACCAACTTCTTCCTGGTACTGGCAGATGGTACAATATGAGGCAGCAGCCCCAAGATGAAGCTTGGAAGATTCAGTTTGGGCTTAAGGCAAAAGTTATTCACCAGAAGTGTAATGTGACCGTGGATTAGCAATAGAGATGTAACCAGGGAAATTGTTCTTCTTGGAGTCTTCAGCTTGGCTAGAAAAAGTGGCAGCTGACCTGGTACAGCCTCTGCAACATTTCTGTCTCTAGCCAGCATTTCCAAACAACCTTCTGCAAATAAGAAACATGCAAAGGAAACTGGAAGAAAGAAAGATGGCATATCCAAATTCATAGGCTTGTCTTATATTCTCTCTTCAGGCTGATTTGCTTTTACAGTAGCATATATACAGGCAGTGAGGGTAAAAATAACGACAATATGCTGCAGAGGGCTATTTTGTCAGTTGCTGCAGGAAATAAATAATCATAGGCCACTAAGTTTCCTTAATGTATTTTCTGTGAAGCTTAAGACTTAATATTAGATAGAAACATTTCAGTCATAAAAAGATTAAGCTGAGGTTTCCCAGGAAAAACATATGCCCAAGGCCTCAGAAAGAGCATGGAAGGTGTCCTTGCTAATTTTACCTGGCAAGATAATCATGTCTTGCATAAAAAGGCATAAAATTGTGGAGATCTTTTTCACAGTGAGAGCCATGGATGTACTGACAGGTTTTTCCGTGCATATTGGGCACTAAGCAATTTGCTCCTGGCCGGGCAAGAAAAAAGATTGAGAAAAATCTTCTAAAACTGGCCTCATTATTGTTACACGTCAAAACAGACATGGGACTGCTTTCATTTTCACCAGCAGAAATAGCGGGTCAACTGCGTTACAGACCCAGGTTTGGGATGGACCTGCCTGGCTGTCTTAGGATGGACTTAACAAAAGAATCTATTTTCTTCTTCTTTTCCTCCCTCTTTCATGGTCCATGCATGGTCAAGCAAGTCCTGAAGGCCAGCTCCAGCTTTTGCATGATCTTTTAAAACTGTCTTAACACCTTCTCAGTAACTGTAGAGGAACATTGCTCGTTGCATAGCACATGTTGCCATGGGGTACCCGTGTGGTAATGAAATATTCCCTGTATGCATCCGAACAGGAGAGAAGAATTGCAGTTCTGCTTTTTTACTACTTTTTTTTCCTGACAAAGACAGAATCTTGATATCCAATTTGTATCTGCACTCCAAATTAAGTAACTAGATGCTCTGCTTGAGTAGATCTTTAATTACTATGTCCAGGCAATCGTAACTCTGCTATTCTTTTATAAAAGCTTCTCCAGATTTTAAATTAAGACAGAAAAGGCCCACACAAAACTATTACAATGGAGAATTTGTTTACAGACTATTGCTAGAAGAGACATAATGCTTCCCTTCAACACCACTTGTCATAGCAGTGACAGCCTGTAAACCTCCTGCCCATGCATTATTCTTTATTTGTCACTGCCTGTGGCAACTCTTGCTCTGGCAGGTGCCTGGCATGTGTCAAACATATGATTCATGGGTTCATTTGATCAACACTGTGAAGGAAAGAATGAAAGAATGATGCATTTTCTTCTAAATTACAAATTAGACATTTACTCTCTATATCTGGTGACAGGAGCTCTGGCTTCTTTCTCTCCAAAGTGCACCATTTATAGCTCACTGTAGAATTTAAATTCTGGCTTCTTTCTCTTGTCTAACTCTGAAAGGGAAATTTATGTAATATTACTGCATATAAATGAGACAATCTTACCTCCCTGTTTTATTGTTGTGGCAAGATGTTTCCTTTGGTAACAAATGGGCGGAATGTGTTATTCCCTGGACATTTAAAGGCCTTTTTATTACAGGTTGCTCTTTCTTTCACACACCACATTATAATTTCTTTCAGAGAGTTTCTTTAGAATTATAGTTTTGCTTTGACATTGCTGCATGTTTACTTGGGCACTTGAGTTTACTTGCTTCTAAATATGTATGTGTAATATTTATGTTTTGTGTACACGATGCTTCTTCTGGAGATAATATTAGTAGTACAGTAATTGGGAACTGTGAGAAAGTGCAGTTGTACTATAAGAAATACATTATCTTTTGGGTTTTTTCTTTTGTGAGGGAAATTTATGGAGTCTGGTGAACAGGGGCATCTTATTTTTATGTTTTTGGGAAGAGACAAGGTTATAAAATCAAAAATTGTTCGTAACCACAAACATCTAGATCATTTGTGATCAAAATTATTCACAGAGAATTCTAAAGTCTTGTCTATTCTGTTTTAAGCAACACTTGAGCTGTGAAATTCCCCGGTATTGTCTTTGTCATAGCACCTATATCCTCATGCCCCCTGACTCAAACATAGGCTGTTTTACTGACTAGCTAGCCTCCCAGTCCAGCTACTGACTCAGTCCTGCAGAACTGCCATTTTGCTCTAAAGAGTCTCACCACTGTATTGGGTAATATGGGAGTGACTTTAAGGAGTCATTCAACATGAAACGTATTTTTTTACTACTTATGTAAAGGGTAGAAAATTAGTACTAGAGTTCTCCTTAACACTACTGCTGTTCTGTTGTCTATGGGTGTTCACTTATACTTTGGTATAAATCTTTCATACTTTGGTAAGATTTGAAACAAATTGTTCTGCATGACCTTGCAGAGGGACGTACGATATGAGAGCACTTTCATATTGATTTAAGGTGAAAATGTAAAATTACTTATGCATCCAAAAGGGGTTTTTTCCTCCAGTTTAAGATATTTTCACTCTCACAACAATATTGTAGTTAGTCACTGAACTTAAGTACTTCTCGATGATTTTGCAGTCATTGAGAATTTTTCCCAAATCAATTCCCAAACTGTCATCTTGCCCAAATCTCAGAACTAAAGATAGAGTAGTTATTGTTACTGGAGTCTGTGTGGCTGTCATGACTTACTGTTAGGATATTACTAACATGTAACCGTTTTAACAGATCTAGATACCTTATATATCTCTAGTAATCCGTATTCTTTGGTCTCGATGTAGACCTGATTGTTTTTTGCTTTTTGTTGGGTTTTTTTTGGTCACTTCTCTAACTAAGCTCTATAAAGATGAACACTTAGAATTTTTGCTTTCTTTCTGATAACTTCCAGATATGTCTAAACAAGGACGCATTTAGAATTCTGTGTGAACAAGACATGCAAATATTTCTTGTACACACTACTTTTTTGTGAGTTGTTCTTTGAGCAACAAGGAGAAGATGATAAAATTATTCAATCAGGGGACTAATTGAACAGGTGAAAATTTTGGGGTATGTAATTCTGTCATCAAAAGATGTGCTGGATGCTTTAATGCAGTTTTTCACAAGTTGGGTGACACAATGTCTGATATGTGTGAAGAGCTATCTGAGAGTGGTAGGGAGCAAAGTTGCGTACAGAACTCCTGTTCCACAGAATTTCAGGTATTATTCAGGAAAAAAAAAAAAATTGAGATCATTCTTTTCCTGAGTTTACAGGGAATCTGAAGCAATGAAAGAACAGTGTGAACTAGCATTAACTTCTCAGAGCTCAAGCTCAAATATAACTGATGACAAACAAATCATATTATTCACCTCTTTTGCTACTCAGCAATTGATAAAAGAACAGAGAAGAATATACGTAATACAGTAGTTTACATCATCTTTCCCTGAAGTGTCTTGAAGTGAAGGGATAGGCACTCAGCTTTCAGAATTTTCTCCTTGTAAGATGTGAAAGAAATTAAATTAAGTCCTTTGAATGAGACTGAATTTCACCGAATTTGTTGGGGCCAAGAAAAGTGATATCATTCAGAATGGATGAGAAGATCATTTTTATATTATTTCACTTAAACTTTAGCAGTGGCTGTATTCAAGCTGTCAGGAAAGGGCCTGACGTTAGCCATTGTGACATCTAACTAGTGAAAGTCAAATTCAGCTGTGCCTTAAAGTTCTTTACAAGCAACAGAGAGCCAACCAACACCACAAACAACTTCAGCTGTCCAAGTAAGGCCCTGCTTCTCTCCATCAAGGAGTTTAGGGTTTTGGTAGCTGCCTTCACATACAAAGAGGGAGACTGCCTAGAATTATCTCACAGGTAATAGTAAAGCAATTTTATCTGACACATAGACAAATTCAGAGCTACATATTAAGATCCTCTGATCAGCTGGCATCTTGTCACTGAATCCACTTCTGAGGGTAGGCAAGTGAAAAGAACCATATGAAATTTCTGAAAGTCTGAGAAGTAACAGAAGCTATTGGACCTAACAGATTATGTTTGACTTATTTTGGAAAAATCTAATATCCTGTCACTTTGAAGCTGTTTCCTTTTTCATGGATCTAAGATCATGCAATTTATATCATAGAAAAAAAATCCAGATTGACAGCCCTAACAGACTTATTTTTGTTATCTGCAAGGCCTGTGTATCTGTATTTTTAAGGTCTGTTTCCCTTCTTCTATATTCTTACCCTATGGGAATAGCCTCAGTGGAGTTCATAAAAACAGGACAACTGTTCAATAAATATACACTTTAGTCAGTTTTGCACATGGGTACAAATAATCTAAGATATGAGTTCAGTAATTGTAAGCTCAGTCATGATACTGAGTTGTAGCTAGTACCTAAACTGAGTCACACTGGTAACTTGTACACAGCCCTCGTCCTCTGGATATGGTTGGGCATACAAAGATCATAATTCATATACATAATCTATCTCTTGTCATTGCATCTGCTGGGGATTTGTGTTTGTTCTTACTGAGCACATAAGTTGGAAAATGGGATGAAAAAAGAGATACCTCTTTTTATTTCATAGAATCATAGAATCATTTAGTCTGGAAAAGACCTTTAATATCATTGAATCTGACTGTAAATTAACCAAATTTCATAATTTAAGTCTGTGTATTCTACAATCAGTGACAGAGTAGAGGTCAAAATATTTGATGTTTATCTGAATGTCTCTTTTTTTTTTTTTTTTTTGGCCTTTCTCACTTGATCTAATATTCCTGAGGAGACCTATGAACACAAAACGCTCTCTTTACGCAACAGGTCACCAAAGCATTTGGTTTCTCTGGCCCCAGTCCCCTAGTTTCTTCTGTAATCCTTGCAAGTGGATGTTCCCAGGTCTCAGGCTGCTCCCTCTTCTGTGTCAGTGTGCATCAGGATTCCTCGTGCAGAGAAGCATCTCATACAGTACTCTGCTATTAAATATATGTATATATAACTACACACCTGTGTTTCTGCTTCTCCTTCTTAATCTGCAGGTAGATTTGGAATGTCTTGTGCACTGGTCAGCTATGAAGGAAAGGAGCAGAGGCAAGAAGGACCATGTGCAGGAAGCTCTGTTTCATTGGAGCTGTATTTTATTTTAACACAAGATTTTGTACTCTCCACACCAGAGGCTGTTTGCTTGTTGCCTTTAATCTATGTGTCAGCCTTATATGCTTGAGGGTACTGCTAAATGATAGTCTGTTTAGATAGTCTCTAGCATAGTTCTTGCAGCCTCTAATGAGGGAGTTCAAAGAATTAATAGCTGATATAAGAAGCAATCATAACCTGGCAAAACCATCTCAGTGAGACTTAGCTTTCAACCACTAGCATCACTAAATTTGGCTTATCACATTTTAATTATTGGAGACTAAGCTTTTTTCTCTTTCTTTCCCTGCCAAATGAAATTATCAGGTTTTTCCAAAGTAGTCTGACAAGCTGAGGTGGTGTATCAAAGGCAAAAGATCAGTATTTCTGTGGTAGATGTATTTAGGAAGAGGCAAAACTGTTGGGTGATTATTGTTGTTGGGGTTTTTTTATGAAACTAAGTGTGTGTTTATACTCAGAAGAAAAATTTCCCAGAGGTGCTCTTTTGTGATGCAAACAGAGCCAGGTTATGCAGATAATAGAATCTATCAGCTGTTCTGTATTTGAAGTTTAATTTTATTAGGAAGTAAGCTGTCTGTTTGCTTCACACTGTTATCCAGCTATTAAGATGTTCCTTCACATCTGCTTCCTTTCCCCTTACAAAAACACTCTAATCATGCTAGTTTTATGCTTACCTTTAAAAATTTGCTTTCCATGAATAGTTCTTCCTAATTACTTGATATAGGAAGCCCACTTGGAAAGGACACTGTTTATAACATGGCATGTCAGAATGTTTATCTGGCCTTGGGCTGCAGGAACCAGAGGATGGATGAATATCCTGCAGTAGTTTTGGCCACGATTATATTGTGGATGGCAGGTTGCCAGTAGCAACTGCAGTAAAAGGTCCAGAGTGTCAGTGTCTTCCTCTGTGTGATAAAACAGAGAATATGCACTTTCCAAACCATCTCAGGGAGGATTTGTGGCAGAGTTTGGAGGACTTGAAGTGACAAGAGGTGGAAGTAAGATAAGCTGCTTGCAGGTTGTATGCCAGCCTCTCCTTCTGTTGGCTCCTCCAGGCCTGGCACCACTGACGCTTTTTTTGCCCTTCTTTCTAGAACATTTAAAAGAGAAGCTGGAGGAATACATGGTCCGTTTTGCCAAAGTGAGGATTGTACGAACCAAGAAACGAGAAGGGCTTATTCGGACCAGACTGCTAGGAGCCTCGCTGGCTAGAGGAGAAGTCTTGACATTTCTGGATTCCCATTGTGAAGTCAACGTGAATTGGCTCCCTCCCTTGCTTAGTAAGTGTATGAGCATTCATCAGCCATTAAAATTAGAGCATACAGTGTAGTTTAAGCAATCGAAGCCATGTCCCACAGTAAGCAGGACATACACTGTATGGAAGTGTTTGGAGCTCTGCTGCAGTGTCTGAATAGCCAGGATGAGAAAGAACTCAGATAAATGAGAGCAGCTCCATTTTGTGACTACAGAGCTAGTAAAATTTTTGAAATACCATTTTGGTCTATTAGAGTTACAGTTTATTTTATTATTACTACTGCTAAATACACTACTAAATCTAGTATTATGCCATGCCTTTACGATATACCTGAAAACTTCTGTTTTGCAGGTATTATTCTCCTTCCTAGTCCTCCACATTCCATTAAAACAGCTTTTCCTGTAAATGTATACAAGACTTCAGAGTTAAATCCAGTAACAGCTGCATTCACAATAGGCAGCTCAGTAAGAATTATTTGCTATTGACAGTTTTGCTGGATTCCAGCTGCATCTGGCAAATCACCATTAGTCAAAGGAATGGAAAAAATCAATTGTTGTAGTCCAGGGTTTAACTTCAGGAAACAATGTCCCCTTTCCTACCTGACTGCATGCAAAGTGTATGTGCTTTGCAAATGTGAATGGTTTTTTGCTAACAAACAAAAGAAAATTTCTGAGTTTACTATTGAAGAAATTTGTATTCATTTAAAAAGTATGTAGTAAGTACATGACAGGGTTTCACCAATTTATGGTTATTGTTCTTGAATTTTGTTGCAAGGACTAGTTTGGCCACACAATGAGCTGATAAAGCATTTGCAGCAAGAACAGATGTTGTTCTGCTAATGAACTACCACTTGAGACCCCCAAAAAACTATGATTCTTTTCAGTTTATAACAAGATAATGTACAAAATTCCAAATTTTAATCCTTTCTACATTCAATATAAAATTACATATACAGTCTCTCCCCTTGTTACCATTTTGCCCTTAATCACAACATCAGCATTTTTTAAAATAACCTCTGTGTCTTCACTTAAAGCCCAAATGGCATAAAAGAGCAGAGGGAAATACATATTTCAATAAGCCTTCCACAAGAAACCCTGACTATTTTCCATTAAACACTGGCATATTCTACAGCCACCTTTCCTCTGCTTTCTGATTTTGCCCCACCGTGATGCATTGCCACTAATGACAGAAACCTCAAGAAGATTCTCATTCTTGTTCTTGAAAGCTTCTGCTAGGTTACTGTAGATGAGATATAAGTCTTCTATGTTTTAACTTAGACATGGGAAAATTGCAAGTTGTGAAAACAGTTCCTTTTCTGGTCTAAAATGAAGGCACATCTAGGCAGGTATCACCCTCTAAAAACTCAAAAATAAATTGAATGGTCACAAAGGATTCATAATTGCGGTTAGGTTGCATCAGGGGATAGAGCTGATGATGGGAACCCTCAGCTTCAAGCCAGAAAACTGAAAAGATGAAAGAAGCTTCATCGGGAACCAAGTACCACTTCCTCTTAGTTCTAGAGTGGAATGAGATCTTTCTTCTTCCATGCATAGTAGAAATACCATTAGCTAACCAGCCAGAGGACTGAGAAATTACTCTTGAGAAAAACTGGAGCACAGGATCAGTAGATCTATTATGAAAGAAAAAGTAGAGGATGAAGGACAAATAGAGAAAGACTACACAATTAGTGTAGTTAAGATGTCCGGTGCCCTTTTTTCCAAAAAGGGTGAAAGAACTGTCTCATACCCATTAGATGGCAAGTATTTGCTATACTGAAATCAGATGACACCTTGCTACTAATGATAGTGACGTTAATATCATTTTGCAAGTATTGTCTGAAGATCTGTCCTTTGCTTCACTGAACACTGCATTTGACTGAATGTCATTCAAAGCAAAGGATATACTGGATATTTATTGCTTTGAAGCTGCCCTATTTTAGCACTTATTGTAAATGCTGTGTGTAATGAAAAGTCCCCATGACTCCCAGTTCAGTTGTGCTCTGGAATGAAGAGTGTCAGTCTTTACTGAGAGAGGCGTTGGATTCTTTTGTTCCAAAACACTTCGTTTTTTTTTTCAAAATGAGACCTTGTAGGCTGAGTCATGGAGGGGGGTAGCAAAGCCAAGAGTAATCACTTGAAGACAGGTCTCAAAGTTATTTAGGTATCTAACATATTTTCAGAATTGACTACCCGTTTTTAGACCAAAGGTAGACTGAGTTATTTCAGTATTTGTTAGGTATCTAAATAGCATGTGGAGCTGAATCACAGTTGTTTTCAGTTACACTCCTTTGTTTTCTTTTCTTATTAACAGGTGTAAAATGGCTTTTCTTTATTTTTTTAAGCTTAGTTTATTTCTTTGTTTTAAATGGGTTTCTAAACTGAGATAAGCCACTCAGAGTTTTGCATGTTGTTCGCTGAGCAGACAGCTGTAGTTATGTGAAAATATGGGCAAACACAGCTGTTTGTTGTTACTCCTCAGTAATACCAAGTCAGCAAAAGGAAAGATGTGACTTGGGCTCCAGCTGCTCTAGTTGAGAGTCTAGTGTGAAGTTGCAATTATTGCAGGTTTAAGGTAAGGAACTGAACAGCAAAACAGCATGAAAGATCCAGGCTCATTTTTCCTTCTGCTGATATTGCTGCAGGAGTAGGAAGAGGGAAGATGGAGAATAATTGTTAGTGCCATAGGCCGACAGAGCTAGGTTTCTAAAATAGATTTTTTATGTGACCAACACTTATATTTATATCATGATTAGATGATGCATAGCAAGCTATCAAGTTAATGGGGCTTTGAGCAACCTGATCTAGGGGGAGGTGGCCCTGCCCATGCAGGGGGTGTGGAACTAGTTGATCTTTAAGGTCCCTTCCAGCCATAACTGTTCCATCATTTTATGATTCTATGAAGACACCTGCTAGCTATAGCTGTCTCTCTACAACATGTATATGATGCATGATTGCCAGTGGGGAAGACTAAGAGTACAAATACTTATGACAACTCAGATAACAAGGAATAATTCACTGAGCCACTCAGATGTTTCCACCATCTGTAATCGTAGGAGGAAAATAAGAGTACTTTCAATGTGGCATTGCTACTTTAACCAGGCCAATTTGAAACAAACACTTGAAATTAAAGGTCTGTATCTTTCTTCTAAAGATAAAGCCTGCATTTTTAGGGTGGCTTATGCAGTATTGAAAACTTCTTATTGCTACATATGCACACTCTGCTTGATACTAAAAGTGTTGACTTCAAATATGCATGTGTATATTGCTTAAAACTGCTAAGGAGAAAGCTCTGAGTAATGTTCTCCCTTGATCCCATGCTTTTCCTCAAGTTGGCAAGATTTTTACGTGTAGAATGATGCTTAACTCTCTGTTCTTCCCTTTATCTGCGATATATGTGCACTGAAACAATGGATATAAATTTTCAGAACAGTAGGAATTTTTGAGAAGATTATAAGTAAAGGCAATAGAAAATAAACTGTAAATAATTTCATCTGCAACTTTCAGGCTCTTGTATTAGGAGCAGGTGAGATAAAGTGCAGTGGCTAGCAAAGGTAGAAACATGTTCATGTATGTAAAGCTATGACACTAGCACTCTTAAGAGAAGGAAGCTAGCCCTACAGCCCTTTTTTCTGTTTCCTGATTTCATATTGGGGCTACATTTAAGCCTAAGATGTATAAATGAGAAATTCATTATTTTAGGCATACTGAAAGTAGCAATCAATCTGCAAGTGTGATTGATTACTGTGCCTTTTCGTGTGCACAGCTTCAAAAGTCTGAGAAGTGGGTTGTGCAGATACACACAAGAGACAAGGAAGCATCATTGTACTTGTAAAAGAGTTTGGGCACTGCACAAGTAATTTTCTCCTTGGCTATCTCTGCATGCAACTTAGAGATTTCCAGTCCACCAGACTCTTTAAAGGCAGAAGCTTTTGAAGATCAAGAGAAGGATGCTAATGTACTATAAGCCAACCTTTGACCTGCTCCAGCCAAATCAATCCCATTTAGCGTGTCTCCTCCTATCAGTTTAGAAGGGTGGGATCAGAGACAGATTATTATAAACCCTGTTTATAATACCTGTAACCCTGTAACTGTTAGTAGGAACATTACAGGAAATACGATACATAAAAATGTCTTTACGTAATGATTACAGATAACACTACACAGTATACCAGTGAATATAATTATATGAGGCAAGAGTAATGTAGCTATTATGTCTGCAATGAATTTCATAGAATTTTGTGGGAGCCTGTGCTTTAAATTTATTTCACTATTAAAGAATAAGGATGTAAAAAACTGCTGAACTTCCAGACACAGTAATTTCTCACTAGCAGTCATCATTGTAGCCCCCATTTGGACAATCTCTAAAAAGCTGAGAATAAACATGAAAACTACAGATGTTTTGCTGAAATAATCGTTTTTCTTAATTTCAGTCTTTCAGGAGCAAGGAAGCAGAATCCATATTATTAATCATTACAGCAGTATTACCTGCCTTCCTAGCTAAGTGCACGTTTCACACTCAGCCCTCTAATTTTTTTTTAGGATATTATCAAGAACTAGCGACCACTAATGCCTAAAAACAAGTTTTCTGCATAGGTCCTACAATGTGTTATATTTTGTAAATAATTTAGACTAGAAGCTAATTTAGTGAAAAGCTTTATTATACTTGGAATTTGTGGAGATTTTGTTTTTTCAAGGGTCCATAGTTTTTCTACTGTCCTTTTTTGCCACTGAAGCTACAAATTTTCCCTGTAGTTCCTCATTTCAAACCATTGTTCTTCTGCCTAGTTCTTGCAGTTGGAATATCTTCTTTAGTTTACTTTCTTTTCTGAGGACCTCTCAGGGATTAAGCAATAGGACTCACCAAAGCAGATTCAGGCCCACACTGCCCTTCTATTAGAGATGGGAATTTGATTTAGCCTCACAGCTCTATATGTTTTTTTTAAAAAAAGGCGAAAAGAAACTTCTTTCTTTAGAAAATAGGTGAGTAAGAATAATACTGTGGAACCTTCTTTATGTCTCAAAGGTCAGTATGAAAAAAAAGAGCACAAGCCCTGTTTTGTTCTTCATGTTGGAGTTTGCCTTTAATTTGTAGCATTTGATCTCAAAGCTAATGCCCACTAGAGCCACAGGAACAGCAGCTGAGTGGTTGCAGCTGTTGAGATTCACATTTAGGAACACAAATCTTTCTCGCAGGAGTTTGCCATACACGCTCCCCACAGCTGAAGGAGTATTTTTACATTTTGCTTGCTGACTTGCTCTGTAGCTGACAGAATGGGGACAGCTCAGAGTAGCAAAGTGACAGAGATATAGATGACTGGACTCCTGTGGGTCTCACAGGGATATGCCTCCCTTTAAAGAACTGTAAATTCTTCTAATCATTGCCCAACTGCATTAAGTCCACTTTAGATAAAGGTTCGGTACGGATTTGAAAAATGAAATTATTTGTGGGCCGTAGGGAACAAAGCAAGCAATCTTCAAACATCAGAAAACCTGTGGGATTCACTTCTCAGCAATATGATAGATGGCTTGACTAGACATGCCGTTTCCTATTTTCTACTTTCATTTTTCAGACCAGATTGCACTAAACCACAAAACCATCGTGTGTCCTATGATCGATGTCATTGACCACAATCACTTTGGCTACGAGGCACAGGCGGGGGATGCCATGCGAGGAGCTTTTGACTGGGAAATGTACTACAAAAGAATCCCGATTCCTCCAGAGCTCCAGAGAGCTGATCCCAGCGACCCCTTTGAGTAAGTAGCAATAAAGGGGAGAGTGGGAATATGAAGCAGAAAAAGCAAAGCAGGTAACTGTAGCAGAAGAATCGAGACCCTGAAATTTCCATGTAGGCCACTTCGTACTAATGAAAGGGAGCAGAAGCAATCAGCTTCTATACAGGTTTATAAAACCTCAAAACTAGAAAAATACCAGGGCAACAAGTTGCAAAATTCACAAGCTGTGTCTGGATTTACAAACCTTCCCCACAAAACATCCCCAGGGTTTCTACTTAAAAATACTTGTCGTTAAGAGAGAGTACTGACTTTGGACTTTGGAGTGATTGTGACTACAGTTATTCTGTGTATTCAACAGAGCATTCCCTGAATAGACTTTAATGTTTTGTTTGTTGGAGATAGATGCAATATATGCATCAGTCGCTGAGTCCACATTCTACCAGCGGATGCTTAGTTTACAACTATTGATATTGTTACTGTATATGTATTGCTGTAACTTAAGCAGAAGGCTTTCAAACAGAGTCAAGCTGATTTGTAAATAAATTTTTATAAGCCAGACTCCAATCTCAGTATTGTATAGATCATCTCATTTGCAGGAATGATCTTCTTTCACAAAAGTAGATCCTTTTTTAGCTAGGATTAATCCTCATCAGCAGAGAGAGGACAGACAGACAGATGGTTCAATGTGGCAGAATCTCCAGGTCTGTCACACAGTGTGCATCCCAGCAGGGCTAGCAGCAGGACTGGCTCCAACACTGTCAGTAGCCCTAACTGAAACTCCATGCTGCAGTTTTACCAGTTTAAAAACTCAGTATTTTCCCCTCCCTGAAACAAAACCTGGAAACAAATAGCAACAAAAAACCTGTGTCTCTGGCCCAAACTCTGCACTATTTTGAAGTAACAAATCTAATTCATGCAGAAATTGACCTCTCTATCCAGGGCATGACTGGCTCTTTATAGGTAGTAGGTAATTGCAGCATTTGGTGGGCTTATTGTCATTATTCTGCTTGTTCCTTTTTACTTATCTCCATCTAGGCCCATCAGTCTTTATTTTGCATTTGTGGAACTGCTGATGAAGTATTTACCATCAGCTGCCAATGTGACCATTCCACAACATAGATGTAGCTATACTAGCAATCAGGTAACACAATAAAGCTGCTAGAACCTCCATTGCTCTTCCACAAGTCTCCCTGCTTCCTCTCAGCAGTTGTAATTTCAAATCACTTATTGAAAGTCTCTTAGCACGTCTTACAATTTTGTTCATTTTTCAAACTTCGTGTATAAGTAAAACATCTACATTGCCAGCATACCTATGGTGCTGTTTATTAGCTGGTTCACACGTTAGCAGTTTGTAGTATGCATCTCTCAAAAAGAAGGCAGGCCTGAAGAGGAGGCACTCATAGGAAACTTTCCAGAACAGGGGAGGCTTTGTGCCACAGAAAAGATGTGGTGGGTTTGTGTGAGCTGTAGTTATCATCAGCTTTGGCAGAAGTTGATACCCACTTCACCCTGCCTGTATTTGTAATACACACAGATAAATGGCTCCCCAAGGAACAACAACCTATGAATCTCCTGTAATCTGAGTACTATTCTCACCAGAAAGGTGGAAAGGCTTCCCTGTTCTTCCACAAATCAGTGAGAGTCTTCCTTTGTTTCCTCCACCACAGGATCCACAACAGAGCAGTGCAGGTGGAAAAGCAGCACTGCACATGGGCCCACCCTGTCTGGCCTTACACATGGCAGCAGGCTTTAAGGTTGGCAGAGCTAGGACAATCTCTTTGCTCTGCCTAGAATGGCAAGGGTGCAGAAGTGTTTTGAATAATCAATATAAATTTTGCTTAGGGGAGGAATTATTTTCTAATTCAGTCAGTGCTGGTTTTCCCCTAGGGCCTTTCCTGTTGTCACCTCAAGCATTTTAATACCTTGATTGCAACAAATATGGTAAACTTTACAAACCATTTTAAGGTATCAGTAACCTAACTGACCAAAATTGCTTCTATAGAATTAGAAGACTTTTTCTTTAGGTGCATATGCACTAAAACTAAAAATGGCTTCAGTGCCATATGGCTTCAGCCAGTGCCATAATTGTAATGTTGCTATTTTGTAAATAATTATGATGTTGTTATTTTCTAAGCAGTAGGGATTTTTTTCTTTAGGTTAAATATTTTACTATTGGTATCCTAATAGCTCTATATCTTGCCAGCAGCATCTGAGCTGAGCTGATACTTAATGAACTGGAAAATTGCCAGCATTTTTAGTAAAATACCAGTAAATAAGGAGTGTGTGATCCAAAAATTATGCTGATGATTTTTTTCCCCTCACTTAAAATGCCAACTTAGTATGTGTGTTAAGCAGAAAAGGTCACATCAGCCTAAGAAATAAGATACATAAGACCAAATCAAACTACAGAAAACCTAAGATCAGCCATTGTATTATCTGAACAATATGTTTGCTTTCCATCTGCACATGATCAAAATACTCCTGTGGCAGACATCAGCAGAGTGTTTGCTTATGACACACCAAACTGGAGTGTTGTCAGATAGGCTTTTGGTCTGATAGTAACATGGAGCTTACTGAGCTATAGTGTTGTGGGTTTTTTTTGTTTTTTTTTTTACTTAATTACCACTGTGTCTGTTGTTTGACAGGTACTCTCCTGCTTTCCAGGCCATCTGAACACAGTCTTTCAGCTCAGAATCCCTCTTGTGAACAGTCTAGACATTTTCTAGACATTCTCATCCATTTGTGGTGTTAGCATAGAATCATAGAATCATAGAATCCTAGGGGTTGGAAGGGACCTCGAAAGATCATCTAGTTCAACCCCCTCTGCCAGAGCAGGGCCCCCTAGAGTACATCACACAGGAACGTGTCCAGGCGGGTTTTGAATGTCTCCAGTGAAGGAGACTCCACAACCCCCCTGGGCAGCCTGTTCCAGGGCTCTGTCACCCTTACAGTAAAAAAATTTTTTCAAATATTCAATTTGAACCTCCTATGCTCCAATTTATACCCATTACCCCTTGTCCTATCGCTGGTCACCACTGAGAAAAGCCTAACTCCATCTCCCTGGCACTCACCCCTTACATATTTGAAAACATTGATGAGGTCACCCCTCAGTCTCCTTTTCTCCAAACTAAAGAGACCCAGCTCCCTCAGCCTTTCCTCATAAGGGAGATGTTCCACTCCCTTAATCATCTTAGTGGCTCTGCACTGGACTCTTTCAAGCACTTCCCTGTCCTTCTTGAACTGAGGGGCCCAGAACTGGACACAATACTCCAGGTGCGGCCTCACCAATGCAGAATAGAGGGGGAGGAGAACCTCTCTTTACCTACTAACCACACCCTTTCTAATGCACCCCAGGATGCCATTGGCCTTCTTGGCCACAAGGGCACATTGCTGGCTCATGGTCATCTTCTTGTCTACCAGGACCCCCAGGTCTCTTTCACCTACACTGCTCTCCAGCAGGTCAGCCCCCAACCTATACTGGGACATCGTGTTGTTCTTCCCCAAATGCAAAACTCTACACTTCCCCTTGTTGAATTTCATCATGTTTCTCCCTGCCCAACTCTCCAGCCTGCCTAAGTCTCTCTGAAACTTCTCTACATCTAGATGTAGATGTGGTTTTCCCATAATATCTTGTTATCTTATTCTACTTGGTATTAATGCAAAACAGAAATGAATAATCCATATTTAACATTTTGTGCACCATCATTCAGCACCTGTTGAGAAAGGTAGGAACATGTCATGAGTTACTGGGAAAGACTCCCCTTGTCTTTGAACCCCTGAGCCAGTCCTCCGGGGCAAGACTTGCTCTAGATGCGTTAATGCACGAGCAGCATTGCTTTCCTTTTAGGCAAAATACCTTGAAAGTAGAAGTGATAATAACATGAAATCGCTTCGACCAGCACTTAAGCCCAATAGGACAATATTTAAAACATTAAATACAGACTTCCAGCTGAGCTCTTCAGCTCTTCTGTCACACTGCTCAATACAACTGCTTTACGCTGACTATCTGCCCTTTCTTCCTCTTTGTTAGGCTTATCTCAATAAGAACTGTCTCAGAGTCACTCAAAAGAAAAAAAAAAGAGAAGCTGAATGTATCTGACAGCTATTTCTATCAGATAAACTAAAGTTCAAATGAGTGGAACTCTTTTGCCTTTCAAAGACCTTCAGTCCCCTGATGTTTCCTCATGCAATACAGCCCTTTCTGAAAAACGAGGATTGCTGTCACTTTCTTTGTGCACTGATGTGGGACCAATCCACCTTTGATTTGCCAGCTTTGCTGAAGGATAAATGTTTCTGCTGTGGACAAGAGGAGCTTGGAGTCACTCAAAGGAAAATATAATGTTATTGACTACTTTTCTAACTACTCATCAAAATAAGTTAGAAGGCTATTTAGAGAACTTCCAGTCCTTTATAGGTCACATTGTTCTCTGTTCTTACATTTCCAAATAGATGGCCACACAGAAGGTTTTCTATGTGACATGATTGCCCTCAATGATCTTTCAGATTCAGGTGAGTATATTGATTAGAGCAGGTTTGGGATAAAAATTACCCTTCAATGGAAACATTCTCTAAGCTATTCAGCCAACAAAAAAGCATTCAGAACAAAGCAATGCAGTATTTTAATCAATAATTGGCTTGGCTCTTGCAGACAGGGAAGGTCTTTGAACTGACCTCCAGCAGGTCCATATTGTTTCACACCAAGAGATGCATCCTGGCTGGATATGTTCAAACTTTTTCTCTGGAGATGAAGACTTCACTACACATCCAAATTGACTGGCATGATCCTTTAGCCTTAGATCAGTATCTTTGTTGTTTAAGAAGGGATGGCTCAGAGTCTTTTGCTATTATAAGCCATTAAAGCAGAGCTCTGCTCCATTAAATATTAATTGTCTTTTGAGTCTGTTGTGACCCCAGGAATAAAAGTTACAGTTTTGTTAAATGACTCTGACTACTAAAGTGAATAGCTATAAACGTTATTAGTGTCATTATGACCTATTAAAGTCATATTAACTTTTTAATGTACCAGAGGCTGCCAGTGTGATATCTGATAAATTAAGCTGAAGGCTCATTCACTGTTCTTTATGCTTCTCCAATAGATTTTTACAAAACAATTGATATTTGTTCTGTAATTAGTGAACTTCAGGATGTAGACATTATCAATATTGCCAATAGGCAGGGCTAGGCTATATTGCTCTTTTACCAGTTTCTCTACCTGTCTTCCTTTTGTCTTTTAATTTGTAGCTCAGGATCTGGCATGTCTGTTTAGGGTACTAGGTCAAGTTCACTAGTGNGGGGGGTTTCTAAAGTCTGTAGCCTGGAAATAGCTTGACTGCATTTTTTTCCCAAAGCTGCCTCACAATTAGAGATGCTGGACTTCTCAATGTAGGTTACTGCTATCAAACGGCTGGATTTAAACATATAAATTACTTGGAAAAAAACAGATATAAATTGAGTATAAGTCAAGAAGAGCAGGATGGGCTTGGGGGGAAGTCCGTTTTTTGGTTGTTTGTTTTTTCATTCAGAAGGCATATTTTCAGTTCCTCACTTGAAGAGCTGGAAATTGGCTTCAGGAAATTACAGAGACAATCCCGAATAAGCAGCCAGGGCTACTGAACTTATCCTGATTGTAAGGATATAGAAGATCTAATAGTCATGCTAGTTGAGGATTCAAATCATAGAATCATAGAATCATAGAATCCTAGGGGTTGGAAGGGACCTCGAAAGATCATCTAGTCCAACCCCCCCTGCCAGAGCAGGGCCACCTAGAGTACATCGCACAGGAACATGTCCAGGCGGGTTTTGAATGTCTCCAGTGAAGGAGACTCCACAACCCCCCTGGGCAGCCTGTTCCAGGGCTCTGTCACCCTTACAGTAAAAAAATTTTTTCAAATATTCAACTTGAACCTCCTATGCTCCAATTTATACCCATTACCCCTTGTCCTATCGCTGGTCACCACTGAGAAAAGCCTAACTCCATCTCCCTGACACTCACCCCTTACATATTTGAAAACATTGATGAGGTCACCCCTCAGTCTCCTTTTCTCCAAACTAAAGAGACCCAGCTCCCTCAGCCTTTCCTCATAAGGGAGATGTTCCACTCCCTTAATCATCTTAGTAGCTCTGCGCTGGACTCTTTCAAGCAGTTCCCTGTCCTTCTGGAACTGAGGGGCCCAGAACTGGACACAATACTCCAGGTGCGGCCTCACCAATGCAGAATAGAGGGGGAGGAGAACCTCTCTTGACCTACTAACCACACCCTTTCTAATGCACCCCAGGATGCCATTGGCCTTCTTGGCCACAAGGGCACATTGCTGGCTCATGGTCATCCTCTTGTCTACCAGGACCCCCAGGTCTCTTTCACCTACACTGCTCTCCAGCAGGTCAGCCCCCAACCTATACTGGGACATCGTGTTGTTCTTCCCCAAATGCAAAACTCTACACTTCCCCTTGTTGAATTTCATCATGTTTCTCCCTGCCCAACTCTCCAGCCTGTCTAAGTCTCTCTGAATGGCAGCACAGCCTTCTGGTGTGTCAGCCACTCCTCCCAGCTTAGTGTCATCAGCAAACTTGCTGAGGGTACATTCTATACCCTCATCCAAGGTCTATGGTTCATACTTCTGCAGTGCCACTCAGGCAGCATCTCCACCCTTTGCTGTGACAGAAATTGGAGCTTTGTTCCAGAACTCAGCTTTTCCTAATGTACACCCACACCCATTCTCAGAACCTCTGCAGTTGTTCATGACAAGTAGCTTTATATATATACATTTATATTTATAACACTCCAGTTTCCGGCCTGCCTAGTGACAGATTCAGGTACAGATGATGTACTAGCTTTAACCAGGGAGTCACATGACAAATTTATAGCTGCATTTGGATTCAGATTGTATTCCTCTACAAAATGTATCATTTTGGTACACATGTAGTTTGTTGCTGGCCACACCAAGTTTTCCATGGGTTTCACTGTACGGCTACATGAAATGTATTTTCAATCAAAGCTGCTATGTTAATTATTGGATATTACTCTATGGTCATTGTAATGTTTAGGATAGTTTAACAACTTTTCCATAAGTGGATCTCGTGTAGCTTTTAAGATTAGTTATTTTTCTGAAAGATCTGTGTTGCTTTTTCTGGGACACATTGAATCCTTAGAGGTATGGAAACTGGACTTCACCCCTAAATGGTGTCTTCTCATCCAGAAACTGAATTTGTGAACTCATTGTTGATTTCCCTTTTTTATGTCCCATGGAAACAACAGAAGCCTTATACTGCATCCACCTGATCCGTCACACTTACAGCTTGTCACAGCAGTAGTGACTTTTCTTCATGTAGGACTACCCCAATATATAATGTTCTATATCTATTCTTCATGCTATTTTCCTCCGATGCATTCAGGGCTGTGTAAATGACACAAAGTAAATTGATGTTCCATTGTATTGTTGGAAGTGAAATCACCATCATGTCATGATGATACTCACTGTCTTGCTCCCAGGGTCAATGATCATTCGGCAGAATTTGAAACACCGTGGAAAATTTTTTTCTCATCTATAAGCAGAGATGACCAGAGATGTTTATCTCCTTTGTGGCAAGCATCACCTTAGCTTATTATCTCTCACTGGTTTGTTTTTCTGACATGGCAGAGGTTTGGGAGCATTCACTTATGTGGGACATGCTGCTGTGTGGCTGTTTCTTTCTGTGGTGCAAGCACTCTAGAGAAGTTTGCCTAACCCAAGTGATTGCCACTTACACTAATAGGGTAACCTTGTTACTGTAATGGACTGTGATACACAGCACGTCAGTTTATATGATTTAATAGCCTGTCTCAGCTAAAAGCTTTGTGAAAGTTTAAAGCAGAGGTTTGATATGCTCAAACCTGCTTGGGATGACTGCAGTTTATTTCCTGGCAGCACGTACATTACATCAATCTGAAAACAGGCATCAGTGTCCATTCAAGCCAGCAGCAACTTATTTTTAACCCAACAAGAAAAGAGCAACAATTCAACTCAAAAACCTATTTGGAAAAAACAGAAACTAATCAAGAGGATTTTTATAGCACAGGTCAATTATAGTATAAAAGGGGTGCACAGCTCCTTGGAGGAGTTTTATAGTGTAACTTTATCATACAGGAGGGAGGGAAGGGTGCAGCTGAGACCTGACAGCATTGATATTGAATTGCAACTCAAGATGGAAATCCTAACTGATGAGAGAAATGTTGTGCTACTTATTGGATGCCAAGACTTCTAGCACCTATCTGGAAAAGTTTGTACTTTTCTGGCATTTGACAGCTTCTTAGTCTCCAAGAGTTCCTTGTCTGCTTTCTGATGTAGAGCTGTCATCTCCAGATAGCCCTGAAGGGAGACAAAGGTGAAGAATCATGTAATTTTAGCAGAAGACCAGAACAACAGCTTGGCAAATGCCAAGGAAGCAGAAGCAACTTGCTAACCTCTGATGAGGTATTTTAGTTCCTGTACTTAGTTTTCTGTATATAAAATAGGAATAGTATCATTTCACCCCTGCAAGGCCACTTCGACAAAATCTGGCAAAGGTTATAGGGATAAGGTCTCAGAGTAATAGGGAACACTTAAGGTTTTGGTAAACTTTTGGACATGCTTAAGGGGTGAAATTAGGTAAGAAATGCATGCACCACACTTAGTTTGCACCACACACTCTTAACCTTGGATGTAATGTAGGACTATAATGTAGCCATTTGTATGTTAGACTGCAAGATTATTTGTCGTTTTCTGTTGAATTACATATCTAAAATATTATTCTTATAGAAGCTGTTGTCAGTATTTTCTTTTATATGAATTTGACATTCTCTTAGAAATACTTTCTCAGTGGTTCCTTACTTTTGTATTTATATATACCTTTTACAGTAGGTTGGTGCAAAGAAGGTCTTTGCTAGGATTGCATTTCAAATTTGACAAGTACTTTTACAATTTTATGATCATTTTCTAAAGTTTAGAAAGTGCTTTGAAGAATGATTCCTATTCTATAGCTCCCAGTGCTTTATAGCCTATGTCTTTTATGGCTGATTTCTGCCTATAAACATATTCATAAAACACTCTCACAAGCAGAAACAATTGTCTATTTTTTTTAAACCTGAATATAATCTACTGTTATAAACTGTTCTACAGGAATGTTTGATACAAAGGCATTATTCTACAGAGAAGCAGCCTCCAACCAGTATGAGTCTGTGTAATTTAAAGTCTTGATTTATAGTTTTGGCAAGCTATGGTCTGTAGAAAATGGTTAGTGGAGGTAACAGTAGTGGGATTAACAATAACTTTTGCAAACTGCCATCCACGAATGGCAACATGAAAACCTCAGGATTTGTTTCCGTGAAAAGTCCTGACACTATGAGTGAAGATATGTATATTGAATCATTTTCTCCTGCCTTTGGTGGCAGTTCAGAGTAGAGGTTCTGTACAGTATATTTTCTCTGCAAGCCAGTTCAGAAGAGGTAATTACACAGAGCATAACCTCTCCAAATAAAAAAAAAAGCAAAGCTATTGTTGATAAAAAGCTACTGCTTGTATAATTTTGATAAGCTCACAAGAGTCACTCAAGGAATTAGTCAAGTCCTTGTAGGTTCTTGTCAAGTTCTGCTAGATACCTAGTAAGTACCAGGTGAATTGGGTAGATTCGGATTTGATACACAACTTTTCACTTGAGTGTTGCTAGTGGCTGATGCCTCCCAGGGCTAAAAGGAACTGATTTTGTTCATCTGGCAGTGCCAAGCTAGCTGTGTTTTTCTGCTTCTGTTGAAACTTAGGTTTCCAACTTTCTTTCACACTGTGAGCTTCATGGTTAGCATAATAATATAAACATCTTGAATGTAGTATTTCTAGAGCTGTTAGCCTGCTACTTCACACAAGTATTAACTTTAGAGCTTGACGGTCTACATGCCCATATGCTGGGACAGATTAATAGAGTGGCTTACCAAAACTACCAGTAATTAGAAAACTAAGTAGTTTCTGAACATGAATGTAATATTTCTTTACATAAAAAAGACTGGGATGGTGGCCAAGAAGAAGACAGAGCTATGCTGGTCAATGCTTAGGAGTGTGCTACTTAATGCTATCAGCATGCTATTGATACAGATGAGTTGACTTTTAAAATTATAAAATTATATCTGAACAGTTTTCTCTGAAGAAAAAGAAAAAGAAATTACCCTTCTAAAATATTTCTTTCTAATTTTAATTGTATATTTTCAAGCCATTTTTAACAGAATTATCATGCAGAATTTGGTGACACCTAAGAAACAGAAAACCGGTGTCTCTTGCATTTCATACTGTTTACAATCATAAAGCTGGGAGTGACCTCTGCATCCACTTCTGTTTGCTTGTTGTTTTCTTTTTAAAGCATGACTTGTTATTAACTACCTAAAGTCTCAATGCTTCCTACAGAAGAAAGAATAAAGGCAAAACCATAATTTTTTGGACCCCTCTGTGCCCTTCCAAATTTGTACAATGAGGCAAGTTCCATACATGCTGGTTAGCTCAAGTTTACTAGTGTTCTTCAGAGGTGTGTATGTTTGTGCGTGCCATTTTGCCCTTTCTCTACAGGGTCTACTCCACAGTATAACACTGTTTTTCTTCCTTACCCCTTCAGTGCCCGTGGTTCTTTTTTCAGAGTCAGTGATCAGCTAGCCATGGCATGGAAGCACCTTCCCCTGCTGATATAAACCTTCTGATTTTTTGCCTACCGAGAATAACTCTGACTTTCTGGCTGTATTGGAATAGGACCCCATTAGACCTAGGGAGAAGAGATTTTTCTGGCTTCCACTAGGAAAAATAAGCTGCCAATGTAGTGTGTACTAGAAGCATGAAAAGAAGGGGCTGAAAAGAAATTTATATACCGCCAATGTTCTATGTTTAATGATTCTAAACAGAATAATTTCTAAACAGAAACTTTCTTGTCACAGCTTTAACATATTTATATTTTGTCGTGTATACTTGGAGATCTTTCATGTACTTGAGGACTCATGTCAGACGATGAGTTCTTTGCTCATTCTCAAGTGCATTATCTTAGTTTTTCCAGTCTCTCAGAGTAAGTCATGTTTTCTAGATCTCTGATTATTATCTTTGCTCTCCTCTGGGCTTTTTCCATACTGCAAGCAGATCGTGCACCAGTCAAAGCCTTATCATTGTCTCACTGTTGAGCACCTGGCCCTTATGGTTCCTTTCCAGACCTGAGACCAAGATCTTGGACCTCATGGGCATGCATTCCAAAATGATATAGTTACACACAAAGCCATGTTTATAGCTCCATGGAGTAGGGTTGCTGAATTGCACCATGCAAGTTTTTAATGCAGCACTGAACTCAACAAGGTGCAAGACAATATTTGCAGGTATTCTCTGAAGATGTTGGGTTGTAGGTGATTGCCTTTTTGCAATGGCTGCCAGCAGTTCTTCCATCTGACAGTCACTATGTCTCCCACATTTCTGTAGTTGCTAACTCTGGCAGTAATGTGGGAAACAGGTCTTGTATCTGAGACATAAGTAAGAAAAAGTTAAGTTTGTTTAAAATAATAGCAGAGTTCAGTATATGTATTGACATTAGAATGAATTGACATTGACCTTAGAAATAAAACATGCAAGATCACATTCTGAATTCTCCCCAGACACAGTAGCATCTGTTTTCTTTTCATGTAGGCAACCAAAATATCTTCATTCTAGCTGGAAGACAGATTTTGTCAAGAGGCAAAGGCAAATGCCTCCAGTAACCTGTGAGGTGGGAATTATGATAAGCACTCCAAATTTTGCTGTGTTAGTTTATTTATAAATTGCTATGCATATCTTTTGTGAGACCAGGAACAAATGAAGCTCAAAGCCGTTGATGTTTATTGTTCCATAAACTGCCAAGACAGAGTCTTTTATTAGGGAAGAAGATTTACATATTAGCTCATTTCTAAAAATACCTATTTTCTTTGTGGGAAAACAGTACATAGCTATCCCTTCAAGTGAATTATTTTGAAAATCAACCTCTTTTTGCTTTTGTTAAGTTGGCATGTCAGTGTTATTTCAGTGCTGGAGAGGCACTGAAGGCATTAAATCACCCAAGTCTGTTTGCCCCCTACAGAGAATGAGGAGCCTGGAAGGGGAGAGGAGACCTGCTCCCTCCACTCTCCTGCTTCTCCCGCAGAAATTTTAGCCGATTCTGCAGGACTCCCCTGGGTTTTTTGTTTTGGTTTTGGTTTTGGTTTTTTTGTGCTAGGGCAAATAACCACTCTGGTTTCCCTTGAGTACAGATGACCTGTGGATGTGCAGTGAATTAGGAGTGGAAGGGATGGTGATAAACCAGGAGCACAGTGGGAGAACAGGAACAACATTTTTCCCTTTCAAAGTATTTGGAACATGCAAAGGACCTATCCGAGTACAGAAGGAAAAGGTAAATAGTGAGGAAGAAAGTAGTTTGGAGCAGTATTTTCAGATTTGAAGAGACTCCTGGAGGGCACTGAGGGAGAGACAGCAGACTTTCTAAGTTCTGAGGAAATGTTTCAGGGCCCCAGCTCACTGCCTTGCTAATAGCTTATAATGCCCCATCCATTTTGTAGTAATTCTGTTTGACAGAATGACAGTTTAAATAGCACAATCTTTGTTTGTTCCTGACTTGTTAAAGGGGAATTCAGGGAAGAAGAATAGTCCTTTGTTAGTTGTAGTTTGCTATATCAAGTATTTATACTTATAGTAAGTCATACAGGCCCTGTTATTTCAGGGGTGTTCTCATTTGACTATAAATCAATCAGCATAAACAAAACAAAGAAGTTATTACAAATTTCCAACTGTATTACCCTGATTTTTACACTTTATGTTATATTAGTATAATTGTCGGTATTTCCATTTCTACTAAATAGGGATATTATTATTACTATATAGCAGACAGATGCTAAGAAACACAATTACATTTTTAATAAATCTCAAGATACTATCACTATTGCAACCAATTTCCAGTATTATTTCTTATAATGTTAATTTTATAGATTCATAAATTTTAATGCCAAAACAGAGTATCATGATTGTATTGATGGAAATGGTAATACTATAAGAATTTTCATATATCTACTGAAGCATAATAAAATATACAGTTTGTATATCCATGAAGGGGCTCAAAACTGATCAAAATGTGTGTATTGGGATGACTAAGAGTATTCACATTTTATAGTAGGTTTTTGTTGTGGTTTTGTCTTTTTTTTTTTAATGTTCTGTAACAGAATAGTGATAATGCTCTTTTTAAAAAAACACTTGATAACTTATGGTCTAATAACAGAAAACATGTCTTTTGATCACTTATTTAACCTTCTGCCTTTTTTCTTTCATTAATAGTTTGCTGCACATGAACGTTTTCTAAGCTCCACAGGCACAGATGACCATAGGCTATAAGAATGTGTGCAGCAAGGAAGGCTTTTAACTGGAGAAAGGTTTCATCTGTCTCCTCTAATGCTTATTAAGAAATCTAACCCTGGTTAAATTGTATAATATGAACCTTCAGTTGTTTTGAGGACTACCAAATAGCTGATTTCTGCAGCAATTACTGGACTTACATCTCCACCTACTGGCTGATGGGGAGCAAAGTCGCAGTCAGATGATACTTAAAATGAAAAACAGCAGTGTTTTGCTTATAGAAGTTTTTCTTATGATGTAAAAGTAATTTTTAGGCTAAATTTATTCACAGTTTTTGCCTACGTATATAATGAAGCCACAAACTCTTTGACCTTTGAATATTAGACTAGGTCTTAACAGAGAAAAAATTGCAAGATTTTTAAATCAGTAAAAAAGTATTTAAATCTACCTACAGAACCTTTCAGTGGGAATGCATAAGCACATCCAAGAGCCAAGTACACAGTAGATCTTTAGAAATTCATTCCTATGTAACTCAACAAGAATGATGTCACTAGAGAAATTATTTTAAAAAACAAGAAACAGAAGAATCTGCTGCAGCAAAGAACTCAGACAGCTGACCCACAGGGTGCTGGCATCAAGCAGAAAGAAAAAGGGGGGGAAAAAATTGCAATAGCAGTCCAGAGGTTGGCAAAGAAAAGAGGCTGAAATTTAGCAACAAAAAGTTCAGAGTGGACCAATAATGTGAATTTCTTTCAGAATAAATTTTATCCTTTGATAACTGCAGAGGAAGAAGAAATGCTGTTTTTAAAAGCTGATGATCATAGACAGTGATGACTCTCCAGCGTGATAACAGCTGTGAAAAGGGCAAATGCAGTCGTGGAGCTTATTTTTCTGTAGCCCTTGGTCCTTTGTGATTCCAGATTATTTCAGAACCTCCTCACAAGTCAAAGATATCATCTCCTTTCTGCTTCAGGCAGAATCTGTCATGCTTCTGTTGTCTTTTAGACACTGCAGCCTCCTCCTTATTTCCCCAGGGAGGAGAATCTAAAATAAATTGACACAAAATTACAGCATAGGGTGTTCTTTTATACCTTAGTTTTCCTTCAAGATTTTGCTTTCTTGTTCTTTGTGAACCTGTGGGAGCTGATGTCATGTCCTCTCTGCCTGCACCTTAAAATATTTTGACTGGCATTTTTACTTAATTTCTGCTTAATTAGCAAGTTTCTGGCTTCATATACTGAAGATACATTGGTAAAATCTTAGCTATAGTTTTATGAAAAATAAATACAGTACAGTGCATGGTGAAACTAGAAATCTGAAATTTTGGCTGAGTAGTAGTAACTCACACACACACAATGCTATTTTCACACAGGCTCAGCTTAGACACCCCACCAGGTGCATCTACAAAAAGTCACACCAGCCACTTAGAATTAAGTATCATTTTGTACAGAAGTTCATGTTAAATGGTGCTAGAATTCAGGTGAAAATGAAGTCATTTTCTTCTAAATTTTTCTTGCTTAGAGCAATTTCCTCATATAGTTACTGAAATAACATAAAATAGGAGCATTCCCTGAGTGGAAAATCAGCTATTACCCAGCTGGAAAATAAATTTTTCAGAAATGTGGAAGATAGCTGGAAGAAATTTAAAAGGTGTTTTCTTGGCATCTGTAAACAATAGGCACAGGAGAGATAGTGACTACCTAGTGAGACAATAGCTGGAGTGCTCAAGATAGCTAATTTTTGATAGTTTCATTTGACTCAGCTAAAGAAAGTTATTTATAAAATTTTATTAAATTAAGTTGTTAATTTATGTATGTTGTAATATTCTGGACATAATCTGTAATCCAAAATACCCCAAGAGCAGAACTGAAGCAGAAAGACTTAGGGCTCAACCCACAAAGCAATGACACCAGCAGGACAAGAGGGCTGCTTCCTGCAGCTTAACAGCAACAGACATGATGCCTCAGCTCTCTGAAAAGGTTTGTTTTTCTGGAAAGACAGTGAACACACCTAAGCAGCCAGGTTGTTTAAAAATATTTGATGTGCCATTTAACCACTGGCCTGTTGCTAAAGAGAAATCACTCCCATTTTCAATGGGCTTCTTCAGCTGCTTCTTATAAAATCCCAGATCAAAAGTTCCTCAGATTGTTCTTGCACAGCTCTTTAGTTTCATTTCTCCTTTTCTGAAAGTAGCAGGCCAGTTTTGTATGCAGCATCATACTGCATGCAGTCCTCACCAGTGCTATTGATCTGTACCTGCTGGAAAGGACTCTACTAATAGATCTTAAAGTTGCATTTCCCCTTTCCAAAGCTTATCTGATACTTGTTTCATCCATTCCTGAACTATCTGACCTTGTGCATCTGAGGTATTTGGAACAGCTATTCTTGGAAAATTTCAAATAATCCAGTCTTGGTTCTGATGAGGTAATGGGTACAAGATGTACAGGAGAGCAGCTAGATGAGGGATTTGAAAGATTCCCTGAAAACCTTGATGTCGCTTTTTCAGTACTTGAGGCTATTTTAATTCAATAAGTGTTGACATTTTTTCACTTCCCTTTCTAATGAAGCCTGAAATTAACATAGCTTTTTTGTTTACTTTCTTATTTGCAACAACATTGCTGATAGTATTAGCATGGCACTGGGAATAGCTCTTGTAAAGCCATAGGCAGAAGTGAAAATTATTTTGGATAGGTCCTGTATGTTAGGAAGAGGAGTGTTCTGAGTTATTTGATCCTTCCTGATATAACTAATATTTAATATCTCTACATTTAAACTATTGATTTGGAGGGGGGGG
>JAAWXA010000001.1:22326611-22422333 GCA_038090715.1 Florisuga fusca | reverse complement strand
GGGGAAAGGAGAGGATGAGGGGGAGGGGAAAGAGACAATCCATGTGAATCTAAGTTAAAAGCTATATTGACTCTAAACTCGTTGGTAGCAGCATCCCTTTAACTCAGATGTTTTATTAAAAAGCTCAAGTAAACACAATTTACTTTTTGTGATTTAATTTTTGTATTGTGTTTTGCCTGTGTAATAGTATGGAAAATACAATACATTTTAGGGGAATAATTATAGCAGTTAATTATTCTGAAATTTCTGAAAACCATAGTTTAGTTTATATTACTAGTGAGCAAGATTTTAGGAAGTAAATACTTCCAGCTGGAAGTGTGAAAGGGATATTCAGAATACATACTGAAACATCTTGTATATTTACTACTTGTTTAAATACACTTGGTGTTAGCTGTAGGGTCAGAGTCTGGTAATATTTACTTTGGAGAATTATGCCTTTCTGAGCCTTTCTTTTTGTCTCTGTTTTCTGTCCCTGTAAGAGTAATGTTAACAAGTGTGCACATCTTTCCAGAGATGATACGAATAGAAAAAGTAAACTTTGGTGTCCTGTATCCATTTTTCAGAGTTAGGTGTGTCAGTCTGAAGAATCTACGCTACTGGAGGTTCTCTTGTTGGGACTCCAAAAAATCTGTAAATGATACCCTTAGCTGGAGCAGTGCTAGCTCATTGCATTGCCAAAGGCAGGGCTGGTAACTAATGTGCTGTCAGATTTGTTAGGTAAAACAGCCCCCTGGGGATCTGCATGACAGCTTCCTTTCTGCACATTTGGTATTCCTTATTTCAGAATTATTCAGCATTGCTCCTGCTAAGCCAGAGAGGGTCTCTGGAGCATAATTAGTTAAGCAACAGTTAAAAGACAGGAAAAAAAACCCAATTATATATGCACTTTCTTATTAATTCAGCAGCAGTTTAAAATACCAGCTATAGTTCACAGGAACCTGCAAGTCAGGGCTCAGAAATTAGAAAACACATCCTGGTCTTGGTCAAGTTAATAACAAAAGTTAAACATCTCAAGGTATGAAAAAAACAGAGCTAAACTAATACTGAAATGTAACCTGTCCTACATGTATCCCACTGTTAAGAGAAATGAAAAGGCAGGTCCTATCTCCATATGTTAAACACTTTGTTCTTTTCCCATGCCTCACCTTTTTTGGAAGTTGAAATTAATTTAGTTCTCACCAAGATAATAATGAGAATATTTATCTAGTGATTGATCTACAGCTCTTCTTGCTGGATCTATGTTTTGCTAAAAAAAGAAATGACATTTCAGGATTGGGAGCTTGGTGAACTTTTGATCTAGTACCTAGTTTCTTTGATATTTGTCTCAGGGTAAGTCAGAATATTCCCAGTTGGTTTCCTTTCAGTATGGCTGACTGCCTTAGTTTAGAATGCATTGCTGCTCTTGGCAGTCATCATGCATCTCCACTCTGTGGCAAAAGGTGCTATCAGGTATGAGGAGCACATAACCTGGTTTTGTTGTGACTGATGTATGTGCAAGAAATAGGCTTTGCTGCTGGTCCTTTCATCAGTGCCAAGTGAACCCTCTTTGGTTTGACAGACAGATATTTGGAAGACAGATATTTGTGTCAGATGGCTGCTGGCTACAATGAACCCTTGAAAGTCTCTGAAAGGTAATGGACACACTTCCTCTTGGGATGGAACCAAAGTTTTTAGAAAGTTTTAAAACAATGAGCTCTTAATTGAAAAACATTACCCCTTTTTTCTTTGACCTTTCACAGGGAGCTTTTAAAGATCTTTCTTAAAAGCCTTTGTTTGTGTTACAAAATTTACTGAATATGTTACCATAGCATCCCACAGAATTTCAAAGACATTAGTACTGAATTTAATATATGAAGCACAGAACAGCTGACAGAGGCATGTGGCAAAGCTAGAAACAGCAAAATTCAATTGAATTATTGCAAATATCTCCTTCCTCTCTTCAAAAAAAGACTTAGGCATTCTGGATTTGAATATATTGAAGTTTTCAAACCATTATTATACTGGTACCCAGAGGAAAGAAATAGCACTTTCCCACTGGCTGTCACTGGCAGTGCATTCACTTTTTGCACCTATATGCTTTTGAATTTGTCACAAATTTGCCAACCGTCCAACTCTCCGTAAACTATCACGCCATAGTGCTGAAGTGATAAATTTAAATAGAAGTGTCCACAGAGAACTACTGAGAACCAAGTTTTGCTAATGCATCTTAGACCTTCTTTCCCCATTTTCTTCAGCACTTAAACATCTTTTTAAGTTAGCTACTTTAAATTAACTGATTAATTAGCCTTTCGTGAGAAATAAAAACATCAAGCACTTAATATGTTTTTTGTAATTTAAGAGTTAGTCTTAAAGAAATAACACAAAAATAAATCCCACCAATATATTGTGTCAGCTATAACCCTTTTCAGTTTGTCTTCAGTTGATTCATATATAGCTTTATTGTCTAAAAAATGCATGGAAATTATATTTCAGCTTTCTATGTAGAGGCTTTATTGGAATGGAAAGAGCAGCTGTATATTAACACTGAAGCAAGGGGATACAGCAGTCTCACACCAAGTGGTTCAGTTGACCGGTCATGACAAATACAGCTCAGAATATAGAACATTTATCCATAGATAAAAAAGATATGAAGATAAATTTCAAAATATTAATAATGGAATTATTTCAAGTGACAAAGGTACTAAGAGAAAAGTGCGTGCAAGTATTCTGTAAGCCTAAAAAGAATCTGATTTCCACAAGCAAAACGTTTTAAATTTGAGATTTGTGAAAGCAAATGTCGATGTTAAAGAAAATGAGAACTTTCAGAAATCCTGGTAAAAATCCCAAGTATTTTGTTAGAGTCATTACTTTTTATCATTATCAGAAGTTACCTTGATTACGGAGTAGAACATCCTGGAGGACAGGCTTAAAGCCAAACTGGCCATCTGTCTATATTCAGTGCCTGCAGGTGTGATGTCAGATTTGGCTCCAGGGACACTCCAGCTGGTGTTCTCCAAGGGAAAACTGGAAGTCATCCATCTGACTGCCCCTTGCAGGCATACTTTCCTGTCCTGAAGGTAGGGTCAACACTCTCTGACAATAACAACAAGCAGAAGAAGTGAGCCAGGAAGAAGTTGTTTTAGAATAAGGTTGTGCTGGCTGTGGCTTCCCCAGGTCCTTCCAAAACTGGAGTTATTCCACAGTTCTGGTTTGAAGCAACCAAAAACCTTCAGATTTAGCGCATCATTGCACATGCAAATGATATTGCTGGGTGCAGCATATCTGGGAAGGGTGTTCTGGGTCTGCTTCTAGGACTACTTTGTCAAGTACAGTAGATGTGGAGATTTCCCCAGTGATTTGCATATCTGATCTAGAGAGTGAGGAGCAGAATTTGTGTAGTACTCAATACTTTGGGACATGCAAGAGGCAGGTTAATTGAATTACTTTGGATGAGGAAGGACATCATATGTTTTCTGATATGAAAACCATCATTAAAATTGTGATAGTGATTGTCTACTTGTGGACTGGGACAGGTTTTTATAAAAGTTGTAGCATTGTCCCCAACTTTGTTTATCTACTGAGGTTTGCACAGAAAGGAGAAAACAATCCAGTTCATCAGCCTTTAGTATTTTAAGGCGTGCTATATGAAACTTCAGTGGTGCGGTGGTTGAGGTGTACTTGTACTCATCTATTTCTTTTGCTATGAAAAAAATTTCCATGGATGAAAAACAGTGCTTGGCGAATTTTTAATTCTTCAGCTCCATCAAGGAGATTAATCCAGTGACTGAGATGTGGGAACGAGCATTCTTAATCCACTGAAACACTTCATTTATGTGTTTGTTTCCTAAAAGAGAAATACAACATTGCAATAAAACCTTTTGTGAAAAAGCTAGTTTGTGAAGCTCACAAAAAGAGCAAATGTTTAGCTAAAAAAAGTTTTATTTTTCACATTAAGAGTTACAGGTTTCTAAATCTAGCTTCCTGTACAACAGCCCTGAAAACATTTTATTTGGCATTCTAGGTAAGTACTTTGATTCTTACCATTTAAAAATACTGCTACTTAAATAACATGTTTTCAGCAGCTAACCAGGCTGGCATGAATGCAGAATGTCTAATTGCACTGAGGCTGCAGGAGACAAGCCCAGCTAAAACAGGTTAGTGACTGAGGAAAGCCCTTCTCATGTACCAACTTCTAAACAAACACTTTTAGCAAGAACTGGTATTTCGAAGGATTACTTGCAGGAGCAGACAAGCTATGCATTTCCTGGAGATGGATTGTTTTTCTCTTTTGCTACTTGCTGCAGTAGATTGCGTGCTCATTTCTTATTAGAAAACATATTTAAAAGATCTTACACTAATCTCCACCTAGAGCACAGATCAGTTATGCTTCATTGATAGAACTCTTTCTAGAAAACTAAAGTCAAAATCTTTCATGAAAGAAGAAAAATGTTCTTAACTATATTCCTTTCTCTGAAATGGGACTATTATACTAGTTGTCAAGAATATGATACATATTTCTTGCTCAAATTCTTGCTGAAAAGGCTGCTGGCTTTTGTCTTGATAATGAAATACATACACACAAGCTCTGAACATATCTTGACAGTGGAGTGAACTTCATTATTCCACAGAGATATTGAGATCTGTAGTGGGAATATTGACTCAGTTGTGTATTGTTCATCATGTGGACACCATTGCTCATGGCAATAGGAGTGTGTGGAACCCGATATTACTCATTTGGAAGGGGTGCTGGCACCCACATTTCTTGTAGCACACAACAAATAATGTGTTGATCTTAAAGAACAAATAGGAAAGCATACGTGGATCTTTTGATGACACCTACTGTGTACTATCAAATTTCTTCAAGTTACCAAAGCAAAAAATATGAAGTCTTTTTTTCACTGTTTCTTAATTTTCTCCTTAGTCATTACATCAGACAGCACCTATACAGTTGGGAATGAGAGTCCGTGCCCTACAGCAGTTGGCTTTGAAAACTGAACCCCAAACAGGCAGTGCATCTCTTGCTTCATTGCTCTCTGATTTAATAAATCATACAGGAAGTGAAATCAAATCTCAAGGTGAATCCCTCCTCTGTGACACCAGGAAGAAGGTTTTTTTGTGTGTTGCTTCTGTATGGAGTGCACTGAGTTTTCTCCTTGGGAAATGCAGGGGTATGAACCACTCCAGGCTAATGGGAAGGTATCTAGAGGGTATTAGTACAGACAGGGTGATGTATGGAGGAAGATGACCACTAATGTAGAGCCATGCTGTGTTGGATTTGCTTGAAGCTGCTGTCCCTGCTCTGGAAAGAGAAGCGGCAAAGACAAAATGCTGACCTCGGTGAAGCTCATTCTTCTTCTAAGAAAATGTCCCGAGTCTTTCTTTCCTGATATTACTCTTTGTCAAGAAATTCTATCGTCAAGATAGAGCATGTTTTGGCCTTCAGGAATAGTTTCATCTTCAAGTGATTGAAAGGTGTTGTCAGGAATCCACTTCCCCTGACCCCAAAACACAGCGTATTTGTTACTGTATTGCTTTTCTGTCTCCATAGAGAGATTAAGCCTCATCACTGAACAGCAAACTCAATTTTGAATGGGGTTCTTCTAGCCATCATTGGAAGCAGATTTTTTCCCTTTAGCTTCTTTGCTTTCCCACTCACTTCTACTATTAGCAGTTAATGAAATAGCATCTTCTGTAATTGCAGTGGAGACATGGTTCTGCTTTTAAAGTATAGTTATGAGGGGAAAATATTTGCAGTGTTCTGTTAAACTTTATTTATAAGCATAGCATTTAGAAGAATAGCATCTTGTGTATAGCTTCAGAAAGGAAGCTATAAAAGTGATTTTGTCAATGCTAATAATTTCAGTCTTTGACCTGCAATTCTGTGTTTTATAACGTACTTACTAGTGTTCTGCAGTTTGGATTTAATTGTGTGTCTGAGAAGGATTGTGCATAAAAGTCTTCCTTTAAATCTTTCATTAATGTTTTTGTCTTGCCAGCAGAATATGGCTGAGTCCTACAGCAGCTGCTTTGCAACTACAACTCTTATTACTGATAATGACAGCCAACAATTTACTCTGTGTATTACATTCGGTTATGTGCTTTGTATAATTTTTCAGGTAAATACTTTCACAAATGTAGGACAACAAATGTCAGACTGACCTGATTACTGTGCTTCCCTACCATTTATATGGGCTGTCTTCACTTCTGCTAGCTAGACATTGTTTGAAAATTTATTTATTTGCAAAGTGTTCAGATTCGTTATCTGTGCTGTTTATTGCATCATAATTCCCATGTGTGTTTAGCTGGTAGTCAGGGAATGTTTCTACTTATGAAAATAAAGGAAGGACTGCTCTAAGTGAAGGGTATGAAATCCATGCCATCAGCTTGCTTCGGCTGCAGGGAGAAGCATCTCCTGAGAGCTTCCTCCTTTCAGGGGGGGCAGGCAGTTTCCCATGGGGGAAGTTGGGGAATGAACAAGGATGTATTCAGAATGGATGGTCAGGGGACTCAAGAGATCAAAAAGAAATGAGATTACAGTTAGTGTAGACACAAGCAGTCCTCCCATCAAAAGACTGCTGTCCCTCAAAAGCATAGAGCTTTTATATTTTTAGCATAATCTATGCTGATCCTGGCCATTGTCACTAAATGACAGACAATAATCTCAGAGATTAAGGGTAGATTACAGTACAAACAGAGGTGATTTAAGTGCCTGCAGGGTTTATGTGGTGTCCCATGGTGAGAAGGTTCTGAGCAGATGGAGCAGTTTGACTCTCTAGGGAAAACAGTTTATCTGAGGTGTGAAGCAGATCTATAGGATGACACTGATCATGGGTTACAGCTTTGGTCTTTTGCCCTGCTCCAGTTTCCCCTTCCAAGATCAGGCTCCATATTCAAGCCTGACAAGCAGGGTGTAGACCTCAGAGGGCAGACTCAGGGCCTTCAAAGAGCTACTGACAATCCTCTTTGAATCTGCATTTTAAGTATGTCCATGTGGAGCTAGGAAACCTTTTGGATCAGAAGCACTGAGCACTCTTTGTGTAGTCTGTAAAATGATAACAGTATTACCAATTGCATCCTATGAATGTCATCTACTTAATGAGACCATCTGTCAGTAGCCATCTAGGCACTATAAAGCCTGTTTGTTTGTGGTAGTGAATGTGACTGTGATGGAGGAGATCAGATGAAATGGCAGTTTCATTGAGGCTGGTAGTTGCTATTTCTAGCAAAGATTATTCTGATTATTTGTTATCGAGGATTTGCTTTATTTCTGTTTGTGTGTATATGTTGGGTACTGCCGGATTTGCCTTGTTGGTTTTTTTTTGTAAATGCTTAACAAGAAAGCCTTTATAGGTCAGTTCCAAGAGTCTTTATTACCATCTAGTTTACCTTTCTGCCACTTTAGAATTTGGTATGCCTTTTGCATGCTTTCTAGTCTATTTCTGAAGTGATAGGGCTTTCAATAGCATTTTTTTTAAAATGCATCAGGGATCACTGATTGTCCCAACTTTCTCCATCTCCTCAGAAGTTTGTTAGAATAACTGTATAATTTACTTTATCCATATACTATTAGTGTAGATAAATGCAAACAAATTAGTATTTCCTGGACATGACTCCATACAAAAGACTTGGGGGATTTGAGCTAATATAGTTGCAGTGCTTACACATTACTCTTTTCAGTTCTCAATTTTTTCTTGCAGTTTTCATTATAGATATTTATAGATTAGGGTGACCCCTCCTGATCCTTTTGCTGTCAAGGAGAAACAGTAGGACAATAGCTGAGCTATGTGAGCCTCTGGGTCCAGGAGGCAGAAAGCCTCTGCATGGCAGCTGTGGTCTCCTATCAGACTCAGAAACCAGCCCTATATACCCAGTCCAGCCCTATTCCACATGAGGCAGGATTACTTCTGAGAACGGCCATTATTCTGCCTTTGAATTACTCCCAGAAGTCCCTTTCAGCTTTTTGTTCTCAGAAATAGATCTTGTACTTTCTGAATCTATGAAAGTTTTAGTGTGGAACTCCTAGGGTCAGAGAGGTTGGATGGAGATACTGTTCTGTGTGGGGGCATTTACACTTCATAGAAATTCTCATTTCCAGCTCTGAGATCAATGGGGTTTGTTCAGAATAGTTTGCATGGATGGCCTGTACAAATTAGCAGAACTCTGTGACAAATTCATTATCCTTATATGCCTTCAGGGTCAGGTCTAGAGTTCATGTGCGGCAGTGTGATTTTGTTGGCTCTGTATTCTTCATGCACTTATACCATCCAAAGACCCAGCTGCAGGTTTGCAAGTCACATTGGTTGGAAGCAGAATCATATATTCAGTCATACACATTTGTAGTGCTTCATCTCTAGATGCTACTTTTTATCAGTAAATAGTGAAATATGTGTACTTGTGACACTTATGTAAATAATCACTTATATTTGGAATAAAAGCCAGTGTGATATTTCTACTGGGATAGACCATTTTCCTCTCAGCTGCATGCCAGTGTTCACATAGCTGAAGGAGTTTCTAACAAAAGTGGGCATTCATAGCAGCAGTCAGCAACTCTTGCCATCTCAACATTTTACTAACAGTTAATGAAAACTGCCTATTACGTTATTTTTGAAAACAACCAGTTCACATCCAACTTCAGAAAACAAAACAGTAGATTCCTCTTTTTTGAGGAAATAAAATAAGCTATTGGTTATTTTTTGCAATTCCTGTCAGCCTTACTGTTGAAAACCTCAAAAATATTAATCTCCTGTAGACCACATTGTAGATATTCTCCCTCTAGTACATTATTGCCAAGGCACATTTCCATGCACTTTTAGTACAGAGTGAATGAGTTTATGCAAATGTGGAAAGCTATCCCTACACCAGACTTCCATTTTATTTTTATTATCAAATTGAGATTAATTTTTTTAATGTGATTTACTATGATGATAAAACAGGAAGGTTCATTTCCCTGGGTTTCTACAGCCCTGCCAGCCCATCTTTACAACAAAATCAAATTAAAAGCAGATGCTGTCATGGGACAATAAAGTGCTCAACCTCATCAGTTTTCAGCTCCTTCATTCTTCACTGTGAAGTGCTTTCCAGTGTTTTCCTGTCAGTTCCATTTCTGAAAAACTGCTTGCATTGTTTCACAGTTTTTACAAGGAAAGATTGATGTGCCTCTGCTGCAGACAAGGAGAAATCTAATTTTGTTGTATTAAGTGCATGTCTCTCCATTAGCTTCCATAAAAGTGTAACATAGCAAATTATACAGCTTTAGTAAATAGCAATGATGCATCCAGGAGCATGGTTCCAGGACCCCAGAATACCTTTGACTGCATATCTGACTTTTTAGGCATCTTTTGGGGTTTTTTTGCCTGCTCATAACTTCATGATAATGTTCTTTAAATCCTTCACCACTGCCAAATGAATGACCTGCTTTTTGTAGCTATGGCATGGCTAAATAGACTCCAGTCTTCCTCCCTGTCAGCATGTAATCATTTTAGGCTTCTGTTTTAATCCCCAAAGACAGACATAAATGAAATATGAAAAATACCTTTTGTCTCTATGTCCCACCTGTCTTTGAAGCACTGTGTGTGCATGAAAGTAGAGTGGGGACAGTTGCTGGCATGATACTGAAGGGCTGATCAAAGAAATTGTATCCATCCACATCCTCAGCTCCACAGCAGATCACAGGCCACATCAGTAACTGTGATTAACTGTGTCTCATCCACTTAGCCAGGTGTGAGGGCTCTGTCTGCTTGAATCAGAGTCGCTACAGGCAGCTTGTGAAGTTTGTAAAGAAAAGGTGAGTCCAGCGGTGTGCTGGGCGGCAGTGTTCTGAAAGATTTTGCTAATGAATCAGAAACAGGTTATTGTAGCTTTATACCTTTTTTTTTTTTAATCTTTGCCACTCAGAAATGCTGTGGAAATGGCCTTCACTATTCACTCTGATCTGGCTTGGGGATGGCAGGATGAATGAAAAAGAAAACCCAGTGAAACGCCCTTTGCTGCTTCCTGGCAGTGCTTCAGTACTAACTCTTCACATTCACTCACCTAAATCATTCAGTGTTGCACAAATTGCATCATGGGAGCTGGCAGAGGAGCTCACCAAGCCTCTCTCCATCATTTGCCAACACTCTTGGTTAACAGGGGAGGTCCCAGATGACTGGAGACTTGCCAGCATGACACACATTTACAAGAAGAGTCAGAAGGAGGATCTGGAAAACTACAGGCCTGCCAGCCTGACCTCAGTGCCTGGAAAAATTATGGAGAGGGTAATCTTGAGTGCATTCACATGTCAAGTTCAGGACAGTCAAGTTCAGGGGATCAGGCCCAGACAGCATGGGTTTAGGAAAAACAGGTCCTGCTTGACCAGAACAGGCGACCTGCCTAGTGGACAAAGGAAAGGTTGTAGACTTTGTCTATCTGGACTGTAGTAAAGCCTTTGACACCATCTCCCACAGCATTCTCCTAGTGAAGCTGGTGGCTGATGGCATAGACATGTATACTCTTTATTGGGTAAAAAACTGGCTACATGACAGGGCCAGAGAGTTGTAGTCAGTGGAGTTAAATCCAATTGGTGGCCAGTGGTGTTCCTCAGGGCCAGTCTTGTTCAATATCTTTATCAATGATCTAGATGAGGGCATTGGATTGAGTGCTTCCTCAGTAAGTTTGCAGACAACACTAAGTTGTATGGGGGTGTTGATCTGCTTGAGGTAGGAAGGCTCAGCAGAGGAACCTGGACAGGCTGGATCAGTGGGCTAAGGCCAATAATGTGAGGTTTAACAAGGCAAGTGTGGGGTCCTGCACTTTGGTCATAACAACCCCATGCAGTGCTACAGGTTTGGGGAGGAGTGGCTGGAAAGCTGCCAGGCAGAAAAGGACCTAGAGGTGTTGATCGACAGCTGAATCTAAGCCAGAAGTGTGCCCAGGTGGACAAGAAGGCCACCAGCATCCTGGTGCTTTCAGCATCCAGAAGCATTAGTTTTCTTTTTGCTTCACAGTGATGATTTCTGCTGATCCATCCCTTTAGTTTGAGTCCTGTAGATCTCCTTTAGCAATAATTCAGATGGATTTCCCTTGGATTATGAGAGGTAATCATGTGAATGGGAAGCTGCCTCTTTAGTGTCTTCCACCTCTAACCCACTGACTGACAACTTCTACAGCTTCATTGATTTTCTAAATATGTGAAGGAAGGCTAAATAGGCCTCAGCATCATTACCCACACAAGGGCTCATCACATTCACAATATGATTTTTTTCAATGAATTTTGCTTAGAAAAATATGCAAAATATGCAAAGAAGCCATGTGATGAAATCACAGTGCAAAATTTTATAAAGTGAGCTTTAAATTCTTTTAGAGCTTTGTAGCTGATTCTCTGCAGCTATTTTCTGACAGTCCACTGGATAATAGGATTTTATCTTAATATTTACAAACAAAAGTCTACTTTAAAAAATTAAATTTAGCATTGTAATGCTTTGGGAGTTATTTTAAGTAATAAAACTTGGATGCGCAATGATGCACAATTATCATTTCAGTACAATGATGATTTAAACTGATATGTTACATTAAAACTAAACCTGCTTCTTTCTTCTTTCTTTTTGATACTTGTAATAGTATTTCCTTAAATGCCAAGATTTATACTTCAAGTGAGACGTATAATGCCACTTAAACAGGTTTCATAAAATGAAAACTAGTCGTAACCCCAACAACATAAGAATGCAAATTTTTATCAAAACTTTTTGAACTCTGATGATCATTAAAAAACTTCCACATTTGGTATCAAAATGCAATTTTAGGAGAGCAATTCTTGATTATGTTGAGAGGCAGGCTACAAAAGTGCAAGGCAAAGTAAATTAGCTCTGACTTCCATCCTTCATAATGGTGCCTTCTATTCTGGTAAGTAGCAGAAAGTCAGGAAAAGTTTGGGGGACTTTGTCACAACCTGTCACAAGCAGCTACTGTCACTAGTGGGTACTGCTGGGTACATACCTGCTCTTCTGCTACATTAGCATTTGACAGGTTTGAGTTGTCCTGGAAAGATGTTACTTGAAGTTAAATCATAATGGAACTCTGTTAAATCTGAATGCAAGTCTTCTCTTGAAGACGCAATTATTTTGTTTTCAGCTTTTGACTAGAAATGAAATGGAGCTGCCTGAAATGCAAAATATTTATCATTGCAAAGTTAGTAATTTTGTGCCAGCCTATTGGTGAGTGTTAGCATCAATATGCTAGAGATTGCTTTGGGAAAAAATCAGAAAAACATTTAGCACAGAAATAGACATGGATAAAATTCTAGTACTATGCCTCCTAAAGGACAGATAGCTCACAATTTATCACTTTAAAATAGTTAACTGGATTCCAGGGAATTGTACAAACCATGCAAGGGTATTTATTGATTTATTGTAGGTTAGATGGAGACAGTATGCGTTTATATTATATCTGCCAACATATGATGGGGTTTGCAAACAACTCATTAGAGAGATATAGCAAAGAAAAATTCACATAAGAATCTTCTGACTGCTTAAGAGTGATGTTAACATTATACAGCAGTTTAGTGAGTGAGTACAGATTACTGAAACCAACCATATATATATAGAAGTCTGTATTGTGGGATACAGCTCTACAAATTAGAATTTGTGTGGGTAGCTTCCATTTGCTTTGTGAGAATTGCTGGGGTATCTTACCATAAACAAGCAGAACTTCAGAGTTACAAACATTAACAGAGAAAAAAAAAAAACAGCTGGTATTTTATAGCATGCTTTGGTGACAGCCTTGAATGTAAAGCAAATAAATGCTGGGCTGGAGACAGTTTTTATGGGGAGCAAATCAATTTTAAGACTGATCTTTTCCCTGGTCAATCTGCCACATATTTTGAGATTCTGTTTCTAGACTAGTAATTTTGCAGACATCAGGACTGCAGTAGTTTGCAAGACCTGTGTCACCATTTGGCGCAGACAGGAGCACAAATCACCAAGGGGAAAATTTGTTCAGAAGACTGGACACTTGTTCTTGAGGAAAAAAATCCCATAGGTTAATGTCATGCATACAGATTTTCAAATATTGATGATTTTGTAAACATGGAAATTACTTGTTTTATTAGAATGGATAAAAGAAAAAAGAAAAGAGTACCTTACAGAAACATTAAATGTAAAAAAGTCAGTATGTTTCAAAACATATTTTAAAACATTTTTGCTCTAAAGGTTAAGTATAATAAAACATTTCACTTTTTATTTTACTTCTTGAAAAAAAAATCAGTACGTCTGACCCATATTCATTTCAGCTACGTCAACATCTTTTTCAGTCCACAGTAGAGATTCTGTGTCTCAATTTATGATTAGCTGGAGCAAACTTTAAGTCCATTATTTTTGTCATCTTTTTATTAATCTATCTCACTTTCTTGCCATTCAATCAACTCATCTTAATTTCATTTTCTTTTATCTCTACATTCACTTCATTTCATGTGAGTGACTGATGTGGGCACATTGAAAGTATGAAGTTGTCTCTCAATCCAGCATTTCTCTACTCTTTTAAAAATATATCAAAGCTATTTTCAACCAACACATTTTCTCCCACCCCAACCGTCCCTGTTAAACTGTAGCAAAACTTATTTCCATTAGTATCTCTCTTGCTCCCCAGCTTAGTTTACCCTTTCAAAATGTGAATCAACAAAAAAGTCTGGTCCCCGGTTTCTGTTCACACTGTTTAACATGCATCAAAACCTGACTCCACCAGTAAATCTTATCAGAACTAAAAAAGATAAAATGCTAATTATGCTGTCCAGACATCTAATGCAGATTGACAGCAAATACAATAGAATTCCAGGAAAAGACCTGAATATCAAAAGGAAGGTCCCAAGTCATCAATTGCAACCCTCTGGCAATAATTAATGGAAAGAAAGAACTTTTTACTATATAAAAAGCCAGAGGAAAAAGGGAAAGGCAGCGTCTGCAGCGACAGCCGAAGCAGCAGCATCAGGAGCAGAATCAGCACCAAGAGCTGGAGCAGCAGGTCCTGTCCCCAGCAAGAGAATGAGACCCCTGTGAGGGACAGATGTGAGGGATGGAGGATGAAAAACCTAATTGCTCTCTTTTCTTCTCTTAATAGCCCTTTTCTCAGAGTGACTGTTCAAAAACCTTTCCTCTTGAAACTTCCTCCCATTAGAAACCTCTCTTTTCAGCGTGTTGTCATTTTTTCCCTGAAACAAATCATTATAATTTGCTTAAACCATAAAACCAGTTACCTTTTGCAATTTTTGCAACCTGTATGAGCAGTGGCTAATACACATCATCACAAACAAAATACGAAATAATAGTTACGGACCATAACAGTGACCACATCTGTTTCTAAGATTACATGTACATAGATTTTAATTTTTAGTTTTATTAGACTCTTTTATTATCTAGGGTTAGTGTTGGCTTCTGCTCTTTACTTTAAGAAGCTTTTGTCCAATATCAGGAATGACTGCAGAGGGCACCAGGAACAGTAACCCCTGAAATAAGGTATTTGAATTTATTCACTCTTCTGAGGATGTGGTATCACCAGGATGCAGGGGCATACTCCTTGATTAACAAGATACTGGAATTCACTATAAAAAGTGTGCCAGCTCAGCCCCAGGTTTCCAGTCATTTCTGGTGCTGACACTGTGCCAGCAGCAACATGGTCCCCTTCCTTTATCTGTCATGTCCATGATTCCCAACAGGGTTCAGTGTGGACTCCTGATGTGGGCTGACATGTACTCCAGTTTTTGTACTGCATGCCACTTGGTTTGGCACTGAAGGTCAGTTTGTCTGATATGTCCTGCATGAGGTGCACACATCTATTCAGCATTCATCTTTTTCTCTTCAGTAGATCCGCACAGAGCCTTAAATCAGTCTGGATTATAGAGAGATGCATAGTTCAGTATGCCATTCACTGGCTATGATTGCAGTGACTGAATTTTAGCTGCTCCAGGGAGGTGATCCCTATCATCCTTTCCAAGGTGCCCTAGTATGCAGCATCTCAATTCAACAATGATCAATGCACAGTGTAATATTTTCTTTATGTTGAATAATAGATCAGAGGTATGTTCACCTACTGACATGACACTAAATAGGTGTGTCATTGAGCATCTTCCAGGCTCAACATCAATATACCTTCTGCACTAGCATGCATCTAGCATAGCTGCTTTCCTGAGTGTCTTTCTGCATGCTCTTTTCACATCTTCATGTATCCTTCAGGTCCAGTATATAAATCACTCTTGCAATGTAATGATTACAAGCCCTTCTTTGCAGTTTGTTTGCAATATACCACATTGATTGCTAATGCAAGTAACTTCACACTCCTTTTAAGTTTGTGGCATGTTTTCTCTTACCTTGAAAACTCAGTTTATCTCTTTTGTTCCTGTACATGTAAATTATGATAATTTACAAAATTCTTCACTGTCTTGTGTTAGGGTGGAGTGTTCTGGGTTTGTTTTTTTTTCTAGTCTCGTTAAATCAAACTCATCTTCCATCTCAGTGCAAGAACTGTGACCTCTTGGGCCAATTTTGGATCAGCTGCCTAGCAGTATTGTTCTTCTGGGTATAGTCAATGAGTCTGTGCAGTATTTCTCATGTGTGAGAGTTTTAGAACTATTTTTAAATTCAGTAATCTTAGCCTTTCCAGCTTTTCTGATGATCTGGGAGTCTTTGTCCTTTTAAGGTTTTGACTATAAGGATTTTACAGCTTTTCACTCTAAATAGTGAAATCACTCATATAATAGTATGCTACAGTAGTTCAGGTTTGGTTTTTAAGTGTTTGAGTAGGATGTTTCATGAAAAATGGCTTCTACAAACATAGCTTTGTACTTGACATTTCCATATGGAAGCCATTAAACAAAAGATTCATTGTCTTTTGGGCCCAGAGCAGTTCTTATCTGTGTGAGTGATCCTACTGACTACAACAGAACTTTTCATATTAGTCCTGATTGTAGGACTGGATTCCTGTCTCCATATTTTGGAGACAATTTAAGGCCTGTTCAGCAGCAGGTGCTTGTGGCACGCAGTTGAATACATATCCTGTGCTAAGTGGTCAGTTTCAATCAGTTTGCTGCTCACCCCACTCCAGTGAAAACCAGAAAGTCATCTTGTTTGTCTTCTCCATCACTCTTCCTGCAAAGCAACAAATGTCAGAACATGTGGAATAAAAAAAAGAATGGATTTGAGCACAGTCAGATATTGGAATGGTTTCCCAGGGAAAGTGGTGGATTCCCCCACTTTGTAAAGTTTTAAGTCTTAGCTCGACGAGGTGCTGAGACATGTCATATAAACAATGATATTAGAAGGGCTGGACCAGATGATCCTTGAGGGCCCTTCCAACCTAAAAGTCTGATTCTATGAACATTACACAAAATGTCTTTTTTTTTTTTCTCTTTCCTTTTCTTTTTTTTTTTAAGTAAGTGCAAGAAACATGAATTTGCTGCTGTTCCAGTCATTGTTTGGTAGTTTTGCTAATTGCAATAAATGGTCTGAAATCTTATGAACTAACATTTAAACAAAAAAGGGTTTCTTTACTCATAACTACCAGTGGAAAAATCTACAGATTTGTTATAAAATATAATTTGTAGTTATCTGTCAATTATTTTGCAATTTGAAGTCTCTAATTTTTCTCCCTGACTCATTTGTGAGGATTGTCTTTCTGATAGGTCATTCACCATTTCAAGAGAAATGCTCAGGAAAGATGTTGTACATAAGAGAATTAGAGAAAACCTTCATTCCCCGGTGATTTCTGGGACCTCATTTCTTCTTCCAGTAAAGACTTAGCTACAAGCATTCTCCATGCAAGTCCATCTTCATGAAAGGACATTGTGTTTTGATTATTTAGAACCTGAAGTGACAAAGGTCATGTTGCAATTAGATTTACTTCTAATTGCTTCTAATTTATTTCTACAGGAACTGAAAATGTATTGCAGTAGTCAGAATCTCCAGGGGAAGGTTTCTAATAAAATCTCCACTGAATTTATTCATATGTGGAAAGAGCAGTCAGCATTTGAGGTCTGAAATGTCAATAAAAGTAAAAAAGTATTACATTCAGTGTATGTTACAGTGCATGGCCTTGCAGCTTAGTTTCACAAAGTTTCTTTGTGCTTTTAAAAATATAATCTCTAAAGGAAAGCAGAAATAGTCTGTTAATGACAGAGGTCCCTTTGTGTAAGAAATCAGTAGTTTAATATCAACATAATCTTATATATATTTATATTTTTTAAACTATCTTACAGAAGTGAAAGGCAAAATATCTGTAATGGTTTTCGTTACCACAGATGAGAGGATCATCTTCTAACATTCATGCATGTGAAGATTTTCTGGCATTCTAATGGTGGCAATGGCCACTCAGCTGTCTGCTTGCTATTCTATCTTCTCCACTGGCTTGGATAAAAGCTAATAATACAAAAAGTGTTAAGGCAGAGATAATATGACAGAATGTTGTTCCCTTAACTTGTTTATTGTCTTCAATGAACTTCTAACTTACACGTGGATTCCTGTGATACCTACCAGCCCTGAGTTCAGTGCCAAATCCTAAACCAGTGGCAAAAGGTGAAGCTTTAATTTACCAGTCAGATCTTTGGAGGTGGCAGCATCTGCTTCTGTAGCCCCAGACAAACCACCAGTAGTAATTCAGAACAAAAATGGCCCTAGATGGAATAATTGTCCTCCAGGGGCTGCAGTGCAGAACACACTGCATGAAACATCCAGTTTCGTGTCTGTTCTCCAGTAAGGAAGCACCACCCAGAAGCCATCCATGTCTCTCTTACATAGGGAGAGTTTTGTGTCTTTCCTTTTACTGACCAGGTATCAACAGGAATGTGTTCCTTCTATCTTTGTGCTCTAAAACTCATTATGTGAGTGCTAGCCTGCATTGACTGAACAGTTGTACTGGACTTCTGTCAGCCTCTTTTCTCCTCACTATTCAGTGTAGATCCCTTTTATCCCCCTTCCAGCACAACTTCAAGCTATCAGTGAGTAACATTTAAATCCTGACGTCTGTCAGTGTATCTACTGTGTTAGAAACACAGTCTTCCAGGCAATAAAAAAACAAAAAAACAGTAAGAAGCCTACATGGTTTCCAGTATAAAATTCCTGCTTATAAATTTAAAATGCAGTTCTCATGAATGTTCTCTAACACTAGCTTTAAATAATCTCACTTGTTTTCTATATTGTCTGTGGAATAGTTAGATAATTCAATTAAATTCCACATTTTTATTCATGGAATAAACGGAAACACAGGAAACATAGCAAATTATTTTCCTATGAGTTAAGTTACCACCATGGGGCAAAGTTTAGGAGTTTTAAATGCTACTGTAGAAACCAGGTGTTTCACTCCCAGTGGCTACTCTGCAGCCATCCCCTGTCACATTTCTGCCTTTTCTTGCCAGCACCTATAAGACTGAAATGAACTGAAAACTTTTACTAACTTTGAAATGTGAATTACTTCACATGGAACACTGGGACAACAGTAAACACTCTGGCAGGCTTCTGGAGTTCCTTTCTTTTTCTGTCATATAGGTTTATTTAGCACTAAATAGATTTTTTTTCCCTTTTTTTTGTTCAAATGTGGTTTGTACATTATTGTGCTCTATAGCTACTTATGTGTCTCTCACATGGTCTGTTTCTCATCTGGAGTCCATTTAGGGGTGAATAGAGGTAAATGTTGTTTGTTTACCATACAAAGGTCTATCTGGACCTTCCATAGCTTTTCAGTTGTGGAAGCCAGAACACCTTCATTCACACAAATGCATCCATAGGCACTCACACACACAGTCCAAACTTACTGCTTGACCATGTATAGTGCTTCTCAGTTTTTTAAGCATGGCACAATGGTTCCTGTCATTCACAGTTTGCTTTATCCATCCTTCAGGTCTCCTGTAATGGCTGGAGGTCTTTTTGCTGTTAATCGGAAATGGTTTTGGGAGCTAGGAGGCTATGATCCGGGATTAGAAATATGGGGAGGAGAGCAGTATGAAATCTCCTTTAAGGTAAGTTATCAAGTCACCTTATACACTGCTTCCTTACTTGTTTGGCTCAAGAACAGGCATTTCTCATATAGATTGCAATCATGATGCTTTAATTCCCACTGGCTTTTGTCTTTTAACTATAAGTAAATCAGCATGAGGCTCTTCTTTTCTTTTTGCAAATTTCCACTAATTTCACATAGAACTATGCCATAAACTATGTTCCAGGAGCCCCACAGAACTCACACTGAAGGCAGTCCCCTCTGAAAATCTAGTAGCTTACCACCAACAAAGAATGCAGTTCTATCCTGTTATTTTTGTCTTTTCCACTTTACCTTCTCTTAGATGCTGCATTTACTTCATGCAGGGTTTACTGCAAGGGTTGAGCTCAGCTCAGTATGCCAAAAGGGAAGGGAGTAATTGAGAAAAAAAAGAAACTGCATCATTTTCTGCTTAGATCAAAAGGTTCATCATCTCTTGGGATAGCTTCTTCTGGCATCAACTCAGGGAAATGAGTTCAAGTGGGAAGAAAAAGTCACAGGAAGGACGCCTTTCAGTGGCAATGAAACACTAAATCAGCTCAGCTGCTGTGAGCTGTTATTAACTGACCAGATTTTCAAAATCAGATTATTGTTTCATTGCCTTTGAATAACTGTAATGAAGAAATAGATGGGGAATTTTCAAGTGCTCAGGTTCTGTACAACCAGTCACGGTATATCCTCATATCCTCTGTGTCAACACCTGTATTTAAATCAGTTACTTGGCTTTTACATGTTGAGTTGAAAGTCATGTTACTTTCCACAATTAAAATAGGTATTTTCATTAGTTCAGTGAGGAGTAAGCTGTCTAATTTTGAAAATTAAGTTTATTACATTCCAGTTTACTCAAATACTTAAGAATTCTAAATGCAGAGATTTTCAGTGATTTCATAGAATTTCATGACATAGATGAATTGAGTCACATATATTTGGATAAAGTTTGGAAATGAAATTAGAATTCACATTTAGCTTCAGGATGTTTCCAACCTACTTCCAAACTAACAGTGTAAAGCTCAGTAAATAAATTTAGTATGTCAGCCATGACACACATCTTGCAGCATCTGAGCTTCAACAGTGATTAAAACAATATAGCTGAGGCCATTTTCACCCTAATGGTTGAACAAAACATACAGTGTGACCTGACACTGGACGGCCAGGCTGTCTTTGAAGGATTAATCAAGAACACCAAAATGGTTTATGTTAACTGTGCTACTCTTGTGTTTCTCTGAATCATATTTATATGCCAGTAAAATAAATTGGGAAGGCATGGGGAAACAATAGCTAGACAGTGTATTTAGAATACATTAATTCACCTTCTTACAGTTTAGGTTGTTTCAGAGGCAAAGGTAAGTTGTCACTTCTAGCTGTCACAATGATCTCTTACAGGTCACCCAAGATTTTATCATCCCATTTAAAATATTCCTTTTATTTGTCATCATAGAGAAAACTCTTGCTATAGTCTCCAGCCTTTGTATAGAAACCATGGTAACAGCACTGAAAAGTTCTGTCACAGTGTGTTTTGCTGAACTAACAGGTTTTTTTGGAGGCAGCTCTGTCACAGTGGGTCTCATTTCTCATATTTCCTGATTCACTTCATTAGTATATTAACCTTTGGGTCTGTGTCCTTTCTAGTTTTAAAATAAGAAACAAATACTCTTTAGAAATTATTGCCAAAGAAGAGCAACTTTCTATTGGAGGAATTTAACAGATGTAAGTTTTTAAAAGATGAATATTGGCTTAGAATGACTGAAAATGGGAGAAGAATCACAAAGACAGCAGAGAAAAGCAAAAAGGTCTGGTTCTTATTATATCACCAAATTATTAAATGACCAATATCAGCTTGGAAAAGGTTTCTTCTTCAACAGTTTCCACTGTAATTATAGATTCAGTCATCTTAGAATTTACTTGACTTAGGACAAGTTAGCAAGACAGTTTATCATCTTTATTCACAAAACTTAGGAAGATGGCAGACTCTATTCTTAGGAAGATGTTTCCTCTATTCACAGTCATTGACAGAACAATGCAGCCAGCCCGCTTCAGTTTCCTTGGCTGCTGAGTAGGTCTGAAACTACATCTTACCCTAACCCTTACAGTGTTCACGTTTATGGCCTGTGGAAAGGTCATAGGATGAGTGACCTGTGTGGATGTTGTTTCCCATGTTAATGTTATTTTGCTTAGCAAATAATTATTTGGAGTATCCTACCTTAAGAACATTTCTAACCACCAGACATTTTGCCGTTCTTATTAAGTTCTTCTTTAACTCCACTAATTATTAATATTTTTTTATACTGTTTTCATTTAAATTTGTAAAAAGCAGCTGACTTGAAATATATTGCAGCTGCAGAAAGTTTGTACTTAGAGGACTGTTTCAGGTTATCTTTAGCTCAGTGACAGACAAGATGTTCCTTTTATGTTTTTCATGTATCATTTTGATTTTAACTTTGAAATTCATTTGTATAAAAGCTGCTGTATAATGGCAAATAAGTAAATAATTTAAGCTACTATGAACAGAGACCATGCTGATGAGACAACATTTCCAGTCTGAGACTGGAGGTTCTTACGGTAATACAAATACGGTGATGTAATTATGAGAATGTCAAGGTTTGACACTGGCCCGGCAATTAAACCGAAAAACAGATTTTTATATTAATCCCCCTCTCCTCCCTGATAAGGAAAGGAGAGAGAATAAGGAAAAGAGACTTATGGGTTGGAAACTAAACTACACAACTTTAATGAAACAGTAATGATGAATAAGAAAAGTTACTAAATATATACAAATATACAAATATACAGGAAAAGATTGATCCCACGTTCCTCCCCCCTTTTCCCAATAACTCTCACGTCACCACGGAGGCTGCAGGGCAGCCCTGGGAAAGTCCAGGCTGGACCCTGGGGTCAGGAGCAGTTGGGAGCTGGAGGCAGGAACACACAGATTCAGGCTGGCATGGATCAGGACCACAGGCAGATGAACGGACGGAATCCTCCCAGGATGCCGAAGCAAACAGGGAAACCTATGAAGGAAGGCAGGAAGGAGGGAAAGGGCAGGAAAAGGGTCTGACCCTCGTGATCCCTCAAATTTATACTGAGTATGACGTGTATGGGATGGAATACTCTGTTTGGTCAGTTCTGGCATCTATCTTGTCTCGGGCCTCCCCAGAGGAGGGGTTCAGGTGGGACCTCTTTACTCCTTCTGCAGGGTAAAATGTTTCCCTCAGAGCAGAGCAGTGTCCTTGAGCTTATATACCAGTCTCTAGCAGTAACTATAAACATCCAGTGTTATCAGTCCTAGAAGCAGACACTGTCTGAGAAACTTCTGTTAATTTCAGCAAGTGCAGCTACTTACAAGAAACTTAGCTGAAAGCAAAAGTACAAACCAGAAAATCACCTTTATCCTGGCCCAAACCAGGACAGAGAAGGAGCATGCCAGAGCCAATGCTGTCATTTCCTCCCTGAACTCAAGTAGTGTCTGAACTGGTTGCCCTGATCTGTGAGCTGGAGTTAGGAATGTTGGGAAATCATTTCTGGTCCTCGCCTCAGTGATGTATTTTAATCTCCATGGATTGACAGACTACTGGAAACCTTCTGCTTAACATCATAACAACAGGTCCAGGTACTGTAGAATAGACAAGCTGTGGCAAGTGTCTCTAATTCGCACCACTAATGTTTTGATGCAAAGCTAAACGTACAGGTATGTGATACCTGTATGTCTCAAATATCATGTTTATATGTCCAGATTTACTGGTGGCAAATGTGGAATAATGCTTAAGAAACAGTGTATATTTCAAATTCTCTGGCCTAATTTTATTTGGAGAAGAATTTTCTATCTTTTGGGATGAAACTTCACCTCTCAGAAACATTTGCACACCAAGGGGAAAAGATCATGACAATCAATATCCTATTAAATAAAAGCATCTTCTTGACCAAAAGCCTCTGCATTACTGGACCAGAGACATCTACAGCCATCTTCACAACTCTCATTACAGGAGTGTTTGCTACAAAGCAGGTGGGAAGCCATGAGTGCTAAGTGTGGGCTTAGAGAGTCAGAATTTGGAGCTTTCAGAGGCATATGATGATTAGATCTGTGCTAGTCAAGATGCAAGAAAATAGTTGGTCTAAACTCCTCTGGCTTAAGGAATTATTAGCTGCTTCATAATGAAATGAGTGAAAACTACTCTGCTTTGCTCACTGTAATCTTCTACTGCACAATGCCCAGAAACACAAGGAATTAAAGTGTGGTGCTGGATCAAGGGGCACCATGCAAAGTCAAAGGAATCACTAGTAACAGTGAAGTTATTTTGCTTAAGAGTTCAAGATGCTAAGACAGAGTTCAAGGACTGATTAAAAATTAGATTAGCATGACAAGTGGTTGTCTGGGGAGTCAGGCAGCAGTTCTGACAAAAGATTGAACCAGATTTAGGAAAGGTACTCAGGTTAGGAAGCTTGGAGGGAAAGTGTCGATTCTGATGTTTTTCACCAGGTCTTTCCAGAGACGTGACCACCGGTGAAAGAAACCAGGATTCAATGCAGAGCAGAGTCCTGACCAAAAGTGTATTCCAGTGGCAGAGTTTGCATTATCTCATTACACAGGGACAGAAGGTGGGTGGTGTGTGCAAAAATATGTTTGTGTGTGTTGGGGGCAGGGGTATTTGAAGGAAAAAGAAAGATACTACATAGAGTGAATCTGCAGTGAATATAAATTTACTGCAGCATAATTCAGTAAGTTTCTCCAAAATACAGTACACTTTATAATGTCTCTGTGACACTGGTAATTGTGCCATAGCAGAAAAGGAAAATTCCTTGACCTTGACACATGAAGGTTCCAGGTGTGCTGAGTTGTCAAGAATACATAGAGGTTAAAAAAATAAAAATGCTTCTGCATAAAATTTGCTTGCCCTATATTTCCTTGCCTAAAATCCCAAAGTATTTCACTTTTGTTCTTTTCTTGCTTGCAAACATTGCTGTAGAAGGCAGCAGCCAGTGTAGCACTGAGTGCCATGCTGATTGACTGCTGTTTCCAACCCAGAGCACACACGTTCACATCCTGTGGATGATGAGGCAGTCACAACCCCTGTTACAAAGTCTGAGCCCTTCATTAAATGGCTGCTTAGAGTATTTTTAACGTAACAAGTAATGTGCAGCATTTTAAGTTTTTGGCAGCATAACTTTGGGATCAATTTTTAAATTAAGAATACGTGATACATTACTGATGATACTGTGTGTGTATGTGTATGCATGTACTAGACTTGTGAAAGTTGTCAGAGCACTGGAACTGACCTGACTGATTGTGTCTCTTCTCAATAACCAGGGAAGCCACGATTTAGAAAATCCTAAGTTTAAATCTGGTAGAAAGGCACAGTTTGTTTAGTAGTCTTTGAAATACAGAGAAGTGAAAAATACTAATTTCCTGTGTTTGCTAAGAACCTTTACACTGGGCTTTCCATACGCATAGTAAAACATACCTTAACAAAAATGCTAAAGCTGGACCTAGCCTCTTTGAAGCTAGCCATCTATATCTAAAGTTATTTTATCCTTACCCGTTCTGATATATCTTCCAGATTCTCTTCATCCCTGTTTTGCAACACACACTTCCAAGTTCATTAATCCATTTCTTTATCACCATCATCATTAATTCATTTCACTGGTAGCAATCTTGGCAGGAAGTAGGGAGAGGGGAAGCATTACCACTTGCAGTTGTAATCTAGATGAAGATTGGACAAACATGGATTATTGCCAGTTTTCTCAGCATAAGAAATACCATGAGTATTATTGAAATGCCCAGAATCATCAATTTGTGTTTTATATGGTATTTTTATCCCTGACAGCAGATCACACTGAACTGCAGGTAAATGGTTTTGTTGTTTGTTAGCCCACTGATTGCAGATGTGCAGTCAGTAATCCTATTTTTCTTTTTTTTTCTTTCATTTAACTGAACATTCTCATTACATGGAAAAGTTCACCGGACAGTATTCATAAAGAACATCTGAAAAATAAAAAAAAAAAAAAAGTTTTAATGTACTTTCAGCACCATTGTGGTTCTAGGTTTCTCCTGTTTGTAGTCATCTTGCACACTGCTCAGAGCACCAAGCTGACAGCTTAGCAGGGCATACTTTATATTTCTCTTCTACCAGTTTGTCTTGCTATTGTCTGTCTTGTTACACACTCCCAGCAGCAGTATATTTCTCTACTAGTTTTGAAGCCTGATCCAAAATCCATTCAGTCCCTCCTCGGTCTTTTATATAATTAGCTGTAGGTTTATGTTCCAGTACCACAAACACTCATCCTCCACTGCTCAACAAGCATAGGTCTCTTACTGCAATAATTATGATTACAGTGTAGCATATGGATTGGAGACTCATTCTTATGTGCACAGTTTTTATATTTTCCAGATAGGCTTCATCCCTTACAAACTAGATAGATAAAGCAGGAAAAAAGACCAAGCAGAATTCAATTTTAAAGACAAAGAAGGGATGTGAAAAGTAAGTGAATCACCCCAAAATCCCACAAAAACTGTAAAGCAGAGACAAAAAATGCATCTGTGACATCTTAGCTCTGGTCAGGAGCCATATAACTACAGCTTGATTTCTTTTAAAGTTTGTGTTAGTGCTTGCCTTTTGCTTTCAACCATGCTCATAGTTTTTGCAACATTGTGTTGGAAGGAGCTATATAAACTGTGATGTAGTATATTGATGACACATAAACTACACTTCTATTAGTCTTTCCAAGTTGAAATTGCGTTGTTTAGATTTTGTCTTTGGTTTCCATACCTCAGCTGCAGACCAGATTCATTGCTTTTGTAAGAGGGAGACATTAGCAAGTCTGAGAGATTCATTGCTTGCTTCTCAGATAAACAGAGAGGTATCAGTGTTTTAATAGCCTTTTGCCAAATGTCTTATACCACCTGAAATACTTTCATGGTACACTGGAGATCTGTAATATTTAACACAGAAGTCACTCTGCAATTTCTTGTATCTAGCATAGGTAACATAAAAATGCACATTTTAAAGAAAAAGTTGCCAGAATTGCTCTTCCCAGGGAAATATAAAAAAGGATTTTAAAATAATTCTGAAGCTGAAACACAAGCAGGAACAGCAGCTAAATGTCCTTCAAGGCAGTCCAAGATTCATTTCAATTTCCCTGCACAGCACACCTCAGGTGCAGCACATCATTTTTATGTTTTATATCTATCAAATATAAGCCTAACACAAAGTGTTATTTCGTCCCACTTATTGTCTCAGCATATCTGTAAGGTTGGGGTTTTTTTAAATTCCTTTTCTTCTTTGTCTTTTTTTTTTTTACTGGTACCCAACTGCTTTAGAGGAAATGCAATATATGTCTACTTCAGCTCTCATTGTCTGAGCTAAAGTAACACTGGCCTGCACATATATATATATATATGTATTGTGTATATATATATATATATTTCTGCTTTCTTGTCTTCTAAATTTGTTCAATGGCTGACCTTTGTCTGAGTCAAACTGCTATGCTGTCCATTCATCAAAGGCTAAGAAACATTGATTAATCACTGTAATATCTTGTCTAGTCTTTGAAATAACACCATATTAAACAAACAAACAAACAAACAAAAGCCAAACCAAGAATAGTAAATATATGTCTGCACTTTCACTGGTACACTGAGTTGTTTGAAGGCAGCCACAGGGAGGAGATTTCCACAAAAAGAAAGCACAAATTGCATAACATGCAAATAAAATATTGGCAGAAGGGTGAATACCACTTTTTAAAATCATAGCACTACAGATCTTACTGGAGCATTGTTTTATTATTTTCAGTATGTTCATTTTTCAGTGATTTAGGTGACATGGGAATAAACAGGGGAGGATTTCTTTAAGAAGCAAATTTTACAAAATGTTTTTAAAAGAAAATAATTAACACGTCTACCTGGCATAGCAAGACTGCCCTCTGAGCTGCAGTGAGCTATTGTATGGTTCTATGATTCTATGATTTTGGCATGGAAGAGAGGTCTCATTTGGTCTTCAACTCAAACCCTTTCTAACCAATCAGTGAATTTCCTCCCTGAGAAGGATTGTGCTCACTAGGAGACCAGCTGGATGTTCTGACCACAGGAATAGGTACTGAAATACTTTTGATACATACGTGCTTTGGCAGAGTGATGCTTGGGACAGCTGTCTTTATTACCCTTTGCTGCTAATCAGCACGATTTCTCTCCTGAGAATCTAGCTTGCACCTTAATGATCTGCTCAGGTCTCCTGTGCCTTAGTTAAGGGTTGACTGTTCTGGGACGTGGGAAGTAGCAGCTTCCCAGTGAGGTCTCAGCTGTACCTGAATGTGCCCAGGTGTCCATGTAATTTTAGGACAAAGCCAAGCATGGCATCCTCACCCCCCTTTCGATGGTTTCAAACCTGCCTTAACCATTTATTCTGGGGTACATAGGTTTAGCCTGTAATGTGGTGTAGAGTCCCAAATATTTCATTACTCGGTGTCAGTTGGATGCCATAGCTAACAGCTGAGGGACTCTAAGGGCTGATACACAAATGACTCATAAGGAAGCAGCTTCCTGAATCACTCTGCAACTCAGGGCTTCACTCTAAACCTCCTTGTTTCTCCATTCACAGTATGAGTAGCACAGTCAGTCTTGGGGGCTAAATTCCAGTGTGCTACCTTCAGCGAGTTCTTTAAATCCCAGCACAAGCACCAAGCTGTCCCATATTGCAGTTTGGCATCTGCATATTCAGATGACTAAAATTTAGTCCCAGGCTCACAGCCACACTGCCAGGACCAAGCAGCTATGCCCACCATGGAACAAATAGGCAAGCACAGCAAAAGAGGCCAAACTTGGCCATTTTCACTGTTGTTTTAAATAAATGGAATTCATAATTTTGTTTTCCTGTGATTTAAAAAAACCAGTAGCTGCAGCCAGCTGGTGGACAGGACAAAAGAAACAGAATGAGAAATGTATCTGAAAAAAGTAGAGATGCACATTGTTTTCTGCAAGCTTCATGCAAAATGTCAAATATTTGTGATCACATAATATTTTCTGTTACACTCTTTTAATCTACTTGTTTGTGTATATGTCTTTCTGTATGGAAAGTGTTGGTTGTCTATGTTCTGCTCTGCTTTAGCTTAAGTCAAAAACTTATTTCATGGCATTTTGCTCCAGAGTGCTTCAAATACAGGTGAAATTCCTTCATATATGTAACACATGGACCTAAATTCATATTCAGATTCATGGAGATGTTTCACAAAGAGTCTCTAAATATGTTCAAGAATCATGCAATGAACAAGCCATTCCCCTCTCAGTTTTTCTTTTAAATTGGGTAGGAGGAGGCTGGGGGGTTTTTTTGTTTTATTTTCAGTCTAAAGTCTGAAAGCCTTTAGAGGCCACAAGTGTCTCTTACCTTGTGAGAAATAAGAGCCATTCTGTTCTAATATTTGTGGGGCACAAAGCATTGTTTTGACAGGGTTAGGAAATAATTTTTATAATACTTGTATTTTCACTAAATTAATTTTAAACTCTTGCTATTAAGTTAGTTTGAGGATACGCAAATAGTTTTACTTCAGAATTATGGTGGGTGGTTTTGTTGTTTTCCATTTCCCTGATCTGCAAGGTCAAATTGCTGCTTTTGAAATAAGAAAGTTATGAATTTTGTCTGTGTGCTATTAAAGTCATCTAATTGCCATGTTGGAGTTCAGTGGCTTTGCATTGCCAGAGCATAGAAAATCATACCTATAGATTGAAACCTGATCTTGCTAGGTGAAGAATTGTGAAGGTTTCCTTCTGTATTTGCTGCCCATCAGGATATAGCTTGATTTTTAGGATCACAAAGTACTTGCATCAGTGTTGACTGAGGTTGCTCAGACCTAAAGCGTCAAACCTGTGTACTCCAGGTGATTCCATCTGTTTCATTATTAAAGTATTAATGATGAAATCTAGCAGCACAATTCTCCTTCTATGCCTACATAATTTTGATCAGAATGAAATAGGTTTCTGTTTATTTTCCTTTACAAAATGAAGAACATCTTAGTATTGGAGCTCTGTATTCACTATTCAAAACAAAATACATGACAAATGTTTTGGGGATAAAAAATTACTTCTGATTGCTGGCTTGCTTTACCCACTGTAGCTTTCTTTTGGTCCTGGGAGTTGGTCTCTTTTCCCAGACGACTTTCAACAAGACAAGAGGACACAGTCTTAAGTTGTGCCAGGGGAGGTTTAGGTTAGATATTAGAAAGAATTTCTTTACGGAGAGGGTGACCAGGCATTGGAATGGGCTGCCCGGTGAGGTGGTGGATTCTCTGTCCCTGGAGACATTTAAAAAGAGACTGGATGTGGCACTCAGTGCCATGGGCTGGTAACCACAGCAGTAGTGGATCAAGGGTTGGACTTGATGATCTCTGAGGTCCCTTCCAACCCAGCCAATTCTATGATTCTATGATTCTATGTGTTTTAAATAATAGACATAATAGTATCTTAATTGTGTTGCAGGAGAACCATTACAAGATATTCTAAATATGGTTTGTTTTTGTTTTTTTTTTTTCAACATACAGATAACATACATAACTTCTGCACTATGAGATTCTGGATAGTATTCTGCTATGTTACAGCTCTCATGCCAACAAGGCCACCACTGTGACTGTGGCAGGGGTCAGAGCAATGTCATTTTCACACACCCATTACAGGAAATGCTGTCTTTGCCCCATTTGTGTCCAGGAATCATTCTTTCACTTCCTTTCTGTCTCCTTTCCAGGTGTGGATGTGTGGAGGTGGCATGTTTGATGTTCCATGCTCTCGAGTTGGGCATATCTACAGGAAGTATGTCCCATATAAAGTCCCTTCTGGAACCAGCTTAGCACGGGTCAGTAATTGGGTCTCACTTTTCTTTCATTTTTTTTCATGATCAGTCCTTCATTCCCTGTAAACTAGTTTCCAGTAAACCAGTAAAACGGAAAATATGGTTTCTTTATTTTTCTGAAATGAGATGTGCAATTGCTGCAGTTATGCTGCATTCCAGAGATAAGATTGCCAAGAACAAAATGAAAGCTTAAAAATACAGGGTTGGACGTCTCGGCACAGAAGCACATTTCATGCTGATTCAAACCTAGGAATAACCTAAGGCTTATGGTTCTCAAATTGCAGTGTTGTCAGTCATAGTTTTTACAGCCAGGGCCAATTTAAATGCACATTTTCTTATCAGTCAGCAGAACAGGCAGGATCTCTTGAAAGGAACATTTTTTGTCGCGAAAAAGAACAGAGTAACAATTATTTTAGTGCCTGTCTAATTATTGTGTAAAGTGTGTGGAATACAGTGAGCTTGGAGCCGTGTGAGTGAGAAATTACAGGACCTCTAGACATTTCTCAAAGACTTCTGAACACATCCATATCCATGAGAGGCTTTTTGCTCAAGAGATAATGTTATATTACTTTCTGGAGATGTTCGTGGGATGTCAAAAGATGAGAGACAAAGGGCACAGATGTAGCTCCCAGGCAGATACTAGCATTTCTTCATGCTTGAGTTTAATCTTTTCTGGTTTGGAAGATTCTTTTTTTTTTTTTTTTTATTAAAATTGCATCAATATTAAGTTCTGCGTATTGCCATAGGTTCGTATTTTATGAAGCATTTTTTTCCTTAATAATGAAAACATGATATGAATGAAAAAATAAATTTCTTGCTCTTAGGGATAGAAATTCTTGGTTCCAGCACCACAGCACAAGTCTTGTTGTAGTAACTGGGGCCGAGGAAAGGCCACCTGTGCTGACTGCCTGACAGCTGGATAGACAGAGAGAAGGATTTGCCTTGGAAGAGCATCTGTGCAGACAGTGAGACACATGAAACAATAATGGAATTAGAAGTGGTGTTAGCTGTGGGGACAAAAATTGCACTGACTAAAGTGTGAGATGAAAATCTTCCCCCAGTATCTCTGTGTAGTATCTGTGTTTCCCTCTTCAGATTTTTGCACTGGATTAAATGAACTGCTACATTTTCCCCTGGAAAAATCACACACAGCTTAAAATGAGAAATCCTAACTTTAGTCTCTGCTTTTCTCTATTGCAGCACAAAGTATCTCATTAGAGAATATTTTGTCCTGTGCATTAGGTGTAGGAACAAAATAAAATTATTTCTCTTGTACAGTTCAATACTCAACTAGCTTTCATGGAGACACTGTGACTACTCACATGTGAGTTATTAGAGCCATCAGATAGCCACAGTCTGCAACTTCCTTATACTATTTATTCTAGCTTGGTTTCAATAAATCACTTGTGAAATATTACCAAAACATTTTCCAGTTATAAAAATGAAATATCTGCCTATGCATAGACTGACCACGCTGTCTCTCCATAGAATCACAGAATGGCTAGGGTTGGCAGGGACCTTCAAGATCATTTAGTTCCAACCCTCCTGCATGGGCAGGGACACCTTCCACTCGACCAGGTTGCTCAAGGCCCCATCCAACCTGGCCTTGAACACTTCCAGGGAGGGGACAGCCACAACTTCCTCGGGCAACCTGTTCCAGTATCTCACCACCCACACAAGAAAGAATTTCTTCCTAGTGACTTAAATCTCTGCTCTTCAAGTTTTAAACCATTTCCGCTTTCACTGCAAACCCTGTAGAAAGCCCCACCCCAGCTTTCTTGTAGGCCCCCTTCACATATTGGAAAGTTGCTATAAAGTCACCTCAGAGCCTCCTCCAGGCTGAACAACCCCAACTTCTTCAGCATGTCTTCATCATGCTCCAGCTCTCTGATCATTTTAGTGGCTCTCCTCTGGACATGTTCCAGGAGCTCTATGTCCTTCTTATACTGGGAATCCAGAACTGGACACAGTACTCCAGGTGGGGTCTCACAAGAGCAGAGTAGAGGGGGAGAATCACCTCCCTCAATGGGCTGTCTGTGTTTCCTTTGATGCAGCCCAGGGCCTGGTTGCCTTTCTGAGCTGCAAGCACACATTGATGGCTCATGTAAAGCTCCTGGTCCACCATCACCCCCAAGTCCTTCTCCTCAGGGCTTTCTGCAATCCTTTTTCCTCCCAACCTGTACTCATGCACGTGTTTGCCTCAACCCAGGTGCAGAGCCTTGCACATGGCCTTGTTGAACTTCATGCAGTTTACACAAGCCCACTTCTCAAGCCTGTCAAGGTCCCTCTGAATGGCATCCCTTCCCTTTAGTGTGTTGACTTCACCACACAGTTTGGTGTCCTCAGCAAACTTGTTGAGGTTGCACTTGATCCCACTGCCCATGTTGCCAACAAAGCTGTTAAACAGCACTGATCCAAATACTGACCCTTGAAGAAAACCACTTGTCACACATCTCCATTTGGACACTGCGCCACTGGTCACAACCCTTTGGCTGCGACCAGCCAGCCAGTTCTTTATCCAACGAGTGGTCCATCCATCAAATCCTTATAATTCCACTTTAGAGATCAGAATGTCAAGTGCTTCGCACAGGTCCAGGTAGATGACATCTGTTATTCTGTCTTTTTCCACCAAGGCTGTGACCTCATTTTGAGAGGCCACTGAATGAGGCAGGCAGGACTGGCCCTTAGTGCTAAGCCATGTCAGCTGTCACCAGTCACACCTTTGTTATCTGCTTGCCTTACCAGAGCCTTCAGGAGGATCTGCTCCATCATCTTGCCAAGCACTGAGGTGAGACTGACTGGCCTGTAATTCCCTGGGTCTTCTTTTTTTCCATTTTTGAAAAATTACATTTCCCCTTTTCCAGTCAGTGGGAACTTCACCAGACTGCCATGACTTTTCAAATATGACCGACAGCGGCTTTGCAACTTCATCTGCCAGTTCTTTCATGGACTGTGGGTGAATCCTACCAGGTCCCATGGACTTTATCACCTTCAGGTTCTTTAGGTGGTCTCAAACCTATTCCCTATCTTGTGGCTCTGACTCATCAAATTGTGCGTATTTTTAAGCCTAAAAGTATTCTCTTTCAGTCATCAACCCAGAAAAGGGAAAGCAAGGACACAATCGTCAGTGTGTCAGTCTCTTTGATACAGACCACTTGTAGTTCCAAATAAACTGCCCCAAATTAACTGTTAGCCAAAATAATACTAGAGAAGTATGCCTAGAAGTGGCCTGGATTTCTCAGCTGTCTTTGCATTATCCTTCAAATATAATATTATATACTCCAGTGATTATAGTATTGCCCTTCTGAGTATTTTATCTAAAACTTCTCTTTAGTTCAAGATATAATTAATAGCACACTCAAGAGTATCTGGAAGTATTATCCCTGCTGCCAAAAGCAATACTTTTCACTACTAAGTACTTTCCACAAAGGTTTTTTACTAAATCCTTTTCCATCTTATGCTCTGTAAAAGATGCTAGAGATGCAGTTCACAAAGGAGTAAGTCCTAGGAAGCCCAACTGTGATTTTATAAGTGATTTCAAGAGCCCCTTCATTAATCAAGCAAGAATTTCCCCTTGAACAGATACTGCATTAAAGAATGGTTTTTCCATCCTGTTCCACAGCATCAGCACAAAGGATAGGAAAACTGGAGTTAGGAAGAGGGCAGAACTTCTAAACAAATTCAGCATAGCTCGAATCACACTACAGGTTTCCTTTCAAGTTGTTCTGGCTTATGTTTGCCCTTAACAAACAATGCTTAAAGTGAGCATTTTACCTTCTCTTGGAATTTCACCTTTTTATATCTTTCAAACCACAGTTTCAGCTAGCTATATAATGCCTGGCCACTCTAGGTATGTTTACAAAGAGCTGTGTCCTGAGGTGAGGGTCACATATGCTTTACTAAATGAGAGACTTGTCAAAAACTCTGTTCTGCCTCCCCGTCACTAAACAACCAGTACTGTACCACCCACATTAGTTTGTATTGTGGCATCAGTTTCCTATGTATGTCCTTCTTATTATATTTCTTACTTTGTTATCTCTCACTTAAGACATGCAGAGCCTACACATATTTTTTGCAGACACATGACCAACAAATTGAAAATTAATATGGAATGTGCTGTCAGTAATACTGCTTGTTGATAGTGCACAAAAGTAAACTGAGCCATAAATGTGCGGATTTATAAAACAGATCATGACAACAAAATGCAGATTAAATAGCTCAGTGTTTTTTTCTGGCGATGTTTTAAGATATTGCTGCTTTCCAAATGTAGTCAGTGTCCAATTTACAGGTAATTGCACATAAAGGGAGATTAATGGGCATCCAGATGTCAACACTGATCCTACATTATGATGTGGAAGCACCACATAATTATTTATTCATTCCAAACCTGTCAACCTCTGCAAAAAACTGCAGTGACTAATAACCAATTTTACTTTTTATTGTCTTTGAAATAGAGAGAGCAAACCCCCAAACTCTTGAACTATGCAAGATGTTGCCCCATTAAAAACTTCTGATTTTACTGAATTGTTTTAGTGGTGTTGCTTTGTGGTATTCTTGCCTGACTGTTGCTTCATTTCTAACAATTCTAACTAACTCCCTTTCTTTCAGGCATTTATCTATGAAATCAGACTTCTAAAATATTATTAGCAATTTAACATAGGTGTATCCCAGTTAATTAGTTATTTTAGTTTTCCTATTTGGGTAGGAATATTTTTTTTTCTGTTCGTGATTCTATAAAAGCCACAATAAATTTATCAATGAAAGCTCACTGTTCCAGAGGATATGAAGAGATGAACCCAGATTTTGAAAATATATCTACAGAAATCTTTTTCATTTACAGGCATTTTACACAACATTTTAGCTTTAACTACAAAACAGTGCAACATTATGCCCTTATGAAGGCAAGGGCAATCTCACTGATCTTCAAGTTTAGATGCTAAACCGGCAGCATTGTGAATCCTAAATTTAAGTTGAATTCCTCCCTGTACACCAGGATGTGGGTTCCCAGAGCTCAGTGATCCTCTGACCCAGCAGGCACAAGCAAAGTAATACTTGCCTCATTGCACAGTCAATAAACTGGAACTTGCAGTGTTTGCGTTCAGGAATTCAGCTGATAAAGACGGATTCAGATTCCCCCCTGCACCATTTGCTCAGCCTTTTTGTGTGACTTCAAAAGGCATCTTCAAAGAAAATGACTGTAGCCATACCATCTTCTGCTGTGATCATGTTTGCATTTTTGATAGTTCCCTTTAATGGTTTTTTTCTGCTGCAAATGTTTGGGATTTTCTTAAACCATCCCATAATCCTTTTCTGTTCAGTCTCCAGGCAAGTTTAAGAATGAAGGAGAATTGGTTAGGCAGTGCCTGTGTTTTTTTTTCATAACCAGAGTGCAAACTGATGCTGCAATGGGAGCACTTTTGCACTCCCCTCTTTAGCACAAGTCTGTAGCACCGAGTCAGTTATGGTTCAGCAGTCACAGAAAGCAGCTCAAACATCAGCTTAGAATAACCAAATTATTTAGGAATTAGGAAAGAATCACCTTCTTGCAACAGTACATCTTTAATATATGATGATGTTAATTGTACATTAGAGCTTTTAAGTTTCCATTTTAACTTTTTTTCATTTAATATATTTATAAATTAAAAATTAATTAACAAAGATCTCAAAGCACTTATCAAAGGAAAGCTTTAACTGAACTATCTTTTAATCCTTGAATAAAAGAAAGTCAAATTAATTTTTTTAATGCTAGATTTTTCATATTTTCTGTAATCTAAATAGAAAATTCGCTTTTAAGATAATAAATGTGACAGGACAGGCATCTTTAGATATCCAAAAAGAATACAAAGACGGTGGAGAACTAGATGGTTCTGACAACAACTTCAAAAAATGGTGGTAGTCACTTTCCAGGTTTTGTTCAATAGACTAGTACTGGAAGGTAAGTTGCATGGTTAAAAAAATTTATTTGGAGGTCTCTTGAGGTCTCTTCTAACTTCATCTGCAGACACGGGCTGTGGTCTGTATGTGCCTACATAGTATGAGTCTGTAGGGCAAGTATGGCAATAGCCAACAAATTGGCAGAGTTGTTGTTGTCACTCTGTTCCCTCCTACAGCCACCCTGCAGGGACCTGCAGAGCTGAGGGCAGGCAGCATCCTCGCTGGGACTGTGCCCATCCCTACCCCCCAAGCCCCACAGGCTGGCCCCAAGTGAGCCACTGATGTAGCCTTTACTCTGTGGGCTGGATTTATTGGCTGTTTTTTTACTTTTCTCCAATGTGTTCACATTGTTGTTTTGGGGTTTTGTTTTGTGGTTTTTTTTTTTTCAATGGAGATGCAAAACTTTACAGAGAGTGTGAAATCCTGGCTGTTTGCAAACTGCAACTGTGGAATTTCAGTTCTAAGTATTTGCAGACTTCAGGCTGAGAATAAATAGTGTCTTGGTTCTCTGCCAGCTGTGCTAACTCTCACAAGAGCTATTTATATTCAACACCAGCTTTGTCACCTAGTTAGCATACTGTCTTCCACAGAGAAGCATCTTTTATGCCTGTAGACATCTCTTTATTTGGTTTTTTTTTTTACACAGATACAAACCGTTGCTGGAATGAAACACAGTTAAATGTAAGGGACTAAAATAAGATACCCAAGAGGGGGAAGTTTTACAAACACTAGCATTCCCTAAATTAAAACACATTCAGGCAAGAAAGGCGAGGGAAAGGGGAAGAAAACCCCCATTTAGACTTAACTGATAGGGACTGCTTAGCTGTTGAGACCTGAACACCACAATGCTGTGAACATGTTTTATCATGCTTCTGCTGTAGAAATACATAGAAATTAGAAATGTTTGTGTTCTGATACTGATGGAAGAACCTTTGTATGAAATCAAGGGTACTGTTTTTGTCCTTGTGAATGCTTTGGAGTTTTGTACCCTGCTGCCTCTGTTATAATTAATCTATACTTTTTGAATGGGCTTCCGAAGATATAGTTTGTTTTCCTCCTTTGTGATGTTTTATTGTGCCATTATGCCACCTGTATTCCAGAGCAACATAAGGTATAGTTGTCTTGGATGGATGGATCCCAATACACTTTTAAAATACATTTTACTTAAACCAAACTATATATTCTTTCCAGGCAAAGGAAATACAGCTGCTTCCAGAAGTAAGCAAGGCTTCTATTTTGAAGTAGCAACAACACTGTACTTCACAAAACAAACCATTAAAAAAAAATTATGAAAATCATTTTAAATGGAGTGAAAATAACCACACTGGAATTTTACTAGGATGGAAAAGAGATTAATATGTCAGTTGTTGCAGAGACTGTTCTGCTATTTTTAGCAAATAAATAGTCATATCTTCTTTTATATTTCACAACAGAAATACAGTCAGGCTTTAGATGTGCTGTGGTGATTCATATTTGATTGATGTAATTGAAAGTGATTTTAACATCCTGAATGATGAGAGAAATTACTGTCATGACAAATAAGACTACTGCATCTGATGACATCCAGCTTCCTGGAAAATACTCAGATTAAATGTAGGACAACAGGAACTCATTACAGCATCCAAATGCTCTTGTAGTTTAGTATTGACAAAAGTAAAGTCTGTGGATTGGGGTCAGGGTTGGTTTCATTCAAACAGTGAGAGGCACAAAAGTAGAAAAAACAGGTTATGTGGGTGAAATTAAATAATAAACCTATTGTGCTGCTTTATTGCCACCAGATAACAAAAATCTACTTTAGAACATCTGGAGAAAGTGAAAACAGAAATGACATTTTTATATTAGTTTAACTGCTGCATGGAGACTGTCAGTGGGGAAAGATGCAAGGAGAGGCTGGAGCTGTGCAGGCTGGCAGTGCAGCAGAGCATGGAGCTGCTTTGCTCTCATCGCTGCTGTCCCTGCAGACCAGTACAGCCGCCGCGCTGTGGAGGTGTGGAAGTAGCAGCTTGTGTTGGGACCCCATCTAGATAAACCTTGATTATAGGGAATATTTATGAATCTGTCCTTCCGTATGTCCCTGTCTTACACCACTTTTCCATTCTCATGGAGAGTGTGTACTTTCTTCTCACTGGCTGTGAGCGATATCATGTCTCTGGAAAATGACAGCTGATGTTACACACTTTAAAAGAAGGGACAGTCATTTCATCAGGGAGATATATCTTCCCTATTCATTGAAGAAAGTGTAAGGGAAAAAATGTTCCATGATAAATTTCTTTTTTTCAAGTGGAGAAGTCCTCATTTATCTCTCTCTTTCTCCTGTCAAGTTGATTTAAACTCCTTTAAGAAGTCCATGTACCAGTGACATTGTAACTTATTGTCTTACAGACTACCCGAGTGAAAATACAAAACAAAGCTATAGTCTTAAATTTTTGAGTTCATACAAACTTAAAGAAAACTTGTTCAAATAGAAGCCCAACAGCAAAGAATTTACCAGAGAGTAAAACTGTAACAGTGACAAAAAAACTTAAGTTATATCAAGAATGCATACATAGGCAACTAGTGACAGCTGATGAGTCAGTCTTACTGTGGTTGCCATCACTTCTGTATGCATCTCACAGATTCTTGGTGACAGCTGTCACAACCCTACAAAAAGAAATATGCATCTACTGTAACATCATTGTGCCTTGTTTGTTCTTGTACAGAATTTTTCACTGAAAATGACAAGGGAGAGAACAAATCATCACTGGTCTTTCATGGATGGGTCCTGAAAAACTCCTCAGTTGTCCACCTAGAGTCCCTGTGACTTCCTTACATTTTGAGTCAATTTGTGTAACTGATTAATATTGAATTGATCTTCATGTAATTGCTGCTATTTAAGTTTTATTTTTCCTTTTTTCTCTTAAAAGATCAGGTTAGCCAATCTGGACATCTGTAACCTTGGAATGAATTTGACAACCAAGTTACAGCAATTTTCATCTGTAGAAACATGTTTCATTTTTCCTTTTCATATGCATTTAGATGAGGTGTTCAGACTGAATCCAAGCAAGTGTGGTCTACATCAAAGATATCCTAAAACTGATTCTTCTTATTGAAAAAGATACTAAAAGCCATTTAAGAAACTGGTATTTTAAAGAGTTTTCTTTAGAAGGTTATGCTAAGAGATAGAAATCAAGAAGATTAAAATCTAACTCTCACTTTGTTTGTTACAAAGTCTTTGTAGATTAGCTTCACTAGGAGACTGGTCTGCTAAATGGGGCTATGAGGCATTCACACAAGATGACAGTCTGTGAGGCTCTTGAACTCCTTGGACCTATAAATTCTGTGGCAGTATACACAGACACATAGTAAGGTCCTAAAAAAGTCACATCACTTAGCACCTATTTTACAGCTAGATTCTGTCAAGATTTGGTAGCTAATCATAACTTTTCCTACTTGTGGAGCTTGATGTGTTGTCATGCTCAGATTGTGTCCAGCCTTGCCTCAGGCTCAGGCATGGAGGAAGTGGCCATCCTCCCTTATCCACCCACTTGTGGGAAGGGCAGCTGTTGGAGACACATAAAGGATTTGAAATCACATCCTTACCTTACAATAAGTCACTTGATCAATAAGCCTTGGAGTGTTCAGAAATGAGTGCTCTCATTTTGGTTGTGCCCCTCTACCTTTCTGTTGTGATGAGGTGAGTAGAAGACCAGCAGCTCGTTGACATCCTATGGACAGAAGACATATTCCTAGGAGGTTCTTCACCTAGGGTAACTTTTTATACTGTTAGACAGCCACAGGACAGGGATCTTCAGCTTAGGATACCTCACTCATTTCATCTTGGACAGTCTGAACTTGTGCTCCAGGGCCATGCTAGGTCTTCTAAATAGGAATGTAAATGATGTTTGCCTCTATTGTGCAGGTTGCACCAGACAACCTTTCAGGACAGCACTTCTACTTGGCTGCATCCAATTCAAGTACAGGGATTAACTTCAGCTGGAAGTTTTACTGCTAGTCTGTACCCATTTATGTTACAAGGAACTGTGGTGACTACTGAGCTTGCAGAATGAAAATAAGTATACCATTCCCATGCTAACTGAGGTCAAGAAAGCTCTTGAAAACTAGTGTTTGGATACTGAGTGCTTGCTTCCTGGTAACTGGAAACTTCAGAAAGAGATTCCCACTACTCCAGGACAGATTGTTCTTTGCAGTATTGTTTATAAACAATCTAGAGATTTAGAGCAAGCAAATCTAGAGTTTATATTTTTAAAAGGGAGTCTATTGGAATTCATAGGGCTGCCTCATAGGAGTTCCACTTATGACAGCAATGAATAAACATGCTAAAGATGACATATAGGTTCCTCAGAGGTCTTGGGAGGATTTTAGCATATGATGGGGGGAATGCTCTTGGAATACCTGGGAAGAAAGTTTTAAATTGATTTGTCTAAAGTGTCTTACCTGATACTTGGGGAATGATGGGTGACTGGTGAAAGATATATAAAGCTAGGAACCAGGTATAATATCAAGATTTCTGTTGGACTCCTGTTTTATTCAGTTTTAATCATCTGAGGCAGAATGCAGTATTTCTAGGCAAAGAACTGAATACTAAATAAGTAACTATTATTAAAATAACTTATATTGTAAATATTAAAATAGCACTATCAGATAAAGCTATTATATATTTCCTAGAATAGTCATTAACTGCATTTGCATTAGAGAAAATCAGTTGTACAGCATTTACAAGTGGAAAATATGATAGAAAGATCACACCTGTTTTCACAATTTTTGCTTCTTACTTTAATGTACTTCATCGTATTTCAGTCTCATCTGCAAAGTCTCATCACACAGTTTTTCTACTTGGCAAGAGACTTCTGCATTACAGGGTTTCAGACAGAAAGGTGGAACTGTCATCTGGATGTTGTTCTTGAATTTGTTCTGGTTTTCTTTGTCCTACCAAGTTCCTGTGATCTTGAATTCTAATTTCTTTTAAAGTAATTTAGGTTTTCATGAACTTAAAACCAAATTCAACCTTCTATGGGGCATGGGCCATTTTTAATAAGTATATTAGTGCTATGATTTCATACACTGCATTAATTTTACTTCCATTATCCCTGCAGGTTTTAACATACTTGCTTCACAGAGAGGAAGCACACAGAAACTTATCTTGCAATGTCAGCTAGAAGTACCGTGTTTTTTCTGTACCTTGCTGTCTTTGTATTCAGATAAGCCTTTTTGTTTGTGTGGATTAATAAATTCAGGAAAGGAATTTTCAAATTAATCTTGAAAGGAAGTCAGAGCACAAATCAGTCTTCTTTAGATGGAGAGAGTGTTCTGAGAAGAAACATTACCTTATGTTGATGATAATCAGATGTATATTGTCCTGCAGCCTATTACAGAGTGAATCTCAGCATTTTGCAGTTAGTGTTCTATAAAAAGAATATTGCAAACTTGATTATCTTGTTTTTATAAGCAAAGCAATAAAAACACAGTAGTGTCCCAATGTCACCCAGTGAGATGATATTTTGATAGTGGAATAAGAGGTTTTGGGGCAGCTGTAGCAATGCAGAATAGACTAAGTCTGTACTGCACTATGACATTAATTTGTGTGGATTAAGTTGCAGGAGGAATTTTAAAAACAAAAAAAAATACGGAAAAAATTTCCCCTAGTCTATTTAGATTCCATGACACTAAGTAACAATTAAATATATCTCTTCAGTCTCATCTATTCAAGAGTTTTCCTTAAGTCTTTTTTTTTTAATTATAATTTGAGCCAGCTAATTTCATTATAATTAGAATAAATTCTTATCCAATAAAATAGTTAATTCTGTTTCCTGTAAAATGCCATCCAAAATAAACTTTGTGGGACATAAGCCAGAACCAGGTTTCACGGAAAAGAAATAATCTTAGATTTGTCTATAGGATGAGTGGACAGAGCTGCAAGGTGCCCCTGAGCTGCTTTTCTTCAGGGAAACCTGCTGTGTTTTTGCACAGACTTACTAGCACACCAACACAGGGAAGCCTGTGGTCCAAAGATAGTGCAAAACCAGCTGTAAGATGAGGCAGAGCAAGCTCATGAGTGTTTAGCCCCATAGATGTGGAAATAAGATTTGACCTTAAAATTTAGTTGGGAATTGCTGGGTGACTCAGCAGTATGACGATACCTGAAAATTCAAATCTCTTTCAAATGCAGCGTTGAAATACATCAGAAGGAATAATTTTAACTATTCGTGAACATTAGTAGGTTCTGAACTAACAGGATAAAAACATAGGTACCAGTGTGAGCAGATGAAAGAGCTTTCCTGCTCAGGATCCATCATTAATCAAATGCTATGTGAAGACGCATAAAGAATGTGAAGGAAAATAAGATATGCAGCAGACAGAATACTGGATTTTACAGAGTCAGTGGGAAAGCAGGCTGCATCATACCTGTAGTGTTTGCTCAATGCTGCAGTGAAGGTAGCAGACATTTACTGGTATTTTGCCATATTTTCAGACTGAGAAGTTAGACCAGTCAAGCTTAAAAGTTTTGTGGAGTACTGACTTTTTATTTTACGTTTAATTCTACTTGTTAGAAATATCATGCATTCAAAGCATGAGGATATTAATGATTGCTTTTCTTCTGCTGCACAGAACCTGAAGCGTGTGGCAGAGACATGGATGGATGAGTTTGCAGAGTACATTTACCAGCGACGGCCTGAATACAGACACCTCTCAACTGGTGATATCTCTGCCCAGAAGGAACTGCGCAAGCACCTTAAATGTAAAGATTTCAAGTGGTTCATGGCTGCAGTGGCTTGGGATGTCCCCAAATATTACCCTCCTGTGGAGCCTCCACCTGCTGCCTGGGGAGAGGTGAGGAATGCACAAGTTAGAACAAATTTAAATGAGTCTAACATTTTACATTACAGGAAATCAAAATAATTAAATTAAATTTAGCTCCTGGGGTAAGTAGTCTTATTAAGGGGGTTCATAGTGACCAGAACAATCCCTGGACTAGCCATTAAAATGACAAAACATTGTGTCGTAGAACTATTATTGTCCCTTCTGTAATTTGTTACAATTTTATGTGTACAGACCATTAGATGCATGCAGAATGTGGACAAAACTTTGGAAAAGAGTATGTAGCACCCATTATTGCATGTCACAAGGTGATTTTAGATGCTGAGAATCACTTACAAAAAAGGAGATCTGAAGTCATCTGAAGGAGATCTGAAGTGAAGTTCAGTTTTTTTCATCTGACAAATTTGGTGGCTTTCTGTGACAGGGCTACAGCACTGGTGGACAAGGGCTAAAAACTGAAAGAAGGTGGATCTGGGTTAGATATTAGGAAGCCATTCGTTACTGTGAAGGTGGTGAGGGAATGGAACAGGTTCCATAGGGAAAAGGTGGATGTTTCATCCCAGGCTGGATGGGGCTTTGAGAAACCTGGTCTGTTGGGAGGTGTCCTTGCCCACGACAGGGTGGCTGGAACTAGATGGTCTCTAGTGTCTCTTCTAACCCAAACCATTCAGCTCTTTTAAAATATCCACTTATATACCTTATTCTGCTCTTATGAGGACAATTGTATGCAGGCAGAGTTAGATTTGCTCTGTTTTGCTCACATGTGCATTTGTGACAAGTTAAGCTGGGACAATTTTCTTTTTTAAAGACTGGTTTTACTTAGATTGTGGTCTGTATTCTGTAGGTTCTGTTATGACTGAATATCAGTAGCAGACAAATACAATTTCTCTTTTAGGGAATGAGGGGAGAAAGAGTGCCAAAGCGAGTTCAATATCTGAGCATCACTCCAGGGCATGGTATTAGCAAACAGCCTGCTGGAACTCTACACCCATGATCAAAATTGTTCTGCATTCAGACCTCTCTGGAGAGGAGAGGCATACACACCTTGATTTGACTGTTTTGTGTAGAAGAAATGAAAACACAGAGAGTACAGGGACAGGATGTTACTTTTGTAGCTGTGCTGAAAAATTGCAGTGGCCTTTTATCTCTAGAAACAACAGCGGATTCACTCCATGGAAAAGTGGCATGCAGAAGACTTTTTCTTCTCAATTCATTAAAATTTGTAAAGAAGGCTTTCAGTGTATTTTGCTATTTAAAAAAAAAAACAACATAAACAATTGTGCTGTGAGTTCTGATTTCTCTGACTTTGGTGGAGATGTTCTTGGTGGCTCTCAGACCCTTTATATTTGAAATCAGAGGATGAAGTTGAAACTTTGGCCAAAATATTGGTAAGACCTCTCACACACCTGTATATCCCCAGTAGTCAAAGCTTGACCATGCAGGTCAAGGTGCCAATTTAAACATAGGTGCCTCTACTATTATCCAGAATGTCTTGTTTAAAAAGCAAATTACCTCACTGAAAAAAAAAATTAATAACTTTTTGCAGCAGTAGTAGTCCTTAATGATTCCTTGTAAGCAACCAGTTACAGTTAGAATCATAGAATCACAGAATGGCTTCAAAGGGACTCTCAGGGTCATTTAGTTCCAAGCCCCCTGCATGGGCAGGGACACCTTCCACTCGACCAGGTTGCTCAAGGCCCCATCCAACCTGGCCTTGAACACTTCCAGGGAGGGAACAACCACAGCTTCCTCAGGCAACCTGTTCCAGTATCTCACCACCCACACAAGAAAAAATTTCCTCCTAATGTCTAACCTAAATCTCTGCTCTTCAAGTTTCAAACCATTTCCACTTTCACTGCAAACCCTGTATAAATCCCCACCCCAGCTTTCTTGTAGGCCCCCTTGTTGGAAGGTTGCTATAAAGTCACCTCAGAGCCTCCTCTTCTCCAGGCTGAACAGCCCCAATTTCCTCAGCCTGTCTTCATAGGGGAGGTGCTCCAGCCCTCTGCTCATTTTAGTGGCTCTCCTCTGGTCACATTCCATGAGCTCTGTGTCTTTCTTATGCTGGGGACTCCAGAACTGGACACAGTACTCCAGGTGAGGTCTCACAAGAGCAGAGTAGAGGGGGAGAATCACCTTCCTCTATTGCCTGTCTGTGCTTCTTTTGGTGCACATGGCTGGCTTTCTGAGCTGCAAGTTCACATTGATGGCTCATGTACAGCTCCTGGTCCACCAAAGAGCTTCTTTGGTGCACCCCAAAGTCCTTCTCCTCAGGGCTTTCCACAATCCTTTCTCCTCCCAACCTGTATTAATTGTTCAAAGGAACTTCAATTTATATGAGTCTTACTGTTTGCTACTTATTGGCAATAATTAATTACTTTGTTCCTAATGTTTATTATATCTTTGATATTACTGCACACTATGGGATTAATGTATACCAAGAGGTAACATTTTTATCAGTAGAAGTCATGCTGGGTCAGGGTGCTGTGACTGCAGCTACCATCTTCCTTCATGGTCTTCCACATGTATATATGTGCATCCTTGAAAGACTGTGATCATGGGGTACAGAATGTCTCTGGCAAGCTGAATAATCCTTACCTCAGTCAGTGGAAGAGACTGTGATTCAGGTATTCTTTTCACAGCAATATTAATACACTCAGACTTCAGAAAAGTAAATCAAACACCATAGAAGTGGTATCAAAACTGTACCTTAAAAGCAGTCATTGAGTTCTTAGGAAAGAAGGGGAGACCAAAGGCTTTCTGTGTCTTCTAAAATGTACTATCTCTAAAATAGCAAGAGAAGTTTCAGCTCTACTACTCTTTTTTCTTTCCCTAAGACTGTCACATTCCTGTGAAGTTTTAATTAATTTCTTGGCATTTGCAAGGAACTTGAACAAAATGTCGATTGTTGTCATAATTAGAAGCTGAAAGAGAAAAACTGACTGTGTGTTCTTGCTTTGTAAGAATCAAGCAGCTCTAGAAACCTTGCTGATTATGCACACCAAAAGTCAGTGCCAAGACTGACTGTCATTTAGTACCCTCTCTGCTTCAACTTGGAATATCTTTTCATCTGCTTGCCTGTGCCAGTCTGAGAAAGAATAAACAATGAAATATTCAGACAATTTTGGCTCCATTATTTTGATATCTAGCTAGTAAAAGCATATGGTGTGAAAGCAGAACTCTCTTGGACAGCCTCGCACAACTCCTCTGTTTTTGCTAACAGATTTATTTAAAATCTGATTCTTACATTTTTTGATAAAATCTATTCAGGATTAAAAAGAAGTTAATTTGCAGAACAAAACCCAATATTCTTCGCTACACTTGTCATGGCCTTGTCTCTTCTGCTTGTTTGAGACTTTTAACATATGGAATACATTCAGTAAAACAATGTACCAGTGAATTCATAAATCAGGTTAGACAATGTCAGTTCTGTTTCTGAGTAAGATAACTGTGCTCTGCCCTCTCCCACTGGAGGGGGAAAAAAAAAAAATAAATTAAAAAAAAATAAAAAAAATAAAAAAAATCAATTAGGTTTTGTTCCTGTGTTTCCAAATATATTGGAAAGTATGCTACCAATTGAAAAAAATAGTAATATCTATCCCATTTTCTTCCTGAGAGAATTATTTGTTCATAATATGTTTCTGAAATCCTGTTGAAGGAAGTTAAAACCATAGCTATAATAGGTGCAATTTCGCACTAAATGTTAACTTAGTAAGTTCTTGCATATCTACAAGCTGTGATCCAGCATGTGCAGATACCACAGCTTCTAAAAACAACTTTGAAAACACATTTTACAGTAAATCAATCATATAATGTCAGCCACTGCCATTTGTTTTACTCTTCATGAGTCCTGTAGTCAAGATGATATGAAAAAAAACTGGTTTAGTCAGTCAGAATGGAAATATTTAAGCTTTGTTTCATTTTCTGTTACATGAACTTGTAATTCAAATATATAAAACACATCAAGTCTCAGTTGCTGCAGCAGTGCTGCAGTGCTGCAGGACCTGAAAATACTCCTTTCGCAGTCCCAAACTCATGGATTTTACAGAATTGTTTTACAGCACTGACATGAAAGTGTCACCCATTCTTCCAAATGTGCTACTTGGCTTAATTTGATGGGTTAACTCATTAACTTCTCTTTTGAAAACTTTTTTTTTTTTAAATATCATACTTATATCCTTAACAAGTCAATCTCAGCCCACCCAGTGCCTCTCCTATGTTGTACAAAAATGATCTACCCAGCTCTTTCCCACCCTGCACACACCATGTGCTCCATGGCTGGGTTCAAATTCTTTCACAAGGATCAGTGTCATGCTGAATAAGAGTCCTCTGTTTCCTCAGTAAGGTTTTGGCAGTGTTTAACTTCTTTTATCATCACTTTCCCTTTTTATGGCTCACATGTAACACTCGATAGGAAAGGTGGCTCATTTTTCCATATTCGATCTGTAGATGTTGATGACCCTAGGGTTATCTGAGAATGTCAGCAGTGCACTAAAACTGCTCAAATGAAAACAGCAACATGAATAACCATGGCTAGCATCTTCTAAGAGCTATAGCCACTTTCTTACTTGAGGCATTAAATCAGATGTATGGAAAGTATTATATAAAATAATAGCACCAAGGCTCCTCTCTTGTTCCTCTTAGGGTCCTTGGTGTACCCTAAGGATAGTTCCAGCACCATCTCCACATTCTTGATTCAAACAGTTGACCTTATTGACCATAAAGTTGTCTTTAGATTGCTATGCTTTCCCACTTTTTGTTTGGTACAGTTTGTGGCATGATGAGGTTGCAGGGTAGCTCCCAGGATCTCTGGGCATGCCTCTCCCTCTCTGACTTGCCCCCCTCTGCTCCCAGGAAGGCTGAAGTGACCCTGGGTAGCAGCCTGGCTCCAGTGCAAGCAGGACAAGGCTGCTGAGCTGGGACATTACCCACTACCTCAACAGCAAATCTTGTGAGAACTCATTTGCCTGTGAACAAAGCTGTAGAGTTTGGGAATTATCAAAGAAAATTGGTCAATATAACTACTGGACACTGGGAAGCTTTAATTTCCCTCTGTAATTTAATTTTCAGTCTAAAATACATTCCCTTAAAAGGAAAGGAGAAAAGCACTTTGCTATCAAGTGTAGGAGGCTGGGGGGAGGTTGTCTTGTTTTTTTTTCTTAATTTAAAATGGAGCATGCAAGTGTGTCATTATGCAGCTCCCACCACATTATTCAAAAATCTTAAAATTAATCCTAGCAGGCTGTATCAGTGGCCTGCAATCCTTAATTTGCCTTAGAAGACTCTAATGTTCTGACAAGATTATCATGGTAATCAACACATCCATCGCTTTCCAGTTTGCATTCCATGCTTGAGTACTAATGACAAATAGGATGTGTTTGAGAGTGTAGTGCTAGACCATCTTAACCTGCCTCTCCCAAGGGGAACTTATTAAATCTTTTAACTGATGGCTTTCTGCAAAACTCCAAATTAATTTAGCCAGATGTCAAGTTATCTGGGGGACCATTTAATCTGCAATATGTAAATGCTGTTTGGGAACCTGAGATTTTTGGTTTTTTTTTTTTCTTTCTTAATAGAAAACAAAATTGTACCTGTGCACCAAATCAGCAGCTTCAAATATAAAGAGGTAACAACGTCTTCTTCAAACCTAAGGTCTAGGTTTTCAGACCTTCTGTCCTCCCATGTTCCAGCTCCTGTTTTACAGTACACTCCTCTTTACCCCTCCCAGTGTCAGCAAGCTAACATAGTTCTTTACTGCTTTCTGAGAACATGGCCTACTCTGGAGAAAAGCCTTTCTAACACAGGCTGGCTGGCTTAGAAAATGGATGCTGTGGTTTTACACACACACACAAAAAAAAATCCAAAAAAACCAAACCAAACAACCAACCAACCAAACAAAAAAACTTCTTTCTTACACCCAAGGATTAATGTATCTAGGCTTACCCAGTGATTTTTCTTTATGGCTTGCTACCTCATTTGAAGCACAGAAGTTGGCTACTATACTAGCAGAAATCCCATGCAGGTGGCAAGTCTTTGTTCTCAAGTGTCATTGCAGCACTGAAAATCCTGTATGTCCTTGCTTGGACACCTCCAGTGTAGAAGAATGAAAACAGACTCCTTAGAGTTTGTGTTCTGTGTTCATTTAAGCCCCATCTACTCCCTATGAGGACTATAGGGCCCATATTCTTACTATCTTACTATGTCCTAACTTCTGTGTAGGATGGCATTTCAAGAATGAAATATGCATAATGACTTACATATAGTGTTCTGTGCTTATTTTGGATTTTCTTTAATCTTTTAATCTTTAAAAAAAACAGCTTTTAAGATCACTGCTGGCCATCTTTGTTAGCCTATACAAACTTCTCAAAGGCATGCTTTTCACACACGCTTTTCTGTCTGTACAAATGACAGCATTAAAGGTTGAGCAAATAAATATTGCACATAGCAATTCAATGCTCCAGATGCATGGGTGATAAAATCTGTCTCCTGTTCCTCCTAGTCTCTACCATTGCATAAATATGAATATTGGGAATGTGAGTGTATTAGGAGTACTAGCTGTTTCTTTGCCAGTTGTAACTCATATCTTTAAAAATTTGAAATCCATTGTGACTGGAACAAGGCTGCTCAAATGCATATTTGACAAGGTCCAGAGGAGGGCCAGAAAGATAATCAGAGGGCAGGAGCACCTCTTCTGTGAAGGCAGGCTGAGAAAGTTGCAGAGAGAGAAAAGCTCTGGGGAGACCTTATAGTGGCCTTCCAGTACCTGCAGGGAGTCAACAGGGAAGTTGGGAAGGGACTTTTTATAAGGGCATGAACGAATAGGATGAGGGGAAAGGGTTTTAAGCTGAAAGAGGGTAGATTTAGATTAGATATTATGAAGAAGTTCTTCACTATGAAGGTGGTGAGACACTGGAACAGGTTTGCCCAAGGAAGCTGTGGATGCTTCATGCCTGGAAATGTGCAAGGCCAGGTTGAATGGGGCTTCCTTGCCCATGGCAGTGGGGTTGGAACTAGATAATCTTTAAGGTCCCTTTCAACCCAAACCACTCTATGATATTGAACTGTTCTATTGAAAAAGGCCTCTCCTTGGTCTGCTCTGCTTTCCTTCCTTTTTCTATGAAAGTGTCTTAGGGGATTTGCAGGCTCTGTCATTCAGCAGAACATTCCCCATGATCCTGGCAGCAGCACAATGGTGCAGTTCAATTTCTAGCAACTGCCAAGGCCACACAGAGACACCAGAGAACAAAAGCACAGACTTGACTGAAATTCCTGTATTGCAAAAAGAAAATAAAAAACAAACCATGGCCCCTCTGCAGTTGAAAGGAAGAGTAAAACAAACAAAAATAAAAGATGAGCTGTCATGTGAGCTGCAACAAACCAGAGAAAAGCCACCTCAAGGAAACCTTTCAGGGACAGAGGGAAGAGGAGAGGAAACAAAGAGCAGGGGAGAGGGAGACAGGTTCCAGCAGTGAAGGAAATAAATGTAGCTTCAGCTCAAAACTTTCCCAGAAATGCATAGAACAAATTTACCTCATGGTTCAAAGGACTGAGAACAGGATGGAGTGATGCCATCAAGACAAAATTATGAAATTATGAAAATTATGTTCAATCCAATATATTATATTCAATCCAATAAGCATTTGTTGGATGGGGAGTGTATTCACTGTCATTTTACAATTCTGAACCACATAAATATCCCTCAACTATTAACTGCAGTTGTTAGAATCCCATTTTAATTAGTTCATGCTCTAAGAAAAGAATTGATTTGTTATTTAATTTTGTATTAGGCCAGTAATCTTTACTTATACAATATAAATTTAAGTGTGAAGTGAGAAGTGATTGAACACTCTCCAAAAATTTACACTTGGAGTAATTATTTCACATAAAACTTCAAAAATGCAAAATTAAAATCTATTCCCATCATTATTCTTTCCTGTCTGTTTTGGTAGGTGATGTGAAAAGGAGGGCAGAGCTTTTGAGAACTGATCACCTTTTATCCTTTTTCTTCAGCTAATGTGACCATTTGTCTTGTAGGGCTTAGTGCTAGGTTTCTCCATCTGCTTGCGTGTATGACATGCTAGTGGTTTATCTCATCTATAGCAATTTTTATTGTATCAAAATAGGAAAAAAAAAGGGTAGAACTGGACTTGCCCAAAACTTCTCTGTGCACCGGTGAAGACTCAGTTTGTTGGAGCCAGTCACTCAAACTGGTACTCTCATCAATTGTCTTATCTACTCTCTTCTTGGCTAAACAAATGCAGCTCCTAAAACCTTACCTGAAGGATTTTCTCCAATCCCTGTTGCTTTCCCATCTGTCTAAATCTTCCTCAGAACATGGTGAACAGACTTGGTTCCAGTCCTCCAGAATAAGAAGAGCAGAGTAGCTCTCCCATGTGCCTTACAAGTATGAGAACAACTGCCCCCCTCTGCAATATTTTGTGCCATGCTGAGAAGTTTTCCATCCTTTTGTGTGTGAGGTATGCAGTATTTGGGAGGCAGTGGTTCCATTTGTCTAACCTAACACTCCAAAAATGGTGACTTCCAAAATACTTTCCGTGGAATAATGAAAATGTCTACTCAACTGTAGCTCCTTTTCTTTTGTTTGGGGTTTTTTTTTGTTTGTTTGTTTGTTTGTTTTGTTTTTGTTTTGTTTTTTCATAAGGATCAAAGTAGTGGCCAGAATGTCAAAGTGTGCACCTACTTTCTATATATTATACATACAGAATTTTTGCACATCTCCATGTCTGTACACAGACTTGGATTACTCAGTTTCTGCGTATGTTATTGGCAGGGAAAGTTTTTTAAGAAACCCACCTCATTCTGAAGGTGTCTAGAGAAATTTTAAATAGCCCAACTAAAATACTCAAGGAGAAATATGCAAATATACTCTTCCAATTTTTTTTTTCTTTGCAATTTTTGCAAAGTATATTTGAGGTTTTCCTCTTTTTGATGGCAGTGAGCAGCCCATTCCTCTTCAGTCTTCCAGGAAAACATCCGTGGCAGCAGTGGTACATAACTGATATGATGCAGACTAATTTTTGCTCAGTTGCTTCAGTCTCAAAAATGGAATTTTCCATTTAAGAATAATTTACACTGTGGAGTGCCTGCAGAAGGCATGCAGACAGCACAACAAACATCCATGGGTAAGCACAGTTTCAGTACAAATTATATTAAGTAGTTTTTAATTTTATATACTTTGAGCCATAGTGTGTGACCTTCTCAGCAACTGAATTATTCTGTCTCAGTAAGAACAAGCATTGGAACAGGACATGCCTCAGTTTGGAAGAAAAACTGCTCCAAAGCCTGCAAGAGATTCATACGGAAATAATTTCCTCCTAACACAGTTGATCTCTCTTGCTTTGGTAGGAGGGAAGAAGCATTCAGAGCAAGATTTGAACTTCTCAAACATTTCTTGCCCTTGGGTTTTTTTGCATGGGAATATTTCATACACACACACACCTTTCATTTGTTGTGCAGAGTATTTCAAACTTTGCTGCTTCTAAAGCTTTTCAGAAAAATAATAGTTCATTCCAGGAACTCTACCCTGTAAAAAGTAAGTTTCACCAGGTTTTATGTAACTAAAGGTCGATTGCAAGCCCTTCAGTTTCTCACTAAGGGAACTAAACTTCTAACCCACTGATGCTGGAAGCTCTCTTCTGCAGCCTGAGAACATGAAATGCTGCTGTTTGATTTTTGCAGATTCGAAATGTGGCAGCCAACCTCTGTGTGGACAGTAAACATGGAGCTACAGGGACTGAGCTGAGGCTGGACATCTGTGTGAAGGATGGCTCAGAAAGGACATGGTCACATGAACAGGTATTTTATCAGTGGAAATAGTGTAAAATTGGCAGTTCTCTTTTACAGTTTCTAAACATTTCTCTGAGATCTCCTCCTTTTCCAAAGGAAAAGCAGGGTGTAGAAATAATTTGTGACTGATTGCTGACCTTAATGGCTTTTACTAAATGCTCTTTAACACAACCTCAGAAATTTCAACTGTCACTTGGCCTTATATTCTTCTTAATTTACAAAGGGAATTGCAATGCCCAAGGAGCTTTTGGGTGCCCCATTTTCCCCACTGCGTGATAAAAGCATGTTGACTTCGGTTCAGTTGCCTGAAAATATTCTAAATATAGTTCTTCGCCTTGTAAAGCCCTGGTGTTGTCTGCTTCTGTGCTTTCATCTCAGTGAGTTGGTATATTTTAAATTAATATGAGGTATAACCGAGACAAATTGGTAAAGGAAAAAAAAACCAGAAAGGAGACAAGGGATGATAAAACTTCAAAAAGCACTTTTATCTAGGCTGGTAAGGTAGAAAAATATTAGCTTTCAGGAGTATAGAGGAGAGGAGCTCCGATTTGTACTCATTGTGGCGGTGAGGAAAGGCATCATGACCCACAGGCTGTGGGTCTGGCCAACCTGAGCAAAGAGAATCCGGCTGAAATGTACAACCCAACAGTGTATTAGCAATTTTAGTGAACATGTCTTTCACAGAGGAAGGTTCCAGAATAGAAAATCTTCCCCGAGACAAGAAGAAAAATTGGCCTGGCAGTCACACTCGGCACTTTGTTAAAGCTTAAAAGCTCAGGAGAGTGGAGTTTTGAGGGATATTTGAAGTGCTGAGGTTAAGAAATCATTTCCAGAGGATACTGAGAAACGCAGCGGGAGAGTGAAATGAAGAAGCTGAAGGATGGTCACAATTTAGGTAAGTGCCAACTTGGGAAAAAGAAAGTTGCTGAAAGAAGGCTTCTTCACATAGCTACCACAGATGTAGCACAGTGATGGGATGCCAAAACTAGATAAATATAATCCCAGTTTGTTTGTGGAAGACATTCAGTAATTCAAGCAACTAATTGAAGGAAGTTGAGTGTTCCAGACTAGATCATCACAGTGCTTGCTGGCTTTAAAATATGCAACCTGAAGAGCTCCAAACTCTCCTCAAGAAGGAAGGGAGACCCAAGGATGCCAGAGATGAGAGGAAGAAGGGAAGCAACCCGGAGTAAAGGGTGAGAGAATAAAAATAAAATTTAAAAATAGTTTTTAAAAAATTAGCAGGGAAAGCAGAGAAAAGGGAGATTTCTAACATGCTTTGAAGGAGTTAGGTCTTGTGAGGAAGAGCAAGGGATGCAAAGGGACAAGGGTGGGGAGGAATCCACGTTTCAGTGTACTCCCGTGCATTGCAGCGTTTGGGATGCGAAGGTCTCAGTCCGTACTAATGACGGTAAGGGACTTCATTATAATAAATAGGGTTAAGCTAGCACAAAAGGAGTTCAGCCAACCAGCTCCTCAGAGACGAGAACCAGAAGTAGGAAGCCACAAGCACATCCATGCTTGACGTGCGTTCCAGGGAGGGCATGAATTATTTCTGCCGGGCTGGTGCCGAACAGTGCGTGCCTTTTCCCTGCTAGAAAAGACCTCCCGGCAACACGCTCCCGAGGCAAGGACATTTCATCCAGTTGGCTGAACAGCTCCGTGACCGGGGCTGCCGGGGCTGGGTGACTGGAGCTGCCGAGGAGTGGCGGGGGGGAGCGGCGGCAGCTGCCTTGCTGCGGGCGGGCAGCGGATGGGCCCGCGGGCTGCGGGACCCTCAGGGCAGCCCTGCGCTGGCTCCGGCTCTAACTCCCTCGGAACGGTTCCCTTGCTTCTAGTTCGGTTCATTCGCTGGGGCTTTTGGAGGTGTTTTGTTTGCTTTTCCTTCCCCCAGGAGGCGGCACTGCATTCAGAGGTTGTTCTTCTACTGATGGGAAGAGAGTTACTGATGTACAGCCTAGAAGTTATGTGAGAAATATTGGATTTTATTAGAGCAATCAATATAATTATAAATTATTTATAGATATAAATAATTTTAAAATTAAAATTTATTACAATAAATAATTAAACGCAAAATAATTTTATCCTGGAAAGGAAGTTTATCAACCTAGAAAACAGACATTTTTAAAGAAAGATGATTTTGTGTCCTCCCTTACCAGACAAGGACCTGACATAATATATACTACTGTATGGCTGGACAACTTGTTATTTCCATAATTTTAGTAGCAGTAGCATCCTGTTGGATTCTGGATTAGTTTAAAAACAGAAATTATTTTCCTCAAGTATTCAGACTCCTGGTATGAGAGACTTTCATTTGGCTGATAGATTTCAAGGACAAGTTTGTGCAAGGTACAGATCTTAAAGATGCCACTTGAGAAAGAGAGGAAAGAATTACAGTTGCTCATGAACTAAAAGGGGAAGCAAAAGACATAGTAGACCTGGCTGAAACTCTAAATTTCTATCTCATAGGAACTTATGGTATGCACATAATATTTCATCTAGAGGAAACTAGCGAAATTTTAGTTTACCTCTAGAGAAAAAAGTCTGATAATATTTCATTTTGGAAGATAAAAACATTTTGGTGATACAGGGCTTGGGATTGCTGGCAGCCAGAAGAAGTGAAAATATTCCCACAGAACTGTGGTTTAGGTTGGTATATTTTGATAGAAATTTTTTCATCTATCTCTCCTTCTTCAGTCCCAAAGGCTGCCTGGTCAGGAGCATTACCTGCAGTGCATGTAAAACAACAGACTGACAGAACATCCCCCTAGGAGAAGGGATATCACCTTGCACTTGCACCACAATAAACTGTGAAGGTTAACTTTGTTAAGGAGTGTTTGGGAAGAACTGTCAAACACCTGACCAGCCCACAGAGAGCTCGTCTTTATTGCTTGAATCTTCCTGAGTTTGTTGCCTGCATGATTTCTATATATGCCAATAGGTACTAGCAGTGTTAATGAAAATATCAAGAATTTTAGTGTAATATTTCAAGTAGCATGGATTGACACTGAGCTGGTCTTGTAACTTCTGCTGTAAATTTATAGGGAGTTCAGTGGCAAAGTGTAGTAGCCTGATACGATCAGTGGAGCAGGCATCAGTGCTGATGCTGGATCAATATGATCCTTGGTGCCACTTGATTTGTGTCACATTACAAGGGCAGGCATTAAAAGCCAAAAGTCTCAGTGGTGGGAAGTGAGGATGAATGTCACTGCAGTTTCTGGAAATTTCCCCAGAACTAAAAAACAGAGAGGAAGGAAAAGATTCCACTGTTCAGCAGTCTTCCACCTCTGTCTTCCCAGAGTTAACTTCTAGCTTTGGGAAACTGGGGCTCTCCCAGACTGATCAGCAAAGGAAAATCATATTCCCTCTTCTCAAGTCCCCCAGCCTGGACAGGGAATAACATTAAAATTTATTTTTGTTTTGGATACACGAAACAAAGTCCAACTGTAGAAAAGGGTTGGGTGCAAGCAGATTTTATTGGACAATTAACACAGGCAAAAATATAGAGCCAGGTAAAAGAGGGAGAGAGGAAAAGAAGGTATAAGAAAGAGAGAGGAAAGTGGTAAGGAAGTGGTAAGAAAGAATGAGAGAGTAAAGTGCAGGAAAGGGTAAGAAAGTGGGAAGAATGAGAGAGAAAAGTGTAGAAAAGGGGAAGAAAGTGGGAAGAGTGAGAGAGAGAGAGAGAGAAAGTCACCACCAGGGGTCCAGCTGTCCAGCGAGGTTCTTCAGGATGGCACTGATCCTTGACAGGACCCGATGCAGACAAGGCAGTGGGTCAAGAGACAACAAAACCCAAGCATGGACAGCCCTTTTATACCCCTGAGGTCCTCTTGTTCTGAAGAGGCATCTGTCAGTCAGCCAGGTTCATTGGAAGACAGGCTGCCTGGAGGGGAACAGAAGGGTGTAGTCCTCCACCCAGTCATCAATTCTTATCTTCTTCCTGGTGCCACCCTTAGCCAGGTACTTCGCAAGTAGAATCAAGGTGGCTCAGTCATGCCTGGAGGGACAACCCAGCATTGCAGGCTGGTGTTCAGATGATGTGTCAACACCCAGAAGGTCTTGTCACATCCCGAGGTGTCACCCCCTGCACTCCGACTCTGGCCAGCCAAGACCTCTACCCTAGCCAGGGCTATTCATTTTAAAATTGCTCCTTTGAGACAAATTTCAAACCAGTGAGGTCAGAACCACACAACGGCTCAGCAAGTAGCCATGCTGCATCCCAGCTCTTTCCTCTTTACTTGGAGGTATAAATTAAGTCAAAGCCCACTTCTAAAACATGGCTTTTCATCTCTGTGCGTGGCACATGTTGTTCACTCAAGCCTAACACTGCAGTCAAAGCACAACAGCAGCTGATGGACCTCAGCCAGGCAGCAAGTCCTTGAACAGTGTTGTCAGGCTGGAAAACATTAATGGTATCAAAAGGGCCTTTGTCCTGTAGATGGTCCCATGCCAATGGCTGTATCAGGCAATCATTCTCCAGGCCCTGTGCCAATTATAAATGAAGCTGGAAAGCTGTGTTTTCCCCAGTTGCTGCATGACAGGGCTAGGCTGCATGAAAAGCTAAAGCAAGAGGGCTGAGGGGTTGCTTGGCTGCAAATGCAGAGGATGGGGCTGTGTTTTACGGGTTCTGTGATATGAGAGTTGGCAAAGGAGGAGAATGAGCATCCACTGAACCAGGAGAGAAGATTTCATGAGTCCGTCAGGGAGCAGTGAACAGCAGCCCCATGGGTTGCAGGTGAAGAATTAGACTTCTGTTTGTTAATGCTGTGTCTGGAAATTCAGATGCAGCCTGGTTTCAAATCAACAAGCAGACAGGAATTAAGGAAGGCATACAAATGCTCATCCATTTCCTGTAAAATCAGACACAGGTGGCTCCTAACAGCTTAGGTCAAAGGAACAACAAAATCCAAAGTGACAGGTGGTGGCAACAAAGGATTAAGTACTCAGAACATTAGCCAATAACGGGCAGAATTGTTGCACATTATGCAAAGCAGAGGTAATTTTTCTATCACCTAGACTTAGTGTTAACTAAAGAGAATTTGCTGAATAATGGAGAATAGCAGAGAATGATGAGATTGAAAGGGCCATAAGACTTCTCATTTTTTCTGTAAGTACAAGATTTTTATATTAATTGAGTGTATAGAGAAGTATAACCATTTTTCTGATCAGTCTTTTTCTCTTCTCCCTCCTAGTCCTAAAACTTGTTTCTGCACCAAGGTGCAGGCATCAGAAACAACAATCTTCAGAGACCACTCATGAGTGGAAAGGGCAAAGGAATACACTGGATCAGTCTGTTCTGATTTAAAAGCTAGCTTGAGCTCCTCCAGGCATACTGATGCATTCAGTGGGGTAGTAGTCCTTGAGAAGAGGTCCAGAGAGCTGCAGAAATTGGCCCCTCAATCATGCAAAGAATGGGAAATCTGAAGAGCCACCCACTGGGAAAGATGAGGAGGGTCCTGCAAGAGGATCTCTATTGTAGTAGTGATGAGAGCAAGGATATCAGAGAGCCACTGTTCCACACCATTTCTTTAGGTATTTGTTATTCATCACTTTGAACTCTAGGTTTATTTCTTAGCTGTAGAAAGGTAAAAGATAAGAGAAATGGCTTTTGTTGTGGGGTTTTGTTTGGGGGTTTTTTTCCTTAAAAGAAATTCATGTCAGGCTTCTTTTTTTCTAAAGAATTGGCAGTATGGGGTTTTTTCTGTATCAAACCTTACTTCTGAGATAGCTTGGAAATTACAGGTTATCTCTGTAGGGATTCCATGATGGTGCTTCCAAGAAACATGAAGAAGAGTAGAAAAAGACTTTACTTTCTAAAAGGCAGAAAATGTTTTGAAAATTAAAGTAAAGCTGTTCACTGCATTTTACTGCAGATAAATATAAAATGCACTCTGGGGGGAAGAAGACATAAGGACACAGGGGCTGACTGTGAAAATGCTGTTTAGAAAACCTGTAATACAGCTGTAAATAGGTAGCAACAGTGTCTAACAGAGGGAACAGGAATTTACAATGAGACATGCAACAATAAAAAAGCAAATATTTGGATGTATTCTTGTATTTCATACCTGCAGGCCAAAGGAACAGCCTTCAAATGTGGCACTTGGTAGCATGGTATAAGATTGAAGATGAGTATTTTTGAAAGCTGTGTCTTTTATACAGATCATGGAAAGAAGGTAGCTATCAAAATGAAAGGGTTAAAATCTGGGAAATGCAATATAAGTATTCATGGTCAGACCTACACAACACTAAATTTCAGGTGTGATTTGTAGATACTGGTTCTATCAGGGAAAGTGTACATTGCAAGGAGCAGGGTGCTAGATAAGAACTGAAGCTACCCTGAGCTGGTGGTGCTGGAGGCAGTCTGAGCACAGTGTGGGGAGCTGCTTTTCTGGATAGCAAGCCCAAATGCAGTTACACAAGAAGAGCCATGACTGCTAAACAGTTCCCACTAGCAAAGTTTGCTCACTGAAAGAGAGCTTCACTTTCTTGATGTTATATTTCAGCTTGTACTGTAGAAAATCAAAAATCATGTGGAAAGCTGAAGAATACCACTGACATGCACAAAAAAAAAAAAAAACAAACCAACAAAAAAAACCCCAACTCTCACTCTCACAGCTCTCAGAAGAACTTCTCAGTAGCAGTTTACAAGCTGGAACCTGTTCTGCAAGGATTGGTTCATGGAAAGGAAAAACACACTCTGAATCTTTAAATTTAATGCTGTCAGAACTGTCACCTCCATCTGATGGTTGAAAGAGTGCAGTGTCACAGCACCATTTCAGACAGATAGGGTCTGATTGAGCAGTATTCCTCTATTAACTGTGAGCCTCCACAATTCCTCTCAGAGAGCAAGATAAAAAATTTTAACAAGCTGCCTGTAGCTCACAAGATTTTCAGTAGAAAGATGAAGATCATTTAATGTGTGGTTTTGGAGGAAAAAAGAGAGGATATGCTATCAGTGTCCCATATAAATAGAAGGAAACTGTTCATTAAACATAGGAAAGAAGCTGGTTGGAAAGATATCACTGGATATCTTCTTCAGACCCAAATGAGAGCTAGAGAAAAGTTGCTGGCAGAAGCTTTCTGAGTCCCAAGTAGCTGCAGTCCTAGCACACACAAGTGCTTCTTTACCTGGAATAACTGAAGGCTTTAGTACCCCCTCTCCTCTCCCCAGACCTGTGTCAACAGAGATTATTTTCTTCCTTGCCACAGAAATTGTGCCTTCTTGGGGTATATTCCACATCCCTGCCAGTGGACTTCACTTAGGGCCCTTGGCATCACATAACTGCACACAGGGATGTACAGGGGAGAGAAACGTGCATCAAGCTTTATGTATGGTTTGAATGTTTTTCACTCAATTACCTTGCCTGATTGTCTCTCTAGCTCTTCACCTTTGGTTGGAGAGAAGACATCCGCCCCGGAGAGCCACTTCACACCAGGAAGTTCTGCTTTGATGCCATTTCACACAGCAGCCCTGTCACGCTCTATGATTGTCACGGGATGAAGGGAAACCAGCACTGGAGCTATCGGAAGGTTGGAGTCACTCCGGGGCATCTCGGAGGTTGAGACTGTCTTAAGCCTATGTTCAGTTAAGCACAGGCTTGTGTTTTCCCATCAGAGAAGCTTTGTTTTAAAATCCACCCTGACATTCCAATTTAGTTTTGTGGTAATCTCTCTAGAGTATATTGCTTTAGAGCATTCAGCTATTTAGGTCAAATTTAAATGAAAATGGATCTGATCCAGTTCAGAGGATGTCTCTGTTGGATCTGTTCCCTGAAAGGTGTTTTACCAGGCTACTACTTCGAGATGCTTGTGTCATCTTAGCAGAGGCACTGTTGGAAATATTTTCATCCAGTGTGACAGCAACAAGAAATGCTACTCAGGAGTTAAATATCAGTCTTTTGCTACATTTCAGCAATTACAAGTAGTAGAAAAATCTCCCTCAAAGAAGAGAAAAAAAAAAACACAAAACAAACAACTCAACATTAAAAGCACTGCTGTAAGCCCATAGAAGGCAGGTGTTTATAAATTAAAGATAAGCATCTTATACACTACTTTGATCTCCTAAGTTTCAGCCCATTTTTATAAATCACTGGAAACAAGAGGTCAAGCTAGAAACCATCAGAGTTTTATTTAGGGCAAAAAGTCCTGGTAATGCTACCAAGCTGTTGTTAATTTTTAAAAATTGGTTAATTTTTTAAATGGTTAATCAGCAAGTTGCCTTGATTAAAGATGGCACTAACAAACTCTGTATTCCATGCAAGATAAGGTCACAGATTTCTCTGGACTGCTGAGGATTCCTCTCACACATCTCTCACTTTTCATTGACCACCACCTTGCTTAAACCGAGGCCAAAGTGCCCAGAATTGGACTTAGCCAGATAAACCTGAACAGTGCTTTCTAGTTGGAAAATATGTATAGCAGAAAACTAAAATGAGAACCATTAAAAATAGTTTTCCCTTGACCCTTTTTCTGAGTGCTTACTTATTAGCCTGTGCTTTTTAACCCTATTTATGTTGTGACTGGAGATCCATCACAAGAATTTTCAGAAGTGTAATCCCTTTGAAACTGAGGTATTACTTGTAATAAAGTTAGAACATATGGGCCAGATGTTTAGAGGACATAAATTGTCACAGGCATATTGCTGCAGAGATGGCTTTATAATGCCATAATAATACCTTCTTGCCTTTCCAATTTATCTTTTTGCCTACCCAAGCTGCAAGAAAGAAACTTTAATACCTTCAGCACTTCATTGGTGCCTAATGTAGCTGGTTCATAAGACAAAATGCAGGTCTGGAGCTGCCCTCTTTAAGGCTCATCACCTTTGATGTGGACAGAATACATCAGATAACAAAAAAAAGACATTTGAAAAAAATACACAGTGTGAGTTCTATTAAATCCTCTGCACAGGTTCATTTTTCATTTCTAGAAGGCTGACAGGGCTCACATAAAAATTCTCAATGCAAGGCAGGCATTTCTATCTCAGCAAGAAACACCACAAAGTTTTGTTATGATGGAAGTACTGGCACAGTCTTAACTGTAGTGCCAACCTGACAGCTAGCTGATTACTTTGCATAAACCTTCAAATTAAGAAACTGCATTGGAAAAATAGAATTCTGTATAAATGGTTTTCTTTAGGCTTAGTTCTAGTTTAGCTGAACAGTAAGTTGGTTTTTTTTATTGTTTCACATAGTCTGTTTCCTCAGATATAGAGCAGATTTACATTAGAGATTGTTGGTGGTACAGCTATACCTCCAAAATCATAATGATGCATGTCATACCTAGTTCTGAGAACATCTTCACAATATGACTTATAGTGTTTCAAAAATACCAAAAAAAGCAACAGTACAAGAAAAGGATGGTGTATTGGTCTAACTGCATCTGTACTAAAATCCTTTACTTAGAGGACAGTATACTACTAAAAACGCACCCTAAATAAATAAGATTAGTCCAGTTAAGCAAGAAGTGCCTCCTTTTGAAATACAGCAGGGCAGCAATTCATTTCTGCTATTTGCTCTACTTAGAGACACTGCAGCTTCCTAATGGTCATATATCTATCCTGCCAATGCTTCATTTTTTAGGAAAAATTACTTTGTTTGTAAATATCTCGAAAAGTTGCTTAATAGAAAGTGTTTCTTACTATGTTATCATAGCATTTGTATAAAGCTAGAAGATAAGATTTTTGTTCTTTTAAGGGTTGATCTCAGCACTGTTTTAAGATTCCATATTCCTACAGTGTAGAGACTCTAGTATTCTGTATTTGGATACTGGAAAATAAAAACAGCTTAAATATTTTACTAGCGAGTAGAATATATTAACATTTTACTTTTGGTAAGGAGTGCTCTTATGAGAACATTTTTAGCTTGTCTCCGTTACCTGTGTGTTGTTTCACATTGGAGAGCAGTCTCAGAGCGTGCAAACTGGAGTATTTTTAGATACCACTAATAAACTTACGTCAAAAAACTATTCTTATTCCCATACTGCTCATCACATATACAGCTACATGTTGAATTACATCCAAGCAAGTGGAAGTCTAGTAAATCTGTAATACTATATAATCAATTATTTTTAGGACCAATCCAAGTAATATCATAAACACTACTGTGTGTTGGAAATAGAATAACCTGAGTTTAATACTGAGAAAAAAACAATATTGATACCCTAATAGGGCTATGACACCAATGACAGGAGCTATGTGAGATATTAGGTTAATAAATATAGCGATCTGAAATATTGAAATATAATAGTGGCTTCCTGAGCTATAGCAATTTCCTTGACTCTGACATTCCTTAACATGCCAGAGACAAAAATCAACAGTGCCTAGAAATTGCCATTGCTCCCAATGAAGGAATATGCCTCTGGTTTTCAATGTGTCATCATTCTGGGTTAATAGATAATACACTGGTTCTGGTAAAGTATGATTCAACTTGTGTGCTCTAGACCTACTAGTGCTATTTGTAGAGCACAAGTATTCATGAGGGGTCTGATTCAGTAGGTCTTTAAAAAGAAACAATTGTGCAAAATCAGTTTCATTATACTGTAATTCTGCCCTGAGCCCAGCGATTATGATAGCTGTTAGGCTGGTGATGTCAAACAACATGCCCAGGCAGTATGGTTTGCTCATACCCCTCTGACAGCTTCAGGGAAAACCTGTAAGAATAAGATGCCTCTTCACACAGTAGGTACATAGATCATTTCCTCAGACAGCCGGAGACATGTCACTGTGTTGTTGTATGGACATCTGTCCTGATGAAACTGTGCTGGGGCTACCAACTAATTTCAGACAAAACTATTGCAGCCACCAGCTGATAATGACTTCCAGTTGCTATTGACCTTGGCCATAGTTATAGCAGTGACCTAGAAGAAATGAAAGGCCGTGTCTCATTACCAACCCCCTGAACTGCCAAGGTCCATTATCTTATGGAGAGGTCTCTCCTTCTGCAAATGATCTTCAGACTTGCCTTCATGCCAGAAGGCATGAAGAAAAAGAATATCACTGCTATTTTCAGATGTTAGAAAAGTCTCCATGAGAGCTCTTGTAGCTTTTCAATATTGGTATAAAGACGAATTTATACATTTCATTTAGAAAGTTCTTCTTAGGGACGCACGCAGCTGTTACCTGTCAAAGTCTTGAGCTTGTTTCCATTGAAATCCATAAGAGCAGCATGCATTGACCCTAGGTCAGTATAAGCTTGAGATGATAAATTAATAAATCTTTATATACAGCTAGGTCAGCCAGAACTTTTTCCAGAGTAGTAACTGTGTTCCCGTTCTTAAAAGATGCTCTTCTCTCCTAATAACCAGACTTTCTAAAAGAAAGTACCAACAATGCTCCACTCAAAAAATCACATCTACTAGATATTTCTGTGAGAAGAAAGACCTGCAGCTCTCTTCAGAAAGTCTGGAGTGTTTTTCATAGCACTCTTTCTGTACTGAAGCAGTTTCCTTTCTCCTTTTGCCAGCTATCCTATTAAAGTTTCTAGGATTGCACCTTCAGGTTGTAAGTAGCTTGACTGGTTCTCATGGCCAGCTATGACTCAAGGAAATCAGATACCACCTTCCTCTGAGCCCCACAGCAGTTCGGGTGGCCATGGCACAGTCACAGTATCCTGGGTTTGGGCAGTGCCAGTCCATCAGTCTCTCACAGAAGGACAGGAGGAGCAGGCCAGGCGCAAACAGGTGCCTGCACCACTCCGTAGGGTGCTTGGCAGTTCTTGCAGGCCCACCTCCTAGTAAGGACATGACAGTCCTTTCTACAGGTTACACTTAGCCCCTTCTTGAAAGATGAATTACCCTAGTTGCTCACCTCATAGAGCAAAATGGATCATGACAGAAAGGCCTCCACCTGTTCTGTTTAGTCCTGTTGGCTTTGACTGCATCTCTCTGAACTGCAGTCCTGTGTGTGCATGTGTTTACCCCCTCTTTTGAGGGAAGGGTAAATGCTGGAGGTGAAAAGCAGTGTTTGTGAAAGGCAGGTGTAGCACCATGCTCAGCCAGGGCATGAGATGCTTCTGACCTTGCTCTTTGTCACATATGTTATTATAAAAAAGGACCTTGTACTTTACCAGTGTTTTACAACCCTCAAAAACAATCAAGTTCATCTTTCTTAAATGTGAAAAAGAAAACAAATTACAAACAAACACAAACTTTTTCAGGAGTGTTTTGAAATAGCTACTTTTTAATTTTGGTTTATAGTATTAAGTTTCTTTTTGCCTTCATGCTTCTTTTTTGAATACAGGTTATTTTTAGTTAAAGTTTCTGTATGCTCGGCACACAGAGCAACTCTGTGAGTTTTTAATCATTTGCAATTTGACAATTTTTAATCTCTCAAAAACTGGGCAAGCAGGATTACTGTTAAAATACAGGCAGGGCATTTTTGGCATGGAAGGGAAAAGCCTGGATGCATTTTACAGAGGGTAATCTGAAATTAATTCAACCGATACAGTCCATGCATAGTTCCTGGAAACTTTCAATCTAATCACTCTCACATATGTCCCTCTCAAGCACTTAGCTATGTAAACTATATTTACTAGGTAGCAGCCACCAAACCCACAAATATCATTTGTTCATCTGAGTAGTTTCTGCTTTAGAAAAGCTTCACAGGTTATTTACGTTTTGTTTCAGTTTTGTGAAGTAAATATTAATTAAACTAATAATCATAAATATGCTTTCCAAAGCAACTTAATCCCTGGTTACCCTCTCAGAATCTCCACAGGGAGATAAAAAAAATGTTAGTATTCTCTTCTTACTAGGAGAGAAAGCACATTTCAGTGGTTGATCTTACAGAGGCCATAGGCAAAGTCTGCATTTCATGGGGTGAGAATGGAAATTATCAGTCCTGGATGTCTCTGTCCATTACATCACTGAAGTTAATAACTCCTTTTTAACAGACAGATTGTTACAGATCCTCATGCCCAGAATCATGCCTGGAAACAAATCCAAATACAAATACCTCCCCCCTTCTCAGGTTCAGACATAAAAAATAGGATCCAGGGAAGCACATGATATGCAAAGATTATTAAATACATTCTTTTTTTTTCATTATATTATGTTGTTATTAGTTAAGGATCAGATCATGTCATGTCATTCATTCTTGAATTCCCAATTTTGTGAAGGTTAATAGCCCAAAAGAAAAAAATTCCATTCTCTACAGCTTTCTAATAATAGCTGTGGTTATTACAGAAGGTTAGTGCACAGAAACCACAAAATTATTTCAGATAGGGATGTGTTAATCCATGTTCTGTAAAATAAGAACACTTCTCATGACTTGGCATTTGTTACTTGCTTCTTTTTTTTCTCATCCCTGTAGGACAAAACTTTGTTCCATCCAGTAAGCAGCAGCTGCATAGATTGCAACCCATCCGAGAAGAAGATTTTCATGAACAGATGTGATCCGTTATCTGAAACTCAACAGTGGATTTTTGAACATATTAATATGACTGTTTTAGAAAAATTTAATAGCAAGGCCAGTTCCTAGGAAAAAAAGAAAGTGAACTCACCGAGTTACGTACAGACTGCAGACTACCTTTTCGCCAGCATCTGGGTAGAAGGTATCAGGAATTATATTTCCTAGATCCAGGAAACCTGTTCTGAGGATTAAGAAAATGCCACAGCAAGAGTCAACAGGCTGTCCTCGTGGATGTACAGTATCTGAAGAACTTGGCCAAGAGCCTCACCGGATGCTGCTGAGAACTTCAGGCTGAAAATTCCCTTGCTGGTCGAGGGAAAAAAAAATGTTTTAAAACTGTTTAAGAGTACTCCAAGATAATAAAGTAAAACAAAACTCTAAAGTTTCTCAGGTCAGATCCTGCTGTAGTGAGTAGCTCAGAACAGACCCTGTAATTTGGGATGGGTATATGGTGTACATGATGGCTACAGGAACCTGAAGAAATCCAAGGTTTTAGAAATAAACATGCTGGTACAAGAATATGATGACCCAGCACTCCCTAGACAAGATATATTCTCTCTTGACATGCTCTTAATAAAAGGTTGGGTTAAGCAGGTTTAACCCTCAGAACTGCTGCAAGTAATTTTAAATACCTCCCTTTTACTTTCCATTCATTAATAAAATAGGAATGGTAGAAATCTTAGGGTCTAGAATTACACTGTAGTGAAGCATGAAATAAACTGTAAAGTTTTGCCCTCACATTTCCCCCCCTCAGGAAAAAAAAAAAAAAAAAAAGCAATTAGATTTCTATACGTGATATATTTAGCAATTATGTTTCAAATCCCATTGTCACAGATGGTGAGATTTTTTTTTTCCAATGATAAATATAACAGCAGCAGCTGCAGCATAATGGAAAGCTTGTGAACTAGCTATCTTTTCTAAAGGTAGAATCCTTACCAAAGTACAAATTAAATTGAAATAAGCTGGGGAAAAAAACCACATCAGAATAGTAGGAAATAATTGCATACTGCATGCTGAACTAGGTTACTCAAATTAACTTTGGTACACTGCCATCACCTGGAAGTGGGTTGACTCCCTGCAGTGCAGCTTGCAAGGTCCTGCGGAGATCTTGCAGTGCTCTTGATGGATAGGAGTGGAAAGGGAAAGTGACATGAAGCTGGTTGGGTGGTTTCTGAGATTTTGATATCTGTGATGGAAATCACATGAACTTCACAGAGTTAGCAAGTGGATGGAATTTTAGATCTCATGACAGAGGAAACAAGAAGTGCCAAAAAGTTAAATGTTACAATATTATGGTACTTTAAGGCACAGGCACAATTCAGGGTAAGAGACTTCTGTCACACTGATGATCATTGTGCCCATGGCCATCAAGCTGTTCACAGGAGAGGCCTCTAAAGCTTGTCTGGGGGGGCTTTGGTTCTCAGCAGAAATCAGGTAGTACTGATGTGTGGAACATTTGGAATTTTTCAAGGTATAAATTTATTTCAAGTAAGTACATGGCTTGCTTTTACTGGAAAGATGAATTTACAGATGAAACACCATAAATGCAGATGGATCACATCCTCTGAGAGGTGGCTGTAATAGTGCTTTCAGGTTCCAAAAATATCATATGTAATTAAGTCACTCCTCCTGATTACTGGAGAGGTGGCTGACTAACCAAAATACTGATGTGCAATCTACTCTGTTTTAAGGGAGTGGGGCAACTGTGTTTTGTTTATTGCTCCGTAAGCTGTTTATGCACAAAGAGCATTGATTTCATCCAGAGGATGGGTCTAGTACCAATAACTAGTTGTATATTAAAACACAAAATTGTAGTCACAGTAACTTTTTAGGAGAGGAGTGAGATCCTGTGGTATTCAGGATACATGCACTTGGAAAACTCTGAAATGCATCCACACATCAAGCTATTGCTGCAATTTAGTGAAGAGATCTGTCAAATAAGACAACAAAGATGTGTTTATAGAGTTAGACTTCTCATTTTATGATTTTAAAACAAGTGAGCTTGTTCAGGTATTGTTTAAATTTAATTTGATGACATGGTGCACTCAGGAATGGAAGCAATAAGGCTACTGTATGAGGATACTTCAGATTTGTTTAGCTGTCAGGCAGAACTGTAGACAGAACCAGACCAGGCACTGCAGACTGTATTCTTTCTCAGGTGCACTGCCTGCAGCATCATTTACTTGCAGCCTGAACTTGAAAAAAGAGGGTTTGGAAAAAGAAGAAAATAGGTGCCTAAAATCTAAGTTCGTTGATCGTAACTGGCCCCAAACTGTCAAAAGCCCTGGAAGCAACACTATCAAAATAGAGAAGCAAAGGAGAACTGCTTAACCATCTAAGCAGTTTATATTATGCATGGAATGGTAGGGTTATGTCATTCAGTGTCTGACTGCATCTCAGTGGTCTGATTTTGAAATGACTGGTGGGAGCTATGCTGCAATTAGGGCAAAGAACTTCTGTGCCTTTTACGTCCCTCTTTGAGCAGTATTCAACAGCATCTTAGAGTGCCAAAGAAAATTTTCCTCTTACTCAGAATGACACTAATTTTAAGCTCTGGAAATCCTTGTCAGAAAACAAACCACATAATTAATATTCAGATGTTCTGGGGGAAAAATACAATGTTTTTAGGTTTTTTAGGCAAAACACCATAAAAATATATTGGAGTTTGTTGTGGGTCAGTAGTGAGCAACTGTTAATCAATCTGGAAATAAAAAGATTAAATTAAGGTCCATATCTTGAGGAAAGTCCACTGTGACCAGTGAAAAGAGGTAGATGGAAAAGTTTGTTTTCACTTCATGGGCTGACCTTTCAAATATCTAGTATAACCAGAACTGAACAGAAGACAAATGACAGGACTTTAATAAGACTTCTAGTGAAGACTGTATCTTTAGCTTAAGCAAATTTCTCTGTTTAAAAAAATGGAGACAATAAAAGCTAGTGTGTGGCTTCATCACAGACAGCTGTAGTCCTTCTAGTAGGGGTACAAGGTGACTCTAGAGACAATGTGCTCAGAGCTGCACTCCTGTAACACTTGGGAAGGCAGATTCACAAAACTTGCTAAGCACAGGAATCCTTTCCAACAGAAAGTTTTATGTATAATAAATTATCATCCTTACATCTAAACTAAATTCTGTCTTCATTGTTCTCCAAAGCATTCCACTGATAAGTTTTTCATTACTAATTTAACATTCAGAATTTCTTTAAGTCTTCCTACAACCATCTTTTTTCCACTCAACAAACATCTGAACAACGTGATAGAATGGACAGATCTATCTTCCTCTCATATTTCACCAGGAGCTTTTAGCTTTAATATGCATTTTTCCAAAAGGCTATGAAGTTTCTTCTAGGCTATTTTTCTTATACCATAGTTCTGAATATATTTCTCATCATTTCAGTGGCACTGTACTAATCTGCCCCATCTGAAGACTTGCTTCAGGTGGTTTTTTTAATTAATTAATTTATGGCTGAGAGGGCTTTAATCAACATGACTGAAAAGAGGATCTTTGTATCTCAAGAGTTCAGCAACCCTAAACGTTTTTCATTCAATGTTATCTGACTCTTTTTTGTAGCCAGCAAGCTACTACCAAAGGAGAGAGGAACTGGAAAAGCAGAAAAAAAACCAAGTGCAACTAAAATGCTAAAATCACGTTTCCCTGTGTATATTCAAAAATCTAAACAGAAGCCTTGGGGGAGAGGGCTTAAAAGAGAGGGAAGGAGCTGGGGGAGAGCAGCCTTGTTGCAGATGCATAGCAAGACTTCAGTGTTCATTTAGCACAGTCTTGTTTCAGAAAAAATGAGATTGCTTTAGAACAAATGTTTCTTCGACATTATGGATTTTTTATTGGTATAATGCATACTCCCTAGGTCTGTGGCTGCTGAGCTAGGGCTTCCTCATGATAAAGACAGACTAAGCTTGAAAGGAAGTTGGCAAGCACTTAAAACCTTTGATTACTGGCAATATACCAGACATCAGTGCCTTCATGACCTCAGAGAAAGGGAGTGCCACAGATGATCATAAAATAAATTTATATAAATAGCATAACCAAATTAATTTGATAAGTTTCACCTCTATAAGATGTAATCATTGTTTAAAAAAAAAAAAGTCATCATAATCTGAATTCATTTGCATTTTTACTGATAACTTTTTCAAAGGACTGAGTAGGACCCTTTTAACCCACTCATACAGAGTGGGGATGGAGCATTTTAGGAAGACACTATTGGGGAGCTTTCAGTGTAGCTGCCATCAGGGCTTTATCCATTTTCTGTTTAAAGAGTATCACTCTTTAATGCTGTTAACCCAGCATTTTTCAAGAGAACACAAGATGTAAATTAAAAAAAGAATACGATAATGAATTTATATATATATATCAAGGTTGTTAGGGAAGCCATTTCAAAACCCTTGAAAACAAAAAAAGCTGATCAGAAGTAGCTTTCGTAGCTGATATTAGGTGTATAAGTTCTGTTTAACTGTCTCCTGGTCAATATATCCTCTTAGAAAGAACACAAGTATCAAAAGCTTTTAAAGATCCTGCCCTGTTTGAAGGAAAGTTTTGAAAGACTTTTAAAAATAATCAGAAATAAGCCAAAGGGCAACAAAAAAAAATTCTGTAAGGAAAAATACTTGGCTATTATGTCTAGTGTACTTAGAGTGTTCGCTAGAATTCTCATTCTAAAATAGTATTCAGTGACTGGAAAATTTTCGGTGGATAAGCAATATAGCTTATTAATTCTTCAGTGTATAGTGCTATATGGATAGGATTTTTACTATTAAAATTATTAAATTTTAGTGAATTTTTGGAGTTTGCTGACAGGATGGTTTTTTAGTGATGTAATAGAATCACAGAATGGCTTAGATTGGAAGAGACTTCAGAGATCACCTACTCCAACCTCCCTGCCATGGGCAGGGACACTTCTCATCTAGACCAGGTTGCTCAAAGCCTCATCCAACATGGCCTTGAACACCTCCAGGAGGGGGCAGTCACAGCTTCTCTGGGCAATCTGTTCTAGAGACTCACCACTCTTGCACTAAATACCTAAACCTGTCTTGATGTTGCCTGTAATCTCAGATTTCCTTGTTATAATGCTGAGTACACTGGGCTGAAGAAAATCTGAAGAGAGGAGGAAAAAAACAAACTAACAGTGAGAGAGTTTAGATAGAGATGATCAGAAAAATACATCAGATGTCCTGAAAGCTTCAGCAGCATTCAGAAAATACATTTTCTGTGTGCAACAGCTTTCTAATCTTTCAGTCTATCATTAATATCCATGATACTACCCTTGAAGCAGGACTTCTTAAAAAAATGGGCTATCGTTTGGCAAAGTAGATGGACAGTGTGGTCCCAGAGAAGAAAATCTCTTTCTAGGAGCAGTTCCTGAAGAAATTGCCTTCAAACATTTCAGTCTTGGCTATTTATAAGGCTCTCATTATCTTAATATTTTTGTCTTTTTATACTGGACCTGGTAGTGCAGTAGGTGCTTCAATGGCCCTTATGAGAATAATGCAGAAAACAAGGGAACAAAGAGGAGATGATTTAAAACAATAAGAATTTGTGATTACATAAGGCCTCTTGTTGATTATACACAGAGAAAACTTTTTCTTTTGTGTGGCAATTGTGGTAGATGCCTGGCTCCAGGGAATATATGAATGAGAAGTTGCTATGTAAAGTGAGACAGTAGGAAAGCTCAAAATCATCAGAAGATGCAGAAGCCATGATGACCCATTTCTGACAAGCAGAAGAATCAGGTGTTGAGGCGATATCATGGACAGTGTAAGGGATGGAAGGGGAGCTGCAGTGAGGAGATCTGGTAAGTGGTACTACCTAACAAACATAAAGATAGAGAAAAGGAAAACTTGGTCCTCATTAACCTTAGCCCTCATTAACATTGGCAATATCCCTAACCCTTCATCAAAGTATTAGTTGATTTAATTAAGTCAATCTTTCACCTTTTCCACATAAATGACTCAAACTGGAAGGAATCACAGCCCAAGCAAATTTCTGTTGATCATTTGAAGCACTGGGTTGGCACAAAACACCACTAGACACTTCAGCCAACAACCCCAGCTGGCATCAGAACTAAAACAGTGGTATCAGCCTGGAAGATCTGTAGGCCCCTGGCATCCCTCAGTGAAAAGGTTTCACAAGCCTAAAGGAGTGATTGATGGTAATGATTCTAGATTAAGAAGATCAGGAGTCATGAGCTTGCATAGAGGTTAAAGGCCAACTGGTGAGATTAGGAGATGGCAGTTAAATTGAGAAAGGAAGGGGGAAATAAGTGCTTAAAGGGCAGGGACAAAACTCTGGATGCAAAGGAGGAAGGGCAGAAAGGTCAGCCATGGTAAATTTGGATGCCTCTTCATACCAGAGTTTTTGGTTTTATTTCCATAACAAATATTCAGGGATTGAGAGGCAATCAGTTCCATGCCTTCCTGCAAAGGACTTGTATTTAGATAAAGAGAATAGCATAACCTGTAGTGTATTGAGCAAAGCTTTGCTGGACACCAAGCCAGTATTTCCACCAAAGGTATGTATGTGCATTCCTGAGGATACTTTTTCAGTAGCATGTAAAAGCAGAGCGTTATGGTCCCTTTTTTACCTCAGATTAATATTTTGCTTCCTCTCTAGCTTTTTTTGAAAGAGGAAAGGCATTTAGCTACACTTTCAATGAAATGTGAACACAAATCAGTACAAAGTAGCCCTGCCTACTCCCTCTGTGGATCAAGACAATGGGTGTTTCTCCTGAAGTGTAACAACAGCTCTTAAAAAAAAAATTAAAAAAAAAAAATTAAAAAATCAATGTAGCTCTGCATTCATGACTCATTCATTGCAGCATTCACCTTTTTTATCCATTTAAGTTATTTTCTTTTTTCTTTTCCTGGTGTTTCTTCTCTTCTGCTGGCTCCCTTCTGCAGGGTTCTGCCAGAATGCTGGTCTTCCTTTCTTCACTCCATTTTGGTTTGTACCAAGACATATTTCTGTTGTTGCAGATCCCATCCTTAAGGTAAGGGTCACTAAAGCTGCTTTGATCTTGCCTTTTAAGAGCCACAAACCTTCTGCCTCAGGCACTTTACTTGCTGCACTTTGTGCTAGCAGAGGGGTGGGAAGGAGAAAGGCACCTGAGAACAAAGTTCTGTCCTTAAGAGTCAGACTCCCTGCAGATTTTCTCCATGGAAGAGTTTTATCTCATCGCAGAGTCAGACAAACATCTTTGAGGGAGAAAATTGCATTGGTAATGTTTCTCACTCATCTTCAAAATTCAGTGCTATCCAGAGAATGGGATATGTAAGAACACAAGTATCTTATGCAGTGGGTATGTTTTTTACAAATGTTCAGAAAATGAACTTAACGTGCTAAGCAGGTTTTAACTTGTAATTATCCTCATTGAGCTAATATACATACAGGAAACTGAGCTAGAATTATATTAAAATGTGGTTTGTAGAAGCCAGCAAGGATTTAGAGCAAATTTATCTGAAAGCATTATTTCAAATCTGATATGGATGTGTAATCTCTCATGAATGCATAGTACGGGTTAATGTCTAGTCACTCTGTAGAGACTCAGAGGGGCGTTTTGTAAAAAAACTCAAAAGAAAGATTGTCCAACACTCAGATCTTCTGCTTTCAGGTGTATAGGGCTCCAGTTTATTCCCCAGTAAGTTAAGAAAGCTAATATATAAAAAAGGCCTTATGATTCTCATTATCAAAGCTGCGTTTGCAGAGATGGCAGTAAAACACCACCTTTTCTTTCCTATTACCAGAGAAACCTTTTGTTTGTTTTCTATTTTTTTCTGTACACCTCCAGAGTAACTTATTTGTAACCAGAGCACACAGAAAGAAGCTGTATCCTCTCCCTTCACTATAAAAGTTCCTAGGTAATAAGAGTACCACTGTGGGCTGTACAAATGAGCTGTTGAAAGGATTGTCAGCCAAGGAAGAGCGATTTCATACAGAAGAAAACTAAACCCACCTAAACTTTGTTTTCCTTTATTCCTGTATTATCAGCCTCCAAATTGCAGCCACTGCTCTACATCTAAATCTATCATAATTTGTCTACATCTGGAAGGATAATGATGCTTCATCAGGGTTCTCCTGCCAGTTTTCCATACAAGTCTGCACCATGGCTATATACATCTGATCTTTGGGGCTGCAAGTCATTCTCCACAGTTGCTGTCACTGCAGTGGGTACATTCCTTCTGACCTTGGCCTGACCTCTAGTTTTCCACTTCAAACTCTATTGGCCAAAGTAGCTTGGTACTGAGCAGCTCTTCAGATGATCTGATCCGTTGCACAACTCTTAATGCTTCCCAGCAGTCTGGCCCACATAAACACACACAAGGCTTATCCAGCATTAGGTGGAAAACAGAAAATGGTGATCCCTTCTGAGCCCCTGAGGTGCTTTTGTTTACCAACTTGCCTTTTTTTCTGATGGCCAGTGGGTTTTCCAGGCATCTCTATGAATAAGCACCCTTTCCTGCAGGTATCCTGCAAAATAGCCATTTCTCTCACTTTTCTGAGAGTCTGGAATTACAGCCTTCACTTGCTGTTAAGCAACATTCAGGACAAAACACTCCCTGGTTATTCAGCTATGATAAACTATTTTTAAAGGGCCAAGAAGAGCTGGAGACAACTTTGTGTAATCCTTATCCAATGTGATAGTAGGCAAGGCAGCCAGTGATGAGCTGAGCTGACAGGCAGCTAGTAAAGCTCAATCAGCAAATAAGAAGGAGTTGTCTAGTTTTCTGAGAATCAAGGTGAAAAAATTTTATTGTTGTAATTTAGGATATATAGCTCTCAGAAAAAAAATGGGGAAAATATCTTCAGGTATGTGCATTGAAGTATTATACAATAGATTACAATTACTAATATATATATTATAATAAGTAAAAGGAAAACATACACTTCTGTACTGTCTAGTTGGCTTAGGTGTTATTAAACAACAGCTGTAGAAACTTTGACCAACTTACTGATATATCAGTGTTCAAGACATGCTTAAAGGATCTACAGAGAGCACATGCCTGTAAATTACTAGACTGTAATTAAGAAGCTGAATTACAGAATAAAAACTGTACACCTGTCCTATTTTATATTCTGATGTATCGTGACAGAATGAAAAGTAAAAGATTGCTGAAGTACAATTAAAAAAAAATTTACGATGATCTGAGTGAATAAATACCTCTCAGAAGCTACAGCATTAATGTTTCCATTTGTTGTACACCTACTGCTACTACAATAACCTGCTCTGTCTGGTGGGTAAAGGGCCAGCCCAGCCCAGAGACCTGCAGGGCTGCCCAGGGCCATTACCACAGCCCCAGCCCCACCAGCCCTGCAATAACAGCAGAGAGAGAAACAGAGTCAGCTTCTCCAGCAAAGAGCTCTGTCAGCTCTGGCAGTATGAAAACTCGTACCTGGAATGGCCACTTAAATGAGGCTAATGCAGAAGTGAGTACAAAACAGCTCCACATGCAAGAGCTGCCAAGAGAGGAGGAAGCAGAGGAGCCGTCAGCAACGACTCCACATGGGAGGAAAAAAAACAAACAAACCAACAAACTCCACACTAGAAATTCGCGGTACCTCTGGTACCTCTGGTACTGTCTACAACTGCTAAGATACAAAATACACCATCTTCCTAAGCAGGGTTCCTTTTTAAATTTGTGTCTCTTTATTACTGCATTTTATGCATAACAATGCACTTCAGTTTTTCAGCACTCTATCTCTACCATAAAATTTCTATCCTAAAAGAGTTGGTTACATTCATCTCTGACATCCACTGCATATGGCAGACCTGTGGTAGGATTTAGCTGGACACATTCTAATTTTTATTTGTTCAGGCAGCTTTCTGAGGGAATAGTTAAAGTGAACATTGCTTATCAGGAATTCTGAAGGTCAAAAGTAGGAAAAATAAGAAAACTATCAGTATACACAGAAAATATGAAAATGACTGCCTTGTCTAGAGAGCTTAAAAGGGTGCTGTATTCAAATGCAAACTGAAGGCATCCCCAGCTGCAAAAAATAAAAAAACCAAAACAAAACAACAAAAACCCTGTTACTTGTCACCTAAAATGTTTGGGACTAAGTCTTTATAGGCAGTTTGGTAAATATCATCCCAGAATGATAAACTGAAATGGTGATTACAGCAACAAAACAAAATACAAGTCTGGGGGATTTTATGAATAACAAAAACTTCTATCAAATCCCTGATGAGGCTGGAGACATTAATATTACAGGCACTACCCTTGGCAGGGGAACAACTTGGAAGAGATAAAAATTATTGTTATTATTATAAGAACAATAAAGTGCTTTAGAACAATTAGGCATTAGTTTTAATGTCACCCAAAGTGGAACAACAGCAGAACAACAAAGGATTCTGCGATCTGCATCACTTAAAGCTCCCAGCCTGAGGAAAGCACAGCACATAAAGAAACCCAAAAACCCTATGTGAATTCTGTATCAATTATCTAATTACCTTTGATAACATCAGGTGCAAACCTTCAAGGAAAAAGCTTTAAAGAGGTTTGGCACTGTAAGGACATACCAGGTGAACAGGAATGTCTGAAGTGGGGAGAAAAGAAAGGAGAAGAGGTTGCACCTTGTTGTGAAATGAGTGGCTTGTCCAGGGTCTCAGGGACAAGGGACAGGCAGGAGTTATGCAGCAGTTTCTAGAACACATTTATTGTCTTGGAGCACAGTGTTTCAGCATGGCAGGCAAGACAAGGAGGCTTTGGCAGAAGCAGAAACACGTTTTTCTTCAAGGCTGACGTGTGCCACGTATTTTCCTGCCTGTCTGGAATCAGGAGCATCCAGTCCTAGCTCCTACCTCCTTGCCTCCCTCCTCTGCAAAGCCTACAGGTGGGGAAAGGTGAGGGTAGTTTGTGATCCTCCTGGTTGGGTGGCTCCTTGAACAGGAGGGAGACTACTCTGGAAGAGAAGGTCAGTGGCAGACACAAGATTTCAGCCTTTGGATACTGCTCCATATTTGCAGGAATGAAACACTTGCAGAGTGCAGCCACACAGAGCCTGAATTTCCATCGCTAGATTTCCATCAGCCTCTGACACCACCAGCTCATGCACTAGTTCTGTGCAGTTGCTGCCTGTCACCTCAATGGTAGCACTTGAATCCCTGCTTCCCTGACTGGGGATTCCCTGCACCAGTTGGAGATGTGCCACCTGTCTGCACAGCCAATAATGCTGTGAGCTCTGATCCACAAACTGCTCCAGCTGGGTGGGAAGGAGAGGCATCCTCCTTGGGTGTGAAGGAGGAGTGGAGTGACCTCTTCAGCTGGAGGCTTTGAGTAGAGGAAGCAGAAGAGGGTGTTTGGTGGGATGTTTGTGTTTGGATTACTCTAGTTAGACTCTTTTGGCATTGAGAAAAGTGGGGAAAAAAACAGAGGTCTTGTTGGTTGGTTGTTTTTTTTCTCTGCTGAAGGGATTCTTAAGTGACCTTTACCACTGTCATAATTAAATGTGTCTCTTGATTTGGAACTAATAAGCTCCTGCTTTAAGGAAATGCCAGGGTAAACTTGTTCTGGCAGGGGGAAGTGTAACTGATAGAAGAAAAGTAGCTCTCGGCAGGCAGACAAGCAGGGAGAGCTGAGGAAGCAGAGCCAGCTGACTAGCCCCAGTGGTGGTACCTACAAGCTAGTAAGTCACAGCCCTTTACCAGTGAGGTTGATTCGGTAGCTACTGCCTGAATTAGTAGAAGGTGGACATTATATTCAGATTAATGGATTATCCTGATCTCCTCAGTGCTTCCCAGAATCCAAATAGAAAGCAAGTTGCCAGTTATCAGAGGGCATCCTCCTTCTGTGGTACCTCCTTAGGCCAACCCACACACTTCAAGTGACCCAGGAGGGTCCATGTTGGCACCAGCAACACCACCAGGACAGAGTTTCAGTCGTCCGGGGGGAATGGCTGTCACCTGCACAGTTCCATATCTACCATTTTCTCACCAATCTCATACAGGAACAGACCCCACCCCAAAGGGTATATAAAGCCTACACAAATTCAATCTCAGGGCTTTTTTGAGTTGTGGCTCCACCATTTTCATACCAAGAAACCTGCAGTTGCAGCCCTCTGAGAAGCTATGACCCTGATTCTCCAAGCACTGGGACACACAACTGAAAGGAGACCATGCCATCCCAAAATCAGGTCAGTGACTAAGCTATTTGGTGTTGGCAAGTCAAGTGTTGGTACCACAAGGGAGCTTAAGAAGGCATTTGCAGATGTTGCTTAGACCTCAGAGCAAGAACTCTTGTTTTGTCTCTGAAATAGCAGCTAGGATGAGGATGAAAAGGTGGGGAGATAGGGATGGGTGGGAAGACAAAATTGCAGTGTGATGCACAAAGAATGCAGATGGATTTTATGCTCCTGAAAGTTTATTAACATGGTAGCAGTAAGGCACAGGAGCAAACTGGCACACAGGTCTTGAATAACCATGGACATAAGACTATAAAAATTTATGGCAGGCTGCAATTGATGGTTTATTTCTTTTAAACAGCACACTCCAAAACTAAGCTCTGTGGCCCTGCCCTTTCAGGAGCTGAGCTCTAGCCTGCTTCTCAAGGCTCTTGCTCAAGAAATCGCAGCTCACTGCTGTCTACATGCTGGCCACTTGGGAAGGATAATGGTGTAACATGTGCTTGCTGAGCAAATGCAAAATGGCATTGCTTTCTGTCCCTGGCTGCCAGCATGCCCAGTGTTATTTGTATTGCTGCTGTGCTTGTTACAATTTCTGCTAAAGTAAGGAGACACTTTTTTTTCCTTTTTTTTTTTTTGCTCTGTAGGCAATCCTTGCAGTCGCTGAGGCTGATAGGCAACCTGGCATGGCTGAGGTGAGTTACAGATGGAAAAAAGACAGCTTGATGTGTATTGCTGGGCAGTGCATCGAGCAGAATGTGATGCTGTGTGGCAGGTTAGCAAATATTTTTCATGTAATTAAGCACGTGTGTGTAATTACGAGTTTAGTGCTTTGCAAAAGCTCAGAGTACATCATCCTGCCTCTTCCCTCTTTCTAACATAGCTCTTCCATCAAAAAATGCAAAGTTCTTGAAGAGCAAATACTCATTTCGGAGCCACTACACTCCAGCTTCCCCTTAAATGAGAAGGAAAAGCAAAAAGTGTCATGTCATCTGTGCTAGCTACTTTTGGTATAAAGGATGTCCCTGAACTTTTGTTCCATACAAAAAATCTTTTTCTTGCATCAGTTTTTCTTCTGACCCATTACTGAGATCTTCTTCAGCTATGTCACTCTCTAAAAGCTGTGGTGATTCTTAAGGACTGTCTAGCCATGAAAAAGGTCTATAATATTTTCAGTTCACCTGAAAGCATCCATCAGAATAAATCTGGAGGAAAATACCTTTCAAAACACATACTTGAAGGAAGGTAAACTAAACATTTTTCTCACTTGCCTGCCACAATATTCTTCACTTGGTGCCTGAGCACAGTGGTTGGCATGTGTAAATATTGCAGCTCATTTTTTTAAAAAGCATAAGTGTTGTATCAGTAATAAAGAAAACAGTTTGCATCTCAGATGAAGAGGCAACAATATACCACAAAACAGAAGAGCAGCAATTTACAGACAATTTAACAGCCATTTAAGTTTTTTTAATGTCAGTATGTGTATACATTTAGAGCTTACATCTCTATTTTTAATTAAGGCTTTTGTCTGTGTGCTAAGTAATTTTCTTAAAAGTTTACTTAAAAAGGATTAGATTTTGGCCTTCTTGTGTATTTGAATTTGAATTCTTCCAAAAGCAGTACTGATTCAGATCTCTTTTTTTTTATAGCATGTGGCATGTCAGGCATGTTTAGCTCCTTGTGGAGTTTTTTAGGTTTTGTGAGGCTTGTTTTGTTTTTTTCAGTTGGTTGTTCAGTTTCATAATAAATTGTAGTCTTTATTAATCTTCCTGGAGATGGTGGACATAAGCTCGTAAGTGTTCTGCTTTTGAGCAAGGTAGGAAATCTAAACTCTTTGCCTTTGGTCATCTTAGACCATTCACCAAACAGGAACATTTTCAGCTAGAACAGATTTTTTTAAAAAAGGAAAAAAAAAAAATCATGACCTTATTGATCAGCTGCAATAGAAAGCCTCCCTGCACCACCTTTTTTACATATAGAGAAAACATACGTAAAGAACATATAGAGGTAAATGACAAGTGAGGGAAGGAGGTGCAAGAAAGAGCTCCTTGAATGTGTAGCCCTGAGGCAGACTCTTGTAGTCCCTTGGTCTTGTGTCCCCTGAGCAGAGTGAACTGGGAGCTTTGTACTGACTCATCAGAGTGCATCTGGGCCCAGACCTGTGTTTCAGGACTCTCTTTAGCCTTTATTGTTTGTAATGGCATCAGCTGTGTGCAAAGAGCAACTGTGAGCTTCCTTGCATGGAGATGTCCCTGTGAACCAAGCCAAAGCCCAGCAAAGATTTTTGGGCTCTGCAGCACCAGGCAGTTTGTGAATCTGCAGCTGTTCACATGGTGGGGCAAGGAATCTGCTATTTCTTGATGAAATACAGCGAGAATACAAGGAGAGTACCTATCAGGGAGTGGCTTCTCTCACACAAGATGGGGCTGGTGGAGAATGGGAATAGGAAATTGTTGCATGGTTCAGTGTCACACATAAAAGAAAGTGACAGTAATGTTTGGGTTGTGCAAACCAAAAATGTTACTTTGTATGAATGGCTGAGACAAGGGGGGCTTTGCTGCCTGCACAAGCAACTTTCATAAAAGATAAAATTTTCTAGGTGGTTGGGTGGTTCTTTCTGTTTTTTATAAATGAAGAACATGTTCACCATGGAAGGAAATGTTAACACCACCTGCTTTTGAAAAGGCCACAGGATACTCTGTTGTCCCAGCAGAGAGGCCGAGGGGGAGGTGACAAACTCAAGTGTGGGTGCCAGGGCTTCCCAGAGGTGCAGGCTCAGCTCTGGAGACAGTGGGCCCAGAAGGTTGTCCCCACCTCCCCACTGGGGAAGGCTGCTCTAACTCCCTTGCAGGTCATGCCACCACCCACTGTGTTGAAGCACATCCTCACAGGCCATGGTGACATTAATTAAATATAGACAAGCTCCCCAAATGAACCTTCTGAGTGACCAAATATGCAAAAGAAAGGCATTTACTTCATAAGCTACATAGCCACCTATCTGCAGCAACTATGCTATGTCCAGTAATCCAGGCAGCATATATATAACCTTCCAGTACCTGAAGGCTTCACCTAGTTGCAGTCTTACTTGTGGTAGCAATGCCTCAGAAGAAATTGCCCAAACCTTTTGGCTGGGTCAGGGCCCTTGGCTCCCACTGCCTCAGCAACAGGAGTCCTTCTTGCTGACAAAGCTAGTCAAGTCCAGAGAAGGTCACTGAAGACCTTTAGAAAAGCTGGGAGGCTTTATCCTCAAAGAAAGATGAAGAGGCACAACTCTGAAGCTGGAAAGACAAAACAGTTTGCCAGTGGCAAGTATCCAAAATTCACCAGTTCACCTCATGAAGTATATTCTTAATGTGTTTGCATTGACTTTAGTGGTATTTCAACTCTCAGTGGGGTTTTTTGGGGGAGTGAAGGGTTTGGGAAGCAAGGATGGGAGATTGAGTTTTTCTTTCGTTGTCATGGCTAGAAGTTATTCATAAAGCTGCAGGGCTGGAGGCATTAAGTAAAACATGAGAGAGCTGCAAAAGCTTTGGCTTCTTTTCTGTGCTGTCTCACTCCAGCTCTTGGCAGAGCAGATGTAAAACATGGCACACTGCTTTTGGAGATGCTGCTTACAGTACCAGATCTGGGTTTGGCAGAGAGAGCTTAGTCCTACTGTTTATGGCAGGCTGAATTTGTGGGAACTGCTGGGCCCATTTACTGGATGCAGGCAGGACCATCCTCTGATTGGAAAGCTTTTAAAAAAATTACAGTTTTTGAAGCACCCTGTCTTGCTTAAGGCTGTATATGATTGCAGGAGTTTGCTCTTGACTGCTTCCAGCACTTGTGTAATGCTTCCTTAAACCTGTATAAACCACAACTGAACGTCTGAAGTAACTATTTTGAGAAGAAAAGCATTTTTACCCCCAGAAGGAGAAGAAAGACTCCTGGGGTTAACAGAGGGAATGAATGCACAGCAGCAAGCACAGCCTGGTTCACTGACCTGAAATGCTGCACTAGCCAAGGAACAAAAGCCTGACTCTGGTCTCCATTCCTTTGCCTCTCCCTAAAGAGTCTATGCCAAATAACCACACTAGACAAGAAAATAAAGAACAAAGAAAATTAAAAAAAAAAAAAAGATGCATATCCCTTCCTTCTGTCTTCAAAGATGTTAAAGTAGAAGGTACTAGATGGGCTGTGTATTGAGAATTCAGCCACATCTTTGGTACTGCAGCATCCTGTACTCCCCATGCATACCAAACACATAGGTGATTCTGAATGCAGGAAACATTTTCTTCAAAACAAAAATGCTTTAAAATACCTGCTGAACATCCTTGGTGTTAAAATTGCATTACTAAGAAGATAAGAATTTGAAAAATAATTATAAAAGCACATTTGTTACAAAGGAGAAATAGAGCACAGATAAGAATGAACACTGCTAAACATCTTAACATGGAAATAAACAGTTTTAACTTTTCTTTATGCTTTATCTTCCTACCTGTTGCTCAGCTTTTCATGTCTGTCTGTAATGTACATTGCTCCTGTCACTCTAGCATTTTCCAGGGTCTTTAAGAAGTCAGTAGCTAATAGTTTAATTTTTCTCTTCAGGGAACAGTTAAATCCCATCAGGGCCTATTGCTGTCTTAATTATGGAAAAGCCAATACACTTACATAGCTTCAGGCAGTGTGAAAGAACGTAAAGCACAGACCCAGCACAAGCCTTAGTACCTTGGTTCTTAAATGATGAGTTAGGTATGTGTAACTTTGTGATAACACAGTTATCATAAAGTCACTACCCCATAATCCCTGAGGAAAGGGGAGGGCAATTGAGGCCAGGCATGAAAGGCCTCAATTGTACTATATAGCCCTTTTATTACTTTTCCTCCCAGCAGACCTGGGTAGCATTCCTAGTCTCCAGTTATTTGTAATGACCTTTCACATAGCTTATTGCTAGAAGACTCAGTTAGTTAACCAAGAAAACTTCAGATGAGACAAAACTTTGGAATTCAAAATGCAGTCTATAGAAGAAGCTGCAGAAGAGCACGGGTGTTTTGGCATGCAAAATGCTTCAGCACATGCTTTGATCAGCTCTGAAGAAAACAGCAGGATGAGAACTGGTTTAGTTGTGCTAGGCAGGTGAAGGAGGAAAATAAGCAACAACCCATGGCTGCTGCACCCTGTTTCCCATCAGGGAGTGCTAACCTTGGGTTTGGGCTGGATGGGCAGCCACAGAACCCGGGGAGAACCCACACGGCAGCAGTGTGGGCGGAGGAGTGCTAGGGTGAGCTCAGACAATGCAAACACTCCAGGAGCAACCTGCACAGGCAGTGAAGCCAACACACCTGGCTTGGCACAGCCAGCCAGCCACCTGGCATTCCTCTGCTACAGCAGCACTGGGGAAGTGAACAAAGGCACCCAGGCTTAGGCTCAGAAATTCTACCCAAGTTACCAGGTCAAGCAAACTGCAGGCAATAATTAGATATTAGGCAGGTTTACTCATCATGGAACTTGACGTGAAATGGTAATCCAAAGTATAACAGAGTATGACATGTCAGGAACACTTGTGGCAACTTTCGCCAGGCTGCAAAACCCAGGCATTTTAGATTAATTTTTAGGCATTGCTAACTTGAAAAACATAGCATGTGAGTCTACTGGTTTGGATTGGACTGAAACTTATGTACTTACTTTATGTAAGTACATAAAATACTTACACGTTGCAGCCACTTGCAATTTACAGAAGATATCTACAAGCTGCTGCCACTTATCAGTGGAGGCCTTGGTTGTGCAAAGCAAGAGAATGCGTCACCTCTTAAAGGAATGCCTAGTGCAAATATTTTACACATCCAAATGCTAAGTGATACTGGAGGCAAATTGGACAAAAACTGCAATGTTTACCAGCTGCTGCTAAGGATGACACACCCTTAGGTTATAAAGTTGCACTTCAAGGGTGGGTATGCACAAGTTCTTCAAGCACAGCCAGTGTCTAAGAAAAGACTAACTGTGCTGTAAAGCATGCATGCTCTGAGCAGTGTTTACAAGCCAGCAGCACAAAGAAAGTGATTTTTAAAAAATCTTTTAACTCTGAAGAGTAAATCTTTAAAGCAGTGCAGCACACAAATCTCATTATTGTGAAAGCTGCTTAGGAACTTTAGTCCTTAGAGTCAACATACCACAATGCATTCAGAAGCACAATTTCAGAGAGTTACAAATGCTTCCAACAATTAGCTATTTTTATTTTTTTTAAAGGAAGAAGAGAAAAATAGGATTTAAAAGGAAAGAATTACAGAGGGGTTATATGTTAAGAAGGAGGTAATTGAAAGGGATTGAGAGGGGTACAGTAGGAAGTGGATGTAGTTCAAGCATTTGCAAGATTAGTTGAAGAAAAGTCTGGTAAAACTGGAAGGAGGAAACTAAATACTGGGACAAATTAATATAGTTTCTTTGACTTATTTGGAGCTGCATGGTTTAAATATATTCAGCACCTGGCCTATGGACCTTCAGAGTGATTGGTAAAAAATAGTGATTAAAGTTTATTAAAATGCAAGCAGAAAAAACAGCACATAGTATTTGATGCACCAAAGGTACTTATATTTTTCAGAGATTAAATACCTTGTTGATGGTTCTGAACAGGTGTATGAAGCACAAGTATTTCAGCCTAAGGGATCCTTGCTAATTAAGCAACTTAAAAGTAATGTAAGCTGTGACTTGCTATGCAAGCTGCTTTATTGAAACTGAAAATTGTCACAGGATTTATAACTGCTTTAGAGATTGATTGTGCATGTGAAACTCATTTTCAAATGTGTCCATAAAGAATCTGGATGAGATGAATATTAAAAGTGGGGAGGGGAAGCAGGTGGAGGTGATGAGGAAAGCTCTGGCATACAGATGATACTGAAGTAAGTGCAGATACACCTGAAATTCCTGCAGCTTTTTTGTATTTGTAGAAAATATACTGAAACTCCTGGGTAAGTTGATTGTGTGTGCATGCTTGAGGTCTCAACATATTCCAGGATTAAGAGACTGTAAGTACATATACCATCCTGTAGGTGCTCTAGCAACAGACTGGGCCAGTCTGTGCCAGGCCCTGAGCAAACATGGGGCAGAAATACTCAACAGTGTACAAAGCATAAAAGCAGCAGTGAGAGACAAATGAAGAGCTGAACCCTGTCAGCACAACAATACCCAGATTTTGTACTCCCTTGATGAGCAGCAGAGCTCCTAGGATCTTTTTTGAATTTTGCACATTGACATTTCAAAACCAGAAGGCAAAGGAATGGCTGTCCTGACATTAAGCAAAATTGTTTCTAAGATGCTGCTCATTTCATTTTCATTGCTTCAGTGAGCCAGTGCCATGTTCACAACACTGTCAGCATTGAGGAAGAATAGGCAAGCACTGAGAGTTTCACTGTCATAAAAATAAACACTGTCAGAAGGATACATAAAGTAATGTATTGAATTTGAAACATGACATCACAGGAGAATGAAGGAAACCAGGTGCATCTGCTAAGCATTTCTGGACAGATTGATCTACATAATGCTGTTCTTTAGATACATAACTATTTCAGAGGTCAGAAAGGACAGTGCTTCAGATCTGGGGTAACCAGCAATGGACACCAGGCTTTTATTATGTTAAAAGAAACAAAAGAAGTCCCATCTTTTCTACCTCAGTATAAAACTCATCAGAATGATCGTCCCCAGAACCCCCAAGCTGATAGAAAGCTCTGTGTGTGTTCAGATAGCTACATGAAAATTTGTCAGATTAATTTCTGGTACGTCTTTAGAATCCAGGTATCAGCACATTCAACCCAAGGACTGTTGTAATGAAGGCATGTGGTATTGTGAGAAGGTGAGGAACCTCAAAGCCATAAACTTGGATAGGCTGTGGATATTTGCTAAGGATGCCTCCAGTCAGAAATTCTTGAACCATGAGAGCTATTTACTGCATGCATCTGCCTATTCTTTGCCTTTCATGATTTAGTTGACATGGTGGTGTTGGGTTGACTCTTGGACTTGATGATCTTAGAGGTCTTTCCCAACTGTGACAATTTAGTGATAATACTGCAAGTTTAGAATCTGTATAATCTGCACAATAATTTCCCCTCTCCAGTCCCTCTCTGTCTCACCAAGCTGAGATCATGAAGACTAGAGATAACTCAAACTGCAGCTTTCACTGATAGTCCACAACCTGCTGAGCTACTTGAGGATGAATTTGAGAGACTAGTCCAAAAAAAGCAATGAAAATTTAGTAGCCTAATGTTCATTGCATATTATGGGGAATGATGACATCAGAGAGCATTCTGGTGTCCTCATATTGCTCCTGTACAGAGTTTGTGCAATATTTGAACTGAGTGAAGAAGCACAACAAACTGCAATAATCCCTAAAGCAAAAAATTCCAAAAGTACTGTCATCTCTCAGTAACTGTATTCTGTCCCACACCATCAAGCTTGTTTTGGTATCTTATTTAATGGGGGCCATCAGGAAGCCCATCACTTCTGGAAACACTTGAGCAAATCTAGTTCATCCATTATCTCTGAATTGAGCTGCATCACCAGCATCCAGGCAGAACCTGTCTGCCTGGTGCACAATGGTGCTGTGTGTCCTTGTAGGACTCTGAGATACAACCAAAAACATGGGCCATGATAGAAGAGAATCCCACTCCTGTGGTGAAGCCCAGTATGGTAGCAGGGAACCTTGGTGGACGAGCAATATGAATTGTGATGTACACTAACTTGGAATATTAAATAATATCATGTTACCACTCTGTGTGTATTTTTTACCTGTCAAAATGACATTTTATTACCTGTTTGTGGGTTCCTCCTACAATATTAATCACAAGACAGTGGGATTTGGTGCTTTCAGAGGACTGGCTATGAAATGCACAAGTACATCTATATGTGTTTCTGCTGCAGGTCCTTTCATACTACATCTAAGGAAATCTGTTTTCCCGGTTTTAACATGAGCTAAGACATAAGATGACTTCTCCAACATGGTGTGTAGATGTGAGACACATCAATTGACACACCACCACACATTTGAAGGGCAGGTAAATCTTAATTCAGGCAAAAGTCACAGTTGATCCTGATTTCTCAAATTAAATTTTAAAAATAAGTTTTGCACTATGGATTTTTTTTTAAGTGTGTTGGTATCAAGCCTTTATGAATAGCATTTCCTGCTTTAGTAATCAACTCACATACTAAAGGAAAACCGTATATGAGAAAGCTGCATCTTATTTGTTTGTAATACTACAAAGTTTTGAAGGTATCAGTAGAAGCCTTAAAATGAGAATTTTGACAACAAGTCCTGTACCAAATGCACTGAAAACCCTTTCGATATTTAAATAAAGGAGACTGTAAGGACATAATTAGAAAAACTTAGGGTGGGGTTAAAAAAACTTGCCTCGCCCACTACAAAAATGTCTGTGCTGTTCTCGGCCTGTGCTTTATGCACATATGAATAGATCTACAAGAGCAGGTATTTCTTGTTCTGCAAGTCATAAGTTGTCTTGTCTTCTAGTACATCATCAAGCATTAAAAAAAAAAAAAAAAAAAAGTATTTTTATAGAGCATTGATCTTAGAAGTCACAATACTTTGCCTCAGGATGCAAATGTGGTGCTTCCTGAGACACCCAGCATCTTGCATTATTGCATGCAAATTTAGTATTAATTAATGCTCTGGTTTTAGTACTGTGGTTCCATTCATCACTATTGTGATACACAGAACACGGATGTTGTGTATTCTTAATTCAATAAATGTGCTAGGTTATTTTTATTGGTCACCAGTTGTGTATCCACTGCTTCCCAATGGCAGCTCATCTTGATTTAAGCACCTCCCCAAGCTATCCTATGTCTCTGCAAACTGTTGGTGCTCTTCTGCTAGTGACCAGGAAAGCTGCATACTACAAAAGTGCACAGCTACAACTTCTCCTGAGATGTAACAGGCTTTTATGTAATAATCACATTTATTTTGTAGGTCTCCTCTGTTTTCTGGTCTTAATTTGATTGAACACTTTCTATACACATAATTTTGGCTTAGAAAAAGAAAAAAAAAAAAAGTGATTCTCCTGAGTAGCAACATCAAATTTAGAGTTGAGAAGACATTGGCTGTTAACTTTTACTCTAAAAACAATGGCAAAATCTTGTCTCTATTTAAATAAGTGGCAACGTTCCACTAATTTCAAGTGAAGATATTCACCTCTACTAAATACTTTATATCCTAAGGGCTCTATAAGTAGTTGCATAAATGTTACATAGTTAGACCACGAAAGAGAAACAACGCCCACTTACCTTTAGGAAAGGGAATTTCCTCACCTAAGGTAAGACTCTTTGCTGCCAGATTTCTGTGGGATGAGCTGACAAAGATAATCCAGCAGTTATGGAATATTCCGGGATTAATTAGACGTGGCCTAGATACACAGCAGAAAGCATCAGCATTGACCTAAATGCTGCAAGGAACGGTGCCTTCTTCTTTCAGTTAATCAGCCCTGACACCAAAGGCTTACCAGGGCAAGTCTGAAGACAGCATTTGGATAGAAGCCTGAAAGAGAGGAAAATTGTTACTTTTTTTTTATTCAAATTTTAAGTCTGCTTACTTAAATCCAAAGTGTATGGAAAAAATCTTTTGGCTTCTCATCTCTTGTTGGTTAAACAGAACTTAACCAGGTGTTTTAGGCAGTTAGCCAAGAGTCAACAAAAGCCCTTCTGTGGATCACCATGCTTTAACAGAATATGAAGTTTTCCTAGTGCTTCTGCAATAGGTAACCATCTGCAAACCACCATTTCATGGAAAAAAAGGAAAAGAAAAAACAAAACAAACAAAACAAAACAAAACAAAACAAAACAAAAACAAAAAACCCTCTGAAAAAACTAATCAATTACACAGATTCCATGATCATTTCCAGTTATATTTCAGTATGGCAAAGATGTTGATACTAAGTGAGTAACTGAATCAACTTCACTTTGGCCTAAAATTTACATTAACAGCTTTCATAACTCAAAAGGTTAGGGAATGGGAATAAGAATTAGAATAAATCAGTGATTCTTCAGTTTAATTTGAAATAACGTTAATTGAAATAGTCTTCTGCTCTATAAGCATGCTTTCCAAGTTGCAACCAGTGAAATAATTGTTTTAATGATGAAGCTCTAAATTAATCTTTTCCCATTTAGTCTGTAAACTTCAACTAACCCCTAAACCTAAACTATGTTGCTGAGTTTATCAAACTACTCAGAACAAAGATTTTGTTAAGCCCTTATTAAAACAGAAGTACAGTCTACAGATGTGCTTCATGCCAATTGTATGCACCCAGGAATTTTAGATTTGTGTGTGTGTGTGTGTAACTGGACTACTCAACCAACTAGTTTTTAAATTGTTGCAGTTATACTTTAGAAAAGGGGTTTGAATGGCAGTGAATTGAGAGATATGGAAACTGCAGTGTTTGAAGATGGATGAGATCCTGCCATTGTCACTATTACTTGTCACAGGTGACTAAAAAGCAACAGAGTTCAGCTTGACAAGATGATGACTTTATTACAGTTCTTAACCTTTATTTCAGTCTTTTTGACAGGTCTAGGAATTTTTTTCTATTCAATTGTTTTGGGGTGGGTTTTTTATTTGTTTTGGGTTTTGTTTGTTTTGGTTTGATTTATTGAACTTTCCATTTGTGAAAAGGGTGGAAAACATATTCCAATAATATTTTAAAAAATAAAATAAAATAAAATAAAATAAAATAAAATAAAATAAAATAAAATAAAATAAATCAGGTAGCATTATTTGTATGTAATGTTGGACCTGAGTAAAGATAAGATCTTCCACAAAATTATGCATCTGCATATTGTACTAAAGGCTGTATGAAAACTATTATATTATGTTTATATATAGTAAAAGCCTTGAATGGGTGTAATGCTGTGATCCAACAGCTGCTATTGCCTATGATTCCACAAGCAATTCCCACAAAACCTGCCTTTTATAACAGGAGCATTTCACTGAATTACTAATCAATACAACTTGGTGTCAGATGATACATAATAGAAATAATCTACTGTTTAAAATTTTCTGCCCAAATAGCAGCTTAATAAGAGCCCCTCGCACTTGTTCTCAAACACTTGCAATATCAAACTTCCAGTTTATGAACTGAGGGGGGAAACAATCGAGCAGTCTAGCAATGCTGTTGTGATTCATTACTACAAAGAATTGAAACTTCCAGTTACCAATTTGTTGTGGAGGCTTGGTACTGCAAACTTTAAGTGACTGATGCCGTTCTTCTCTGTTTTAACACACCTCCCCCATTCCCTACACCTCCAGGGACCCCAGTTTGAAAATCAGAGTATAACTTATCTCCATGCTGTTATTCCTTCTCTAGTATTCCAGTGTAAATGTATAAACGTGTGTACTGGGCTGGACTTTTGCAGTAATTATTAACTGACCTTTTATATATTAATGTGAACTGAGGCAGAGCACCTTGCTCAATTTGCTGAGACCACATTCAGGAACAACAGAAGACACTTGGTTTAGGGACTAGTAACTGTTGCACACCCATACTTTTCTGTGTAACAACTTTAGATTGTCTTATTTGTCTATGACTATTCAAAGGGCTGTATATTGGCCTTTGACACATTGATTTTATGTAACTTACCCAAGGCTTTGTAATTGTTCAGTATCTTTGGTGGTTACATGCCCTTTAATTCTGAACAGAATACATCCTCAAGGAAGGAGTGTGATAGGGAAGATTTACAGCTGATACAGCAGGCTTGGTACGGAAGTGATAAGACTCAAGTTGCCAGTTATTTTTTAGACTATCAACAGTTTATCACTAAATAGCAAAATCCACATATATGTGAACATCTAATTAATTTATATAAATATTCCATTTTGTTCTTCAAATGCACTGTGGAACTTGTTCAGACTGACACCTTCACCAAACTAAGCCCACTAGTACTAGTTTACTGTACTTCAAAAGTTGTTTTTTGGTTTTGTTTTTTTGTTGTTTTGTTTTTGTTTTTTTTTTTAATAAATCAGCATCTGAAATGTGGGTGTTTACACCACTCATTTTTTCAGCATAACAAATTACAGGAACCTATTTCAGTTTTCTCTGCCCTAGATTCAGGAAAATGATGCAAATTAATTTCTGTTTGAAGTACTCATGTATATGACACCTTGGGGAAGGATATTTTTGGACTTGAGTTATATGACTACTTACTCCTACATCTGGCTTCAAATAAAGGTGAAAGTTCCTTTAAAAAGCCACTTATAATATAGATATAGATAGCTCTTACTTTTAAAATTAAAATTAAAAACTCATGCTTAGAATAATTCCAATTCTCTTTCAAATGGAACACCCATCCAACAGACCATTCCATCCACTATTTTAACAGGATCTAAACCTGTCAAGGATTGTCAACACTCATCACAGAATGAATATTTTGAGGATCTGTAAATCCAAAACTGTTTAAGTTTGTCTTGGGGGGGAAAAAAAAAGGAAAAAAAAGAAAAAAAAAAGGAAGAAAAAAAGCAGAAATGAGAATAGGAAGAATGGTACTGAAGACTAGAGATGATGAACACAAAACTATGAAATTAAGCACATCTTGGTCTCATTTGCAAAAGCATGTGTTAAGTATTACCAAGAGACACTTAATCTGAATAAAGTATATTTTAAACAATCACAGAATACAGAAACCTGTACTTCAATTCCTTGATATCAGTTCTGAGATCTCATATACATACATTGTAAATATGTAGTGCATAGTTTTGTCTCCATTGTAGTGTATGCCAAACACTGCTGTGCTGGATTATTCCAAGCAGCAACCACCTCATTAATCCAGAATATCTCTGCAAATCCCTCAGTGCTGGGGACAGTGGTGAGAAAGGAGAACGAACCTGTTCAACAAATAGATCTGTTCAACAGTAGATCTGGCCAGGCTTCTCCAGCCACATCTTCAGCTTCTGCCTTCTCAGATCTCAGATGCAAGCCTGGGAAGGATTGGATTCCACCTGGACATCCCTGGATTCCCATATGAAGCAGTAATAGATGTGCCATAGTACTTATACACTGCGTAAATTTTCCATACCTGTCAGCAGCCAGCTTGCCTTAGATCCAAAGGAGTGATATGGGAAAATTCATAAGCTTTGTTCAGAGGTGACCACTTAAATACAAACAGCCTGAGGAATGCCGGTGGCAGAGCAGGGAAGGTCAGAATGGATGGGAAGAAGGACCGCTTGGAGCTGAAGGTTTTCACAGGAACACAGGTGTTGCTTGTGTTCAGAGTATTCAGTTTAGGAAAGCCAGATACTGCCTGCAGGCTGGCATTTTCTGGCAGTTTCTTCTTTAATGAAAACATGACCAAATTTTCTGTTAGATGAAACCTAGAGTATCTCATGTGGTGAAACACTACACTAAATGAAATGTTGGCAGTCAATTCCAGAAACTTCTCAAGAAAATGAAATTGACTGAGCTCTACAATGCATTGCTAATTTCAAAGAACCTATTTCTTTGAGAAAAAAAAACCCAACAAAAAAACAAAACACTTGTGTTTTACTTATAAAGTAAGTAAAAGTTTTTATAAACTTATAAAAGTTTACACTTATAGAAGTTTTTTACTTATTTTACTTACTGCTCTCAGCAGAAAGGCAAGTTGTTCTCTGACCTGCAGATGTTACATGTGAGACCTATGTGTTGCCAGAAAAAAACCTTGCAGATGAGCAAAATTTGGGGTGAGGTTATTTACAGTGAAGCCTTTACAGCAGCTTGTTGTATTATGGACCTTTGTACTACATGATTTTCCATCTTGGTAAGTATGAAAGTTTATACAAATTTCCTTTCAAATGCTGTGTTAATGAACAAACAACGTGTTTTCTAGTGATCAAATATTCAGGACAAGGTAAGAGATATATCCAGATCCTGATGTTTCTCCAGGGCGAGCAACTGAATGGGATTTTGATGTTTGCCAGTAAACCTGCTTCAGACACCATCCCCCAAATCCCTAGCAATAAGGCAACTGCATGGCTTAGGGGATTGGTAACTGGATACTTCACCTCCAGGTCATCAAAGGTCCCTGGTTCAAGAGCAGCACGGCTTTGTAGTGACTTAAATACGGTCAGATATTTTTTGGAGGCATATGGAGAGTGAACATATGCTTTCTGTGCAGCAAGCAGTAGATACGTCCAGACACAAACATTGTGACAGTTGCCAGTCTGTTAGAAATGCTTGAATGACAAAATATCAGACTAACAGAGGCTGATTAACTCTCTGATAACAATCAGGATTATGTCTTAGTACAAGTTGGATAGTAAAAGCATCATAGTTTATACAGTATTTTGCAAATGAGAGAGGCAAAAATTGTGTTTAACCCTCTCTCCCTCCCTCTCCAGGTTGTAAAAGACTTCCTAAAATGGTTTTGAATGTGACTGCAGAAAATTCAAATTTAATTTATATTTTGTCTTAGTCAGTATGAATTCGGCAAAAATGAAAATATGTTCTGCATGCATTTTTAGGCACTTTACTATATAGGAAAACCTGTGAGTGCAGAATCTGACACTTCAGTGCATCCTTAATGAGAATGAAACTGGGAAAAAACCCCAAACCAAACTACTTCCAAGGTCAGTATTAACCTGATATTTCTAGGGCCAGACTGTATGTCCTATGTGCAAGAAAGAAAGGTGGATGAAGCTCCTTGTTGTGGAGGGACCAGGGCAGGCAGGTCTAATAGTGAAACAAAAGCATGATGCTTTCCCCAGGCTCCCATCAGAGGCAGTTCCAGGTGAGAGGGGGCCTGGCTGGCATCATCACCCTGTCCATTGGCCCGCACTGCCTCCCAGTGGGCATCAGCTCCTCCTTCGGGGGCAAAGGCAGGTACGAAAACCACTGTCCCCGAGACAACTAATGGGAAAACTCACTGACTGTGAAGCTTTTGGTATCTAAAACCAAACCGCAACAAAACTCTTGGTCACCTTCCAGCATGGGGCTCCCTGTGACAGTCACGAAGGCATGGATTACCCGGGGGTTTCTGCAGAACAAAAGCCTCCATTTAAAAAACAAACAAACAACAACAAACCAAACCAAAACCTCAGTGGGCAGCTTTACAAATGTAAATTCATGTAGTATCGACAGGCATGCAGAGGGCTCTGTCCCTGTCAGCTTTGACAAGCAGCAGCAGAGTGGTATCACATGAGGTGGCTGCAGCCAGTTTTAACAGTGCCCTCTGTGCAGTCCAGAGTAACTTATTTGTTTTCTTCTGACTCTTCTGGAGTGGGCTCAGACCCCCAGCACAAAACATCATCAATAATGATGAATTAAACAACAGGAGGAAAGAGCACCTTTTGCCACAGTAAGGTCTCCAGGAAGCAGTTAAAAAAGAGCTGGGGGGAACATTTCCATGCCTCTTTGCCAGCTTACAGAACTTCAGTTTATAGCCCCAACCTGCCTTTTTCTATTGGGTTCAGTGGGCCAAAGGATCTGTGCAGCTCCAGGCACCTCAGCTCTATGCCTTTCACAGCAAAGAAAAACAATTCCTCCAAGCTCTGCGCAGGTGCTGTTAAATAAATGGGTGGCATAAACCTTTGTGTTGGAATGTTTGTGTGCTTAGTGGACCCACAGACAGGACGTGTCTTTGGGAAAAACACTTTTTGAGAGCCATGGAAGCCACAGGTTTGTGCAAACACTTGTAAGGATGAGAACTGTTGCCCACACTTTAAAAATATTGCATTTGTCTGTGTCTGGTGCCATGAGATCACAGAATGGGGGAAAAAAATCCACAGAGCTATAGAACAAGTTATACGAGTAAACAAAGACTTCTGTGTCTAGGTGTGTCCCTCTTCAAAAGTCACTTAGGTGTGGAGTTTTGTTTTTTTTTCCTTCAAAGTAATCCTGTCCAGGGTATCATATCCTGTGTTATTTCTACAGGGCTTATCATGGAAAGTTAATGTTCAGGCTCTTTGGACCCAATATCCTTCCAGTGCACACAATAAATCGATCTGAAAAACGTAAAAGCCAACGGGTAGTACTGAATACAGAGAAAAGGCAAATGTATTACCTTGGAAGCATTGTTCTTGCATCACTCTGCTTTGTGGAGACTGCACATAAATTGTGCGCGTGTGCATGTGTGGGACTCCTTCGAAGGAGGAAATGGGACACCTAGCTTCTAGTGCAGAAAATTAGTAACAAAATACACGCAAGATAAGGGCTGATAACATCTCTGTAATCTCACACTTAATCTCCTAACCTCGTGAAAAATCTGTTGATTTCTCAGCGTTGCTCTGCCCAGGCTGCACACCGCAATTACCGGGCCTGCGTTACACGGCTCTATGTCAATCATCCAAGTCAAGGGTTGGCACCTTAATTTTTCAAAATCGCTGCCTGCCGGGGGCTGCTCCCCCGGCTGAACCCAGCCAAACCCCTAACTCGAGCTCTTGCAGCGCTGCCCGTTTTCCCGGGCGATGCAGGCGCCGTTAGCCCCAGCCGCACCCCGGGATGGAGCAGGTGCAGCGGGGCGGGGGCTGCCGGGGCGGCCCGGTGGGAGGGAGGTGCCCCCCCCTCCGGTGCGGGCGGACACGTGGAACCAGGGCTGCGGCGCCCGCCTCTGGCTGCTCGGCATTACCCCGGCCCCTGCCCGGCGGGGAGGCAGCTGCGACAGCAGAGCCGGCGAAGCGGGGCGGGGGGAGAAGAAAAAAGGGGAAGAAAAAACCGAAAAAAAACCCAAAACCGAAAAAAAACCCCCCGAAAACTAAAAAGAAAAAGAAAGTTTGTACGCGCAGCGGCGGCGGGAGGACAGCCCAGCCTCCGCAGGCAGGCGGCTGCTGGAGAACAGCAGCGGCCGGGGGAGGAGGGGGAGAGAAGGAGAAGGAGGAGGAGGAGGCAGCGGCGGCGGGGCTG
>JAAWXA010000001.1:22230999-22326149 GCA_038090715.1 Florisuga fusca | reverse complement strand
CCTCCAGCCCGCCGCTGGCGTGGGGGTGGCGGGCAATGCCCCGCCCGGGCCCTACCCCGGTAGCTCCCCCAGGACACCCAAACCCGCGGGTCTGTTTCTCGTTTGGGGGCTTTTGCGTCCCTTTCGCATCCTTCCCTCGTGAAGCTGCTTAAGTATCCTGCAAAGATCCGCCTGGGTGCTTCAGGGAGGGGTGCAGGTGTTCCTCTCTCCCCGGTGCCATGGCTCAGCTTCCTGGAGTTTCACTAAGCAGGTTTCGCCAAGGAAAAGCAGCAGGTTAGGTTAATTTAAGAACAGCTCATGGAAAGCCAAAAGGTGTTGGATTGATTGTGCGGGCGGTGCAGATCTCCCACCCCCAAAAGGTGAGGTAGCCTGTGAGGGGGGGGGGGGAAGCGCTTGGGCTGAAAGGAGGGGTAACCTCAGGAAAGAAATGCTTCAGGAGGTCTGCGGAGCGAGCCTTGCTGCGGCCTTGTGTTAGTCAGGTACGAGTAATCTGACCCTTTGACACTAAGCTCTCAGAAGGAGTCGAAGTGCTTTTTCCGTTTTCACCAGATGTTTCAGAGCTATGTAATGTAGCTCAACTTAAGGAGATCTGCTTGAAGTAAGATTAGTTGAGATTAAAATAATCTTAGTAGAGTCACAGAATTTTACAGTGATTACCTTTAAAAGTGATTGTTTATGATATGTTTGCTAATGATCGTGCCCCTCTCTAGTGGTCTGCTTTGAATAATTGTGGAAGGCAAGTGAGCTGACAGAATTCTTGCTTTTGAAAACTGGCAATTTGGACTCCTTCAGCAGATGCTCTGTCTTTTGAAGCTGTTACAGTTTGCTGTATCTTGGCAGTTACTGCTGAGATAATAGGCTATAGCAGTTCTTTTGGAGATACAGGGTTTATTAAATAGTGAAGTTTCTGTAATCTGTTCTTCTAGACACAACATAGGCTTTTCTTTGTACAGAAACATCTTCATGAATTTGATTTGAGTACCTCCCAAGAAAATGTCAGGCAGTAAACATTCTGTGTCAAAACCAGTTGAATTGCTTTTCCTGCTTAGGAAAGAGTGACAGAGCTGTAGTCACATCCTCTAGAAAAAAAAAAAAAAAAAAAAAGAGCAGTTACAGTTGCATTGGTGTGTAGGGCAGTGACCATCTTCAGATGATTATTCTGGGGTGACAGCTGAAATATTGCAGTCCTACAGCGTGTGTGCTGTACCAATTTATTCAGGTGCTGTAATGAATCATGCTGTCCTTTCTCATGAGCTTGAGATGTGCTCAGAGGTGTCTGAGCAGAACCCTTGTATCCACCTCCACTTCTGTGTGAGTTCTCATTTGGAAACCTTTTCTAGCTGGTGCAAGTGGTGATAAAGGAGTTGAAAGATTTTTTACAGTCCATCCCCTTATAAAGCAGTATTCTGTCTTGATTTACCCCTGCCTTGACTGGAGGAGGAAATACCCATGTCAGACACCCCAGGAAATAATTGAGTCTTTGTTGGAAACAAATATAGTTATATGAAGTAAACACTGTCCAAGATTAAATCTAAACAGAATATCTGGTTCATTAGCCATATCAGCTCTTTACTTGTCATTGTGATAGATTTATGAGAGTGGGTAACACATGCTGCTCCATTGTTTTCTGTGAAACAGTATTATTGCTACTAAATTCGTGTTTTGGTTTGGACTGCTTTCCTCCTGAGAAGCTGCTCAGGTGAGGATTTCTAGTTAAACAGTAGTGAGCCAGCGTGCTAGTAGCAGTGCTCTGGCATATTCCTGGGGAGCTGCTAGAGAAGCTCATCCAGAAGTCAAGGCCTGCGTGTCCTGCATCCTCCTAGGTGAGGCAGTGCTGACCCTTTTGGGTGGACTTCCAACTGGGAGCACGCTCCCTGCAATCCCTGGAAATAATGCATTTCAGCATGTTGGAACTAGTGGTGTAATCATCACTGCTTCTTTGAAATGCACTGGTGGGCACTTCGTTCAGTCATGGAAAGAATTGTGTATGTTTACTCTGCTGTTAGTTGCTGGAAAGTTTGTTAAATTAAACATAACAGAATAATTTGTTTTCTTGCCATACAACACTGTCTTCCCTTCACATACACTGAGAGCTCCAGCCAACAAATGTTCCCCAGATGGTACCATCTTAAAAAATAATTTAACTTTTTATAGATAACCTCAGGCACTATCCTTTCCCTCTCTGCACCATAACCCTCGGCACTGTTTAATAGCACCAAGGCATTAAAGGAGCAAAGGAAAAAACGAACGACACAGCAGTACTTTCAGTGTTTACAACCCTGCATCTTCCTGTCTACAGCAGCAGACAATAATAAGTAATACTGAAGATCTTGTAATACTGTTATCATTCTTTACCTTTAGAAAATACTTTCTTCCTTCAAATACCATATTGTGTTTTTTTCTGCTGATTTTAAAGGATTTTGGAGATCTTTGGGAGAGGCAAGATGATTATTATACAGAGTTTTCAGAGAAAAAGTGAAAGTGGAGAAGGGGCTGTTTAGGAAGGAAATGAAAGAAGGCAAAGATGGCAACAGTAGTAGAGACAGCTGGAGATAAGACCTTTCTTTCTGATAGAAGACTGATGTGGATATGGATGCTTACTGAAAGCATATTCAGAAAGTGGGGAGACAAAGCCCTTCCCAAGGTAACTTGATAGTGGAACTTTGTTTCTGCAAAGCACCATTTGAGGGAAAAATGCTTACAGGATTCAGACAGAGAAGTTAAGTATGTATCTGCATTTCCAGAAATACCCAAACAGAATAATCCTTATTGTAAAGAGCTTTTAGTTTCCAATCTAAACCAAACAGAAACAATGAAAATATATTAAGGTCTGTCCTGAGAGTCTTTAAAAGTGTATCTGTTTCTCTGTAAGTAAGGATATCTTTCTATCTGTCTGATAGAACGAATTACAAGGGGACAAAAGGTTTAGGCAGGGACACTTGTTTATGGCTGTGAGAAAAGATGAGGTAGAAACATTGATTTGGTTATCATGTGCATGTTGTGGGGCATTGTGGTTTTCCAATACTTCCAGAAAAGTTCTGCTGGGTCAAGGCATCAAGGTTTTGGAGCTAGCAGGATGTGACTGAGGTTATTCATTTTAAGAAGATTGCTGTAGGGATCCCAACTATAGTACTTGCTGGTCTCCTGTAAAATGTGTTGCTAATAGTTAGCCTCAGAGGTACAGCCTGCAAGGCTGGTATCACCAAGCAGTGAGTAGTGCAGCAGGCAGAACCAGTGGACTGAAACAGCAAAGAAAGATTCATTACTGACAAGTTGAATGAAAATGGCTTCTTTGGAGGATTAGATGTCATACAGGTCAACTTTAATTCTCTAAATCTCACCAAAGTGTTAAAGTGACCAAATTAGCATTCAGAAGCTAATTGAAATTGCTGGGTTTGCTGGATATTTTTTTTGTCATAGTCTATGTAGTAATACTACAGCCAGTGGTTTCGTACTTCCTCTGATCTTCACTGGAGCACTCCAAGAAACTGATAGAAATTACTTTATTCATTTGTCCATATGAAGGACAGTAAATAAGCAAGAGTCTCCAGTGCATTATTTATCCCCTCCTGGAGCCTAGGAAGGTAGTAGAAAATTTGCTGGAAGTGTGTAGCTGACTTCGCACAACTCAGAAATGTGGTGGCAAAATTGCAAAACCCACAAACTAGATTTCCTCTTCTGCCCCCTTCTCATGGTGCAGTGAGGAGAACTTCCTGAAATCTCAGCATGGGCTGCCTCGTCTCATATCTGGGAACCTGGTGCTTCAGATTTGAAGGATTACAATACTTGCCACATTTCCCAAGGTTAGCTGTCCCATTGCCACTGCCCCTGAGCTACCCGTGGGCTGCTGTTGCATTGCCTTGCTCCTCACTGAAGGCATTTACCTTTTTGTAGGTGACATGTTCTTAATGAGCTCTTGTTTAGGGAGCATTTGTTTATCAACAGGTCTCAGACTTTCTGGTTCCCATGAGGGTTTATGTGTGCATAAGCAATTGGACAGCTGTCCCCTTCCTCCTACCAACCCTGACAGCACGTGCATCTCCTACACCGAGTGTGTTCTCAGGGCTTTGTAACTTAACAGGAGCTTTGGAAGTCACAGCCTGCTATCCTTAGCCATTTATACTCTCATCTGCCCACCAGGACTGTTAGCTGGTCCTTGCTGCCAGATGTCAGGGCAGCCTTGTGGCCGCCCTCAGATCAGGAAGGGAGGCTGTGCCAAGGTGCAGGTGGTGATTCTGGTATTTCCCTCTGGTCCAGGAAGTCAGATGATGGGCTTGCAGCTGGGGCTGTGGTCCCCCAGCGACCACTAGGTTTAAACATTGCAATTCCAATGTGGCCACTAGAAGGTGGGAATTTGTGATGTGGAGACAGAGGAGTTAGATAAAAAGAAACAAAAGCTGAATGGATTTTTTTTAACTTTCTGGTGACACCCTTACTCCCTCACTTTGAGGTCTGCTAATATCCTGTATGTCGTGGCTGGATAGGCACTGAGAACTTAATGACAAGTTGCAGACTAAATTTGAAGTGTTACTGTGGTTTAAATTAGATTCTTTGCAGTAGAAGTCCCAGCAGAAATACTCCACTTTCCCTTAAACAGCAGCGACTAATGTGCTGAGAAGAGAAACTGAGAGGCCAGAATTTGAAGGTGATATCATTATGTGAGGAAAGGTGGGAATCAGAATAAAATGATAAAGTGTTGTTCAGGAATGAAGGGATTCAGGTCATCTGAGTTTGATAAAAATGTGGTGCATTGTGGTACACTGGTGATCAAGTAGCAAAATAATCTGTTTCTAGTTGCTTTGTGTAGTTATCTTTAAGTTGACCTTTTTTTTTATTGGTTTGCTTTTCTATAGTTGGGTGAGACATAGCACAAGGAGTGCCACGTCAGCTCTGCCACTCTGGCATTACCTGAAAGCTCAAGGCAATAATCCATCACCTGAGCCTGAAAAGCTCACTATGGGTGCAGGGCTGGACACAGCCATGCCAGCAATCAAAACTGTAATAAGTCACTCCTTGTGTGACACTCAGCAGAAAGTTGGAAAGTTTTTCATGTGCAACAAGTTTGGTTTGAAATCTGCACAGGGAGGCAGTGAGATTCCTATAGCCAAAGTATTGCTGTTGTAGGAAGTTAACATCACTTTCTTTCCCCCCCGTTTATCACAGTAATCTTAAGTGTTGCTAGCAACACTAATAGGTAAAATGTTTTAAGATATTAAATGCTATTTTTTTAAATGTGTGCTTTCATCTGAATCGTCTCGATAACTCCTGTGATTTTTGTATACATGCAGAGGTTGTATTAAAACTTAAATTCCTTTGTCATTAAGTTCCCTTGTAATGAGTTAGGTAAATAACTATCTCAAGACTACTTATTATGGAAATGTCTACTCCTCTAGAGAGAACAGTTTCACAACTTTTTATAAAAGAATAAAATGTATGTGACAAGTTTCCTTTTGTCCTATTCTAGCCTCAAGTGTTATCATTCTTAAGTGATGTAAAAGAGCTGAACAGCTAAAAAATCAAAGCTAGTAGGTTAGGGCTGGTGTTTGCTTTTCAAGAATCCCAGTTGCAGGAGAATGGGATCTAGAGCATCCAGGGAACCTCTGGGATCCTCAGCACAGGATGGGTCTTCACTCTCGGATAAGATTCTGCAACAAAAAACTTGTGTCTGTTTTGGGGATAGCACAGGCAAAACTCTTCTACTGTTGCAATACCAAATGGAGAAACTGTGAGTAAGATTACAGAAATCAGGAAGAATCAAGGTAACGGGTTGAGTAGGAGGTAATTTGTTTTTAATAAGCCCACAAAACCAAACAGAAGTGGTAATTTGTGCTGCTTAGTGGCCGTGCAATGAGGCATTAAAAAAAGCATGTAATGAAGTCCTTTTTAAGATAAAAATCTAGGTAATAGTTAACTGTGTTTTGAAGGTGGTGTATTCGGGTATGATGGCTAAGTTTTAGTAGTAGAAACACTGGTGTTAGTAAATTCAGTTACCAGAACAGGCTCATCAAGATACCAGCATTGAGAGAGGGCAAATCATGCCCAGAAGTATATCTGTGCTTTTTCTGCCACATGGACAAGCAGCATGCACCATCCCTAACACAAGCTCAGAAGAGTTAAAATTGCTTCTGTTGAGCTAACATTCCCTAATGAAAAATGACAGTATCTTTGTCCTATTTTTGTCAGATATTAAATCAGCATTACAGGAGACTGCCAAGTGGAAATAGGGCAGGATAAGCTGTTACATTAATAGGTTTGACTTCTACCTTGGGGGGGTAGGGAGGAGGGGGATGCTCTTTGCAGAAACTAGGCCATATTATCTGATAGAAGGATTCCAAGTCTGGTAACAGTTACATTTAATTACTAGATTTCCTCACTAAGTATGGAAAACAAATGTCTACTGTGAACGATTAGTTTAAAAATAGCAACATGCTGCTTAAAAGGCTTCTGCCTCCATCAGTTTTCTTTAATGTTTTTGTGAATTAAAGGGAATTATCTTGCTTGAATCTGCCTTTGGCAGTCTACCTCTGCCCCACAGTTCCCGAGATTTAGACACTGTTATAATGGGTGAGGTTCCACCCCCCTCTTCTCCGAGACTAACAGGGATGCCAAGGTAACTATTCAGTTGGGAAAATGTTGCCAGAATGGCCCAACAAAGGGGAACAGTCACCAGCCAGCAGCTTGTATGTCTTTGCTACCTGTGATACTGTTGAGTATGCTGCCTTTCAGCCTACTACAGGTTTTAGGAAAAAATGGATTAAACTCAGTAGATTTCGGTAAACTTAAACCAACAGTTAAGATTGTGCTTTACAGCAATTTTGGATTGGGATTTATCAGTTCAATTGTAGACTATTGCTTGAAGGACTGTGCAGAGAAAGTGTGTGCTTCTGTGGAAAAGGATTGTTTTAACAGTTGTAGAAAGATGTATAAGATGAGGAGCTGGTTAATATTCCTATTCTAACTCTGTTTTTCAAATAAGCATCCTTATTGTATTCCCCCTTCTTGGAACCAAACAGTTTGAAGTGTTTACTTACTTGTTAGAATATCACTTGAATAGGTAGATCTGAAATTAAAAAAAACCCAAATTCTTTGCTTAGTGCGAGCTATTTTTGAAATAGGTTGGTGCTTTCCTAGGGATGCATATTATAGCACAGCATTCCTGTTTTCTGAAAACCCATTGACTTCCCATGCACGAATAAAAATATTATTCTTCCTGAGATGCATGCATGCATTATTACTAAAACAAAACTAGCTAGTTTCTGTATTCAAGTGGTGATGCTGGCAAAAGGAGTATATTAAGCAGGAATTAAGCATACTTCTTGATGTATATGTATGCTTTCTTGCAGCTCACAGAACAAACTGCTTTTTTTCCTTTGTTAGAATAAACTGTTTACTGCTCTATAGTGATCTGTATTTCTTTTAAGTTTCTCTCTTACCACATCTTCTTGAATCCTTCATGCTAATTGCCAACTCCAGTAATGTGTTTTAGTATTGCTCTGGCTTTCCTGAGGTACAACTTATTTTCCTTTGATTTCCTTGTGGAGCATTCAGCTTCAGACAGCAGCAGTTGGCCCTGGTGTGCAGTAAAGCCCTGAGCAGCAGGAGAAAGTTGTAGGAGGGTATAAGGTAAAAACAGTATGCTGGTTTACATGCTGTTTGCATTTGGAAAACTTTCTTTACAGTTGAAGATCTCAGAATATAACTGTTAATCAAATTAAAGCTTAAGCAGATGGTGCTCAGCCCACAAAGTTTCTTACTTTGTTGTCTTTTTTTAAAATTGGCAATAAAAATGGCTCAGCAGTAACTGTTCTGACTTGAGTGAATACAGTTGATTTTTTTTAAATAAGGCAGAAAGTATTATATTAAATATGCTGTAGAAAAAATACAAGATTTTAAAGCAGATTGAATAATATTTTTCCATATATGAATATTTTTGTCACAGCTTGGGAATTTAAATTTTCTTTGGTTTTACCTGAAATGAAAGATTTCCCTTTTAAGGATGACTGAAGAAAGCAGTCATCCTCAGTAGGTCTGAGGCATAGCAGCACCACATTTTATTTCTCAATTCTTGCCTTTATGGATTTTAGATATTTAAGCAATTTCTTTATTTTGAGATAGTTAATAAGCATATTAATAAAATATGTCAAAGAAAGAGGGATTTATTGTTTTAAGTTGTATGTCGGGAATGCCTCATCTGTAATAAGATTTTAAACAAAATGGAAAAAAGTAACCAAGCTACCACTTAAAATCATCTGCAATGGTAATGTTGTCAGTTTTCTTCCTATTGAGAAGGGAAGGCCAAGAAAGACCATATTAAGATAACATGTTCTTCAGAGAAGACAAATGAATTGTTCTCTGTATGCTATAGTCTTGAAACAAGATTTGCTACACTCTCACTTTAATGAGGCCTTGGAGTCAGCTCTTCTAGGCTCATAATGTATGGCTTCTGTAAGCCATGGATGTGTCAGGCTGCTTCACCTGCTCTGGCTCTGCTAATCCATCTTCCACAGTGTTATTCTAGCATGCCAAAGCATCTGAGAAGCTTTGAACAGCATCTGTGAAAAATTCTGGGGTTTTCTCACCTCTTCCATGTTTTCTACCATTATTTCCTTCCCCTCTCTGAAATATGTTCCTCCTGCACAGAACCCAGAACTTCACTGGTGGTTAGCTTTAAAATAGGATCTCAGTAATCTATAGAACTGGAAAAGGGTAAGAGGTGGGTTTTGGTTGGTTTTTTATTTGTGTTTTTTTTTATTTTTTTCTTTGTTTGTGGGTTTTTTGGGTTTGTTTGTTTGTTTGCTTTGTTTCCTTCTTTTGATGGAATGTGAGCTTTTAGCAAGCATCTGTAAGTGTATCACCTGCCTCTGACAGGGGAGTTCTTGGCCAGCAGCTCTCAAGTCCAGAAGAATGGTGTGTGGGTTCCCTCTGCCTCAGCTCCTGCTGGTGAGGGAGAAGAATACTGCTGCTTCTTGTATCACTTTCAGGATATCCTTGGCTCCAAATAGTGTTGTTTCAGTCAATGTAAGATACTCCAATGGCATGAGGTTTACTGAGTCTGTAAAGTGGTCTTGAGTACCTTCTGTAGAGGTATTCCAGCCCTGGGTGTCTAAAGTTAGACTGCAGCTCAGGTTCTTGGACGCATTTGTGGATTCTTAGTCGAAAAGTTGAAGGTGCCTTATGTCTTCTCTCCCTCTCTATATTGTCCAGTGTCAATCTAAAATATTTGTCTTGAACCCTTGCTTATTTTTTGATTATGTACATAGTACAAGAAAGGCTGAGCTAAGGAAAGCCAGGAAATGTTGATGTGACAGTGAGACCATGAAGCCTCATGAGAAGGTCCAGGCATGAGTTCCTCCTTTGGGTCACCAGCAGAAAAAACATCCTTCAGGAAAGCAGCTACCCATGGTGCTGTAATCAAGAACGGGAGAAGGCTTTGGTGTCAAACCTGGGGCAGTTACTCTGGCCCAATTTTGGCAAGGTCTGGTGTATCCACACCCTCGAGTGTGGATTAGCAGAGCAGTGAGTAGGTGTTTGAAAGTGTCAAGACCATCACCATATTTTCATGTAAAGAAACAGAGGGAGGAATATCTGTAAGATACGAAGTTTCTGTATTAGAGAGCAGATTTACCTTTTCCCTGAATAGTCATGTCAGTCACCTCTTGGGGAGTTAACAAGTTTTGCTCACATTATTATCTTCTACAAGAGCTGGTGATGACAGGGGAGTTGTCAAGCTGTTGTGATAAAAGGGAGCAGACTGCCAGGATAGTTCATGTAGCCTTTAATCTTTGTGTATGCCTGAGGGGCCTTGGGAAAAGAAGATAGCAGGGAGCAGGCTGGATTAATTTTTCTGGATGAAATGGATATGTCCTGGGGGTTGGCCTACTTTAAAAAATAATTAGAATTCTTTAAAAGCTGCTGTCCTTGAGCACACTTCATCTGTCCTACGTGCCCTTTCTCTCATTCCTGTATGTCTAGATCTTGTGGTTGAGAGATGCCTCGTGCTTCTCTGGGAGGTGTTTGTTTTGGTGATATTTCCCAGGGGCACATAATTTCTAAACCCAAGCTGACTTGCTTGTGCTTGTGAGGTGGAACACGCACAGGGACTGTGGGTGATCAGAGGTACCTAGTTAGGCTTTTTGCTTTTAAGATGAGAACGGAGAGGCTGCTGCAAGACATGCAAGACACTGATTTTGAGGTCTTTGCATAGGTTTTATATTTACTGGAAGCAATAAGTTATTTTTAACACAAAAACCCCACTGTGTTTAAACTCTTCATTGAGTGATGCAGATATGATTAGATCCTTGCACAGAGGCTTGATGGTGATCACTGATGGACACACAAATCCATGTTAGTGTAATGTGGTGCATTGATCTTTGTTGTTCCAGGTTCTTATTCCACTCTCATCCTCAACTGAAGGTTGAATACCTCATTTTTTTTAATTTTCTTTTTTTCTTCCTGGCATTTTTTTTCCTTTCTCATTCTTTGTTGGGATTTGTGGAGTTAATTAGACTTTCTTAAAACCCCCTGTGCAACAGCCGAAGAGTTTTCTTCCATTGCAGTAAGATAGTAAGTGATAAGGATATCTGAAAGTAAGGACGAAAGATAAATGATCAGGCTGCTTCTCTTGACTTTATCCTCTGTAATAGCTTGGGCAATCTGTCTTCTACCAGGCTTGTCACAGGATATAAAATTCTAAGGTTTTTATGGGGGAAAATAGTGTTCATTTTAAACTCTACAATTCATGTCTATCATTAAAGAAGTTTTCAGATCCATATATGCTAAGCACCAAAGTTTTCATTGGCAGACTTGGCCAGTTAATGTTGCTGTGAATGAGAGGCAGCGTGAACAGTGTTTTGAACAGGTTTTATCTTGCACAGTATTTGCAAGAATTTAGTCTGTACTGATGAATTGTCAAAATACGATTTGCAATCTAATCCAAACAATCCTAATTTTCATGTGTATTTCACAGCTGAATTTCTAAGAAACAGGAAGACCTTTTATCTATTAATTTGGCTTATCTAACAATCAATGTACTACTCAGTGTTACCAAAGTCATAATGCTGCAGGCAGAATCCATTATACTTTTTAGGCTGATGCTTTAAAAATGTTTTTTTAATATCTTAACTGAATAATCTTGACTCTGATGCCTTAAAAAGTTAATTGGTGAGAATGCTTTCACGAATCAGAAATAATTGTACTTTATCATCTTCTTTTTTCATTGCCTAACCTGTGATATCCCATGTCCAGAACAATATACTTTTTACATATTTACTAGAGTGCATGGTCATTTATTTTTAAGCCCAGTTTTACTGGTGAGGAAGTTAAAGTTTCAGAGGCAGAATCAGTGCCTGATAGCTGAACCCATTAAATATTCCTGTATCTAGTTGTATGTATCTGACTATCTGTAAGTCACTTTGGCTTTACAAGTGATAGTTTTCCAGCAGTGTGTATTTAGATCTATTCATAGTCTAGCATCAAACCCCAACAACTTTCCTGTAGGAAGCCTTTTTTCACCACCCGCGTTTCTTATATTTTATCAGATGTTAATGCTGCTTAAGTGCTGTTATGCTGCATCAGTTACAGGACTCAAAGAAACTTTAAACTGTATGAAAAAGGCCAGTTGTGGCAACTCTGTTGTATGACCCCCTACTTGTTTTATCCCAATGCTTGTAAGCCTCTGCGGTGTTCCTTTCCCTTCATAATTTTTTCCTTTTAAGGTTTTGGTTTATTTACTTTTGATTTTATTTTGTCTGTACACTGAAGAAATGTGGTCAGCACTAGACTGGCACATTCCTTAGTACCTTTCCTTACCTAGCTTTAGTGGAATATAAATTCAAGAATGAGAAAATGCTTCTGTGGAAGGGAGTCCAGCCTGACCTTTCAGTGCATTTTCTGAGGAAAAGGTAGTACTGGAGGTCTAGAAATACATGTTAAAATCATCATGCTGTGAAAAGTCACAGGTTTTGTGTGTATTTAAACGAGAACTCTATAGAGGAGCTTTGCTGAAAAGGAGGAAGTGCTCTCAACCAGCACAGGGCAACTGCTGGTTATGCACATCTTCTCTCTCCTCCTAGAGTTTAAGAACATGCAGCTGTCTCTTTAATTCTATAGTAAGAGGGGAAATAATCTTCTTTTTGTAGCTTTGGTTTAGAAGAAGAAAGGGAGATTTGTACTGCTAAGAATATTTAAAAGAGATGTCCTTTTGTTAGGGTATAGGAGTGTTCCGGCATTACCATCAACTGCAGGAAGCGCTGAAGAACAGTCCAGGGTGCCTTGAGAAGGGGAACAGCAGCCATTGCCCTGAGCACCCCAGACAGTCTGTTTTACTGTTGTGGGCTTTCCCTGCATAGCCATGCTTGGGTTGTTCCTGAGATGGGGTCTGGGTGTGGTGGCTCAGAAAACCATGCAAATGGGCAAGCCCATGTGGGTTTTTTTCTGATGCTCTTCACGCACCATGAGTGTCTGGCCCTAAACTCAGTAGGCACGTAAGTGTTCTGCCTTTGTTATTTCTTTTGTCTAGTTGGGTTGTGTTGTTCTAAAGTTACAAAAGAAGCAAGTGCTCTCCTGCCAGCCTGCAGATCCCTGTTCTCAGTGTTGCCCTGCAGAGGTGCCAGGGAGGGCTCTGGGGATGGCCAGGGAGCACTGGGGGAGGTGAGGTTGCACAGAGGTCCTGAGGAGGGCTCTAAGGATCATAGGATGGTTTGGATTGGAAGGGACCTTAAAGATCATCTAGTTCTGGTTCCCCTGCCTGGGCAGGGACACTTCCCACTCAAAGCCCCTCCCAACCTAGCCTTGGAGACTTCTAGGAATGGAGCATCCAGAGCTTCTCTGGGAAACCTGCTCCAAGGTTTCACCACCCTCACAGTGATGGCCAGAGATCACTGGGAGGGAAGAGGACTGTGCAGCCCTTGTCTCTGCTCTATGCCTATGCTCAAGTAATGGTTTTAAGGAGCCTGGAGAGGCAGCTGTGTTCTGAGTGTTTTCCCACTAGGGCACTCTCCTTTGTGTTTTCACCTATCCCCCACTTCCAACAGCTCTTGTTTATTTATTTTTCTTTCATGCTCCTGTTTTGAACCATCTTGGCACTGGTGTTTACCTTGTTTCCAGATGCCAGATTTGTTTGGCTTACCCCCACAGCTGGCTGCAGGGAGTCCTTCATCCAGCTCAGCATGTGGGTGTAAAGATGCTTGTGTTGGTGCACAGGCAGGACAAAAATATGTAGCAGAAAAATTAACTGATTGTAGAAATGTATCCATCCTTCTCTGGAATGTCAGCTTGAAAAATCCATCACCTATCAGACAGAAGTTTAAGTCCACAACAAATTAGGAAAAAAAAAAAAAAAAAAGACATACATCTGCACCAGCTAAAACTACATTTTTTATTAATTTTGTGCAAGACCTAGTTGCCTCTTGTAATTTGTATTGCTAGTATTCCACAGTTCACCTTGCAGCAAAAGTGAAAAATACCACCTTCAGGTTTTACTGTATGACTGCAATGTAATGCATCACAGCATTGACATTCAGAGGTCTTCCAAACTTTTATTTGTAAAATAAAACAGGAAAGTCAGCCTTTCAGCCTTGAGTCCCTTTACTCAGTATGAAGTATAGGCAAGTGATTGGGGTTTTTTTGCCCCATTTTACATAATTCTTCCTTTACAAATATAGGATTATCATGCTGTCAAAATCTATAGAACTGGAAATGCCATACTACAGAGAAGGAAACCATGCTGTTTCCAGGTAAAGTATTACGTCTGAAGTGAGTTCTATTGCTTGTGGCTTTAAGCTGCTCTCTGCTAAAGAGCTTCACAGACTTTCTGCTATTCATGTTCTGTTGAAATTACAAAAAAACAGAAAGCTGAATAGTAGCGTTTGTAGTTGTTAAAGTGAGTTCAAAAGTAAAAAAAAAAAAAAAAAATTCAGCTTTAATGATGTCAGAAAGGCTATCCATATTTCTAACTTAAGATCATAGGATATTCAAACTGGAAGGTCCCTGGGCCAATCTGCTCAAGGCAGGGTCAGCTGTGTGGTCAGATGGGCTGCTTGAGACTTTGTCCAGTTGAGCTTTGAAAACCTTCAAGAAGGGATGCAGCATAAGTGCTGTGCCTAATTTGTCCTACTATTTGGCTGTTCAGATGGTGCAAGGGTTTTTTTTTATACCCAATTAGAGATTTCCATGAGTTTCACTGAAGAACATGCTGACACCTCCTAGTTGCTGTCCCTGATGTTTTTAGTTTGCCATGAGACTGGAAACTGTAGGAGTGTTTAATTGTAATTTAAGAGGGGGGGGAAGTGGATTTTCTTGTTTTTGGCATTGCTTTGTTTGTTTGTTTTTCTATTTTGTTTGTGTTAGTTTACTGGAACTTCTTAGTGGAATAGTGACTCGATCTAGTTTTCTCTGTCTTAACTTAAAAGATCTGTCCAAGTCTACATCTTACGATAAAGTAATGCTTTGAGAAAATATTATTTGGGGTAACTCACATATAATAGATTTAAATGGAGCATGTACCCTTTCTGATGTGCTGTTGTCACTTGTGTGTAAAACTTTTTAAAAAGAAAGCACCTCATCCCAAAAGGTGACTGATCAATGACAGTAGTAATATTGGCTTGGTTGGCAACCATATGAATGTCTGGTCTTTGAAGAGCCTTTTCTATATTGCTTTTCCTTACCATTTTCAATGTAATAGTTCTGCAGGCTATTGGAGGGAAGCAAAACACAGTGGATTTTGGTTTTTTCATAGCTTGATTACAGTATCTTCTTGTGGACTTTCAGGTCTGTTGTGATAATTCTGTTTTGATGTGCAGTAAAAAATATTGGTACCATCTATATTGCTACTGTCACGGTACATCCAGCAATTCATCCTTCTCTGGTATTTGATGGCTTTTACATGTACCTTCTCTTTCAGACTAAAGATAGAAATACTGATATCCTTCATCTTTTGCAGTGCTTCCTCTTGGGAAGCACTGTCTCTCCTCGTCCAGAGATAAGTATGAATGGCCTTACTTGCTCTTTCTTCTCCAGCTGCTGGCCAGATTTTGCCTTGTTAGATACAACGGACTCTTTCTCAGGGACTGCAGAGGGCTTTTGAAATGAGTTTTCTGAGAGGCTTCAACAAAATTGTCTTTGTTAGAAGTTAAAGTGCAAGGCTCCTGTGTAAAGGTCTTGATTCAGCTAATTGCATTCCAGTTTGAACACACTTGCTGAACTGGATAGATCATAAATATGCTTTGCTAATATCTTTTCTGTGCTAGATGTAGCAAGTAAAGGACAGAGTTTTCATAAATGCAGCTATTAGCAGTTCCATTTGAAGCCTACCAGGAGTGTGCATGCTTAGGAATTGTGGAAATTGCTCCAACTGCAGTTGGAGGGTACACTGTTACTGCAGTGAGTGTAAGCTGAGGAGGAAAGGTTCACTGCCACTTTCAGTTCAATTTTAAACCAAAATTCCACTCTAATTTAAATGGAGAGTCTAATTTGCTGAGACTGCTGATTTCATAGCAGAAATGATTCCAAGGAAAGATGACAGGGCACCAGAGAAATGCCATGCTGTTTGGGTGGAGGGGGTATCCTGCAGTTAGAGCCAGTTCCGAGAACACTGTCTTCACTTCATTGCAAGCAAGAAGGATACTCACCCATCTTTATTTGCCTGTGTTGTACACCAAGTAAGTTAAACAGCAGCATGCTACAGCCCAAGTGCAAAGGAATCAGTGCCTGCAGGAGGGTGATGTCCATGCACATCTTCTCCAGACATGCAGTAAGAAATGTCAGCCAGAGTGTACCTGAGCTGGAGACACAAAGGTCAAGCGAAAACTCTCTTCAGGATCTGTAGTTAGGTCCCTTGGAAGATGGTTAGGGCTGGAGGTTCATCCTTCGTGCCAGAGGAAGCATTAGGGTGCTGGTTCCCAAAGTCAGCTTTGAGAGGAATATTTTAAATGTTTTTCTCAGGCAGCTTTGAGTTTAGATTGCTGGCACCACTGTGGATGGTTTGCACGACACAGTCAGTGTCAAGGTGTACGTTTCTTGAAGTCCAAGCACAGCATGTCTGCTTCTCCTCTACTTCCTGTGGTCTCAGTGCAAACATGGTGCTTTCATAGTTGAAATAAAAGATACTGTATGGAGAGTACAGAGCAAAGTGCAAGGCTGGAAGCCTAGTGGAGAGCAGACAGGTTCAGCAGAATTTCATCTGAAGAAGTTTGCAGGTTATATTTATAGTATTCTTGCTGGCTATCTAAGATGCAAAGAACCTGGCCGTACTTACCTGCGATGTTTTTTCTAAAGCAAAGTATGAAATTGGTTTTGATATTTGTGTTTACTTCATGGCAAAACAAGTAATGTCACTAGCTGTATTTGTCACAGAAGGAGTAGTCAATTTATCAAGATTAATTTATCTGCTCAGTAAATTGGTTCTTTAGTTTCGTACAGGTTTAGTATTCTTGCAGATCTTTTTTCCTTCATGTGCTTCAAATGCATGCATTATGTTGATTTATTTATATGGTTTTAAGTATTTAGGACAGACAAGAACTTTCCTTAGGTCAACAGTTCAGTAGAATATAACTAATTTATTGGCAAATGTCACACAGATTCTCTTCAATATCTGATGTAGAAAAGATGCAGGAATGAAGGGTCAAGGTGAGACAGAGAACACAATCATAAGAATGTATTTCCCCTCACTTACCTAGTCAAGCAGTACACAAGTTAATTATGTAAATACCCTGAATTTCTGAAATCTTTTGGGAGTTCAGATAAAGCAATGTAAAATTGTGAAATGCAATTAAAAAAAAAAAAAAACCAAACCAAACCAAACCCAGACTGCTAAAGCTTGAGAATGGTAAAAATATTTCAAGATAAACGAAAATCTAATGAAGTTTTCTTCTTAATAGCAAGAAATATGAAATGAGATTGACCTATGTGTCTTTAAAAATTGAAGCAGACAAGATATAGCAAATAAACTTGCACCCCTTAATCAAGCGTGTCCATCAGTGATGGATTTATTGTATTGTAAATGTCATCTACTTGCTGAGATATATAAAACAAATGCATGATTTTTAAATATCCATCTGTCTCAGACGATTGAGAAACAAGGATGAAATTCGTATGTGGGCTTAACCAGTGCAGTATCCATAGCTGGTGCCTGAAGGGTCTGGAGAGCTGTTCTTGGCTCCTTAGAACATGAGGATTGATGGTAGCATTTGTTACTTTCTAAGTCTTTTTTGACCTGGAGAGAAATACAAAAGAAGCTGGATATTTTCAGTAGCAAAGTTGAAGATTAGAAATTGTAACTATTTGGTCTGTTTGTAAATGTAAGGAATATGGGGCTCTTTACTTGCTTTACCTCTACAGCTTAAAATTTTATTACTTGAATTTTGATTGTTTAAGTCTGTTTAGGTTTCATCTATTTCTTTCTTTGGTCTACAGACAACACTCCTAAAAGGGGCTTGGTCTTAGTAAAATGAAAAGCCTTGTCCATTGTGTAACACTACTACAAAAGGACAGGAGAATAATCCTTCCTTTATGGAAAGAAATGTGAAGATGGACAGAGGACATCTTAGGAATCCTTAAAAATCTCTAGTATCTGTATGAATAAACATGAGTTTGAGATCTTTTCAGAAAATATGCATAAAATGAAGAATATTTCTTGAGTGAGACACAAAGTCACTCGACACAACTAGTGACTTAACTAGAAAGGTCACTGGCTTCACTTGACATTGAAATGTAGAGACAAGAACAACTCTTGTACTAAAGCTCTTTGGTGATGCTCTCTTTTAAGTCTTTCACCTCAGAGGGTACAACTTCCTGGGGGAGAAAAAAAAAAAAAAAATATTTTCAGGATGGAAAAGAGATGGCTTGTTATTGCTGAACCATTAAGGGGTATGGAAGAAAGCTCTTAGAAAGTGTAGCAATGCCATCAGTCTATGTAGATGCAGGACTGGGACAGACCAGCTGCTGGTAAGTACCAGAGAGAAGGTTTTGGTGATAGAAGTGTGTCCTGGAATATGGCAATGTTGCAGTGAAGTGATTCATTCTCATGGCTGTTTTCTCCTATTGTCTTCGGTGTAATTGGAAAAACTATTGGAATTGTTTGCCCAGCACTGGAAAGCATGTGAGTGTGGCAGTAGTAGTATACTACTGTAATAGCTAAACTACCTGGATCAGCATGTACTAAACAGACAAGAGAGCAATATGACATTTTTTATTTCCAATTACTCAGGACTGTGTATTCTTGTTTTTCTGTTAATTGTTAAAGCTGAATAGTCATAGAGATCTCCAAAGGAAAGAGGTAATTTTTTTGTTATGTGAGTGATTCAACACTGTTTTCAAAATCTGATTGAATACAGAGCATTGCTTCAAGTCATGTAGCCATGTACAACTGTAGTACACTTAATTGCCTGGAGAAGGGAGACATGGAAAAAAAATCACACAGTTTCTGCAATGCATTTTTCAAAAGGGATTTTCTGATGCTCAGTTTTTCTCCAGAAGAAAGAGTAGGAAAAAAACTTTGCCTCTACCTTCTACTCTCTAAAATAGGGTAAGCAATGGCATCATCTCAGTCAAAGTGCTGTAAACAATTCGAGTGAAATTAAAAGGAGAACAGAAGGTTGCATTTGAACACAATACATAACAACAAATGTTTTACAGAAATGAGAGATGTTAATATTGATTATAGCCAGCCAGAATTTTGAGCATTTGGAGACTTCCCACAGTCTTCATCTGCTTATATATTTTTCTGGGGTTGGCTGTGTCTTTAGAAGCCAGTTGGTTGCACTTTTTGTCCAGAAATGCATTAGTTCATCTGCTGCTTTCCTACTCCTGTGATACCTACAGCAGCTGGCAGATTTGCTTAAGGATCAAATCACCTTGCTGAACCTCTTGCACAGTAAGGTACCCCATGGATTGCCTCCAGGTTGGGAAGTTGAAAAGGAATTACTTTTAAGTCTCTTAAGAGAAGGCAAGATGTAACTTTCTATGCAGTAAGTGTTGCCCTTCATGTGAGTAGGTGCAGCTTGATATCTCTTAAGACTTCAGGTGGAGAATTGCTTCAGGGAGAAAAAAAGGAAAAACTGAAAGTGATTGAGTCCTTAGAGTCTCAACTCGCAAGATCAGACAAGAAATTAGACTTTGTTTTGGAAAGCTGGGGGCTGGTGTCTGGTGGGCTTTGCTTGCCTGGGACAGTTTTTCTCCCTGGTGTGACTGTAGAATGGTAACTGTGCCTCAAGGCTTGGGGCTTTCTTTGCTCTTTGGCCTCTTTATGGGGTTTTGCTTTTATCGTGACAGCATTCAGAAGAACTAAATCACAGTGGAATAAAGCGGATGCATGTAGCATGGATTGAATCAACTGCCATACAAATTTGATTTTTTTAATTTTTTTTTTTTTTTTAATTTGTGTGGAGTCTCATCTATGGTATAGGAAGCCATATGGTGTGAGGTGGTGCATACTGAACAGGTGCTTCAGCACTGGCTTGAAGGTTTAAGTCTCTGCTTGAGAATGCATTGCTGTGGATGATGCTTCACAGAAGGTTGCAGGTAAAATACCATGCTTAAAACATGCTAGTGAGAATGTAGGCTGCACAGAGAAAGAAGGAAAGCTACAGGCATTTGAAAAAGCACTTGATGGCAGACTCTTAAGAGTTGAAGCACAGTCTCTGAGTCAGCTGGTGGGTGATTAGGCCAGTCTTAAATATTTAACCTAAACTGACTTACCTTGTATGATGTCCAGTGTTGATCTTTTCTTGATATGTGTTATGATCCATCAAAAAGAGCAGACCAGCTTCAGTGCAGGCAAGGAAAGCCTTGTGTTCTCTGGTTTCTTGGGAACCAGAGGAATTGCACTTCGAAGCAACAGAGAAAGCTACTTAATTAAGAAGTAGCAAAAGCCACCTAAAAAGATTCTATGTGTAGGAAGACAACTTGAATTTATACTCATACATGTTCTATCCCACTTGATTGCTTTGGCTTTGTCCGCTGAAAATGTTGATTAATCTAGTTGTAATAAAACTTGTAATCATTTCCTGCCATTCTGAGGTTAAAAGCCTTTCTGTCATCTTTGTTTTGCTGTCTGTAAGGTGATGTTCTAGGAGGCTCTGTATGATGCTTCTGCCTTATCCAGTTTTCTGTTGTTCTGCGGCAAGCAGCTACAAATGTGGTTTGGTTTTTTTAATTGCACAGGCTAGCAGTGCCAGCATCTTTTAATTTCTAGAACATGGGAGACATTAAAATACAGCACCACCTAGGGCAAAACAGCAGTTTCTGAATCAGTTTAAGAATATTCGTGTTACTTGAAAAATATTGTAATCTTAATGATCAGAGGCTACTTTGCCTGCTTTGAACCTAGCTTTAATTTACACGGTAACTTAATTTCTTTAATATCTGTTTATTCAGGTATTTATCTGAGTTGTTCTATTTTAGGTCTTCTTAATTACTATCCCACATCACGTGGTGCTCTTGGAACCTCAAGGAGAGGAAGATTGCTTGTGGTTACCTCCACAAAGTTCTTGAGCATGTTTGAAGGAGACTGTTGCAGTCCGTAACTATTATTTTATGTTCTGTTTGGGAGGAACTACTTGCCACTGCTCCTCTACCTCACACAAAATGCAAAAGTAACAGGTTTTATGGTTTAAGCGAATTACAGAGGTTTATTTCAGGGGAAAATAACACCACTCTGAAAAGAGAGGTTTCTAATGGGAGAAAAGCTACAAGAGAAAAGGTTTTTTAAACAAATTATTCACCCCAGGAAGGGGCTATTAAGGGGAAGAAAAGGAATAGATAATTATTTGTCTTTTCACCTTCTGTCACCTCGAGGCTGCTCATCCTCTTCAAGTCACAGGTGAAGTTTCTGTCCTGCTCTGCTTTACTGCTCATGTGTGTTGCTCCTTGGATGATCTTCTGCAGTATATGCTGCCAATGCTGCTTCTGCTGCTGAATTTTCTTCTTTTCCCTCTGAATTTTATAGTAAAAACCTTCTTTCTTTCCAGCAATTATTGTCAAGTTGCAAATTGGTGAATTGGGATCTTCCTTTTGATATTCAGGTCTTTCCTGGAATTCTGTAGTTCTTCTATTTGACACCAATTTGCATTATCTGTTTGGTGGTCTTATCAGGAGCCATTCTGATTAGCATTCTTACCTTTTTTAATCCTGTCAGAGAAGGGGAAGGTTGTTGATGAGATTTTAGTGGGGTGGAGGGGAATCTGTTAATTGGAAATAGCCCTGTGGAAGCAGGGTGAGGCCAATATTCTGCTGGTTCAAGAGAACTTCATATTTTCAGTGTGTCCACATCATAGACCGCTCTGGCAAATCCTCTTTTACTCAGCATGACTGTTGAACTACAGATGGAACTGTCACAGTATGGAACAAAAAGCTATGGCAGTACAAGGAGCATAAGGATGGGATGTGGAAAAGATGCGTAAGAGATGATTCTCAGGCAATGAGAAAGGCAAGTTGGGAGGTTTAACAGGTAGTTTGGTGTTCCCCAAACACTGGAGTGCCAGTAAAAATGAGGACAATCAAATATTGCTACTTTTTACAGGTATTTGTTTTGAAGCACTCAGTATCTTTATTTTTATTTGTTTTCAGTCAGGCAGTCTAGTTGTGAGCCTGCTGCGCACAGGAATTCCAGAAGTGCTGCCCCTCTCTGAAGGAGGTTCCATGTACTACAGATAACTCAGGTGCAGGCCATGTTCTCACTTTGTTTTTTGCACTCTTAAACCTCACTAGAGGTGAGAGAGACAGAAGTTTGCAAGTTTTGGGTGGCCGGTGGCATCGTTGGTAAGAGCCTGTGTTTGGCACAAAGCACTCTTGGCCAGGTCTCCTGGAAGTCTCTCTCAAAGGGATTCACTCAGTCTGAACCAGATGCATACAAGTGTGGCCATTGTATTTACAGAAAATCCAGGCTTCTCCAGGAGGAGGGGCAGGTACAGCAGGAGTTTGTGGGGGAAGAGGGACGTGGGAAGAGGGGAGTGTAGGAGTCAGGGCAGGGAGTAAAGCAGTACAAGCTGAAATGGCACTTGTGGAAGGGTTACATGGCTCTGCAAGAGCTTAAATGGTATGTGCACAGCAAGGCTGAAGAGTATGACACAAGTGTCATTTGCTCAGACAAATTCCCCTTGCAAGTGAAAGATAATACTGCAGCAGTATTTTGGATTAGATGGGTTGCTTAGATGGGTGTCATACTGACTTACCTAAGTGTGCATGTGTATCTTTAAGCAAGGTATTGCAGGTGAACTTGAGATTTATGGTGTTCTCCTCTGTTAGGCAAATAGCTGGGCAATCAAGTTATTTCAGCTGAAAAAAAAGTACTCTTGCATTGTTAGAAATTTGATTATCAGAGTTACTTCTATTTACTGATACATGACCAAAGAAAAAAAAAGGAAAAGACATGGCAAAGACAAGAGGGGCAGAGGCCATCTTCATATGACTTGTTACCTGAGGGCTTCCATAGCATAAAACAACTTTGTATGCAATGACCTTCTGAGATGTTGGCTGCAGACTGTGCAGGATGGAGCAGTAGCCTGAAGTCATTGTCCTAGATGAATGCTTTTGCTGTGATGAAGTAGACAGTATCTTCACCAGGATACAAAAAGACAAGGAGAACTAGTCAGTCTTTTTGCCCAGGGAACACCTAACATCAACAGCAACCATTTAAAAAATAAATTTTACGAACTGTGCCTTATCTTCCTCAGTGTCTGTCTCTCACTCACAGGTTCAAACATCAGAGATGACAATCTTGGATGTTAGTGAATCTGGTTAGGTTTTAGACTCGCTACTGGGTAACATGAAATTATTTTTACTTTTTTTTTTTTTTTTTAATAGGTGGTAGGGACTCGTGTAGCTGTTGTCGAATTCACGTGTTCAAAACCAGTTCCTCTCTTTTATTGCATGCTCGTTTTATTTTTGAACATAAATACTTGCTTTTCCATAAGCAGTGCTCTCAAATCTCAGGGATGTCAGCTCTAAGAACAAAATTGTTGATTGTACTCCTCTAAGATGTTTTATGTCAGCTAACTCAGGTAATTTTGGGACTCAAAGATACTTCTACTTAATTTTTTATTTCTTTTTCAGTGGCCCTGGTTGATATTAATGACTGTGGTCTGCTGGTATCTGTTGAAAACTTAAATTATTTCTATAACTGTAGAAGTTTAAATACTAGTAATTCTCCTGTTCTGCCCTATTACATAGGATACAAGGAATAAATGTGAGAAAAAGGATTTTCTTAATGCTGCTGTCTAGCAGATTTTTGGAGGTTCCCTCTGGAGATAGGAAGCTGAGAAAAAGGGAGCAAGAAAAAGCAAGCTGGATAAAAGATGGTGCAGGGCAATGAATAGTGCATCGTGTATCAGTCAGCTTCACAGCTCAGGCAGGTGAAGGGCAGAAGTACCATGCTTGTTTTAAATTACAAAATAATAATTACAAAAACTGTTTTTCATTCTTCATATAGCAAAGTACACAGCAGCAGAAAACTACTTCTGAACACACATTTCTCCAAAGCTGCTGATGGCCCTTGCACCTCAATTATGCTTCAGATTTAGAACATACATACATATATATGTGTGTATATATATGTGTGTATATATATATAAATATATATATAAAATGCATAAAATACTTAAATTATGCATAAAATGTAATGCTCATTTTAAAAAGTTCTTTTAAATTGTTCTCTTTGTGGCTTTTAAGTGGCTTCTGACCCTGCCCTGTGTTGAACACTCCAAGAAGTAGACTGCTGTGGTCATTGTCTGAGAAAGTTATTTGCTCTTTGAAGATGCCATCACAGTAATGTGTTTGTATTACAAAACTGTAGTCATTTGTTTTGTCTACTGTAACTTATTGGGTTGGTATAATACAATTTCAACAGTTTTAGTGCTAATAGGTATGATTTGGGTTTTATTTAGTTATGTTTTGTTTTCCCTAGAATATCTAATGGGAGAAAAATCTACTATGGGCTTCTATGTTGTCAGTATATATGTCAAAATTCAGGGCAGCTATGAGAGTAAGAATGTAACTTACAGACGTACTTTTTTTCTGGAAATGCTGGAGGCAAATGCCGTCAGCAGTATGGTTTTTCCCTTGGACTATACAAAGAACGCAATTCTGGTGTTTTAGCAATCTGTTATTTTTACAAACATCTGTTTTTAAACTTAAAAAGTTTCTGTAATTTAGTGTGAAACTGTTTGTTTCTGTAGTTCTCATAAATGCTCTGTTCTAAGTTTACCCAAGTTTTAAAAGTTGCTGTAAGAGCTACTGAGTGTGGAAGTGTGGACTTCATCACCTTTGCAGTGCCTCTGAAACACAGAGAGAAGTTGACAAAGCAGGAGAGAGAATTTTTCACAGGCACTGTGACAATGAATGTCCCTTTTCAACCAGGTGACTTGAATGCCACTGCTCATATTCAACACAGGAGTTTCTCCTGGTGAAATTTCTGCCCTAATTCTCCTCAATGCAGTTGCCTTGTGATGAAATTGTTTGAAGGAAGATTTTGCAATAAGAATATGACTAGAAGGCAGTGCTGCATGCGGAGCTTAAAGCAGACTTTTTTGTGCAAAAAACTGTAATAATACAAAGGGATTTTGTTATTTGTTAATTTTAAGAAGCGATGGCAACTGTGCCATAAATCTTTATCCATGTTCAAAAGCTGTGTTTTCCCCTTTGTTATGTTCTCTTGGTTTTGCTTTCCCCTCTGCAGCAGGTGGTCCTGTAGTAGCTTGAACTTCTGACTGCTTAGAGGGAGGTTGCCAAGAGTGGAAGATGTGCAGTCTTACTGGGTCTCTTTGGCAGTAAGCTGACTGTGTCATGGCAATCACTGCTTATTTCATTTAGTAGTGGGTATGTAGGGTAAAATCTACTCAGAAATACATTGTTGGGAGTGTTGATTTTCCCTTTTTTCAGTGTTTGATCCTGTATACTGGAAAGTCTGCTAGATTTCTGGCCACTGGTTGTGAATTCTTTTTCTATTATGAGGCACAAATATAGTTGCAGGGCTAAGTAATTCTGTGTGGCTCTGTTTTTTCCATTTGTACTATGAACTGTAACCTGGTAAGTAAGACCCCCATGCAGTGACTCAAAGCAAACCAAAATATACTATGTATCGTGTTTAGGTTTTTTTCTTTTTATTATTAGCTGACAGAACAGAATCATGCTAGAAGCTTGGCTGAAAACAAGCATTATTTTAGTCTCTTATCAGCATGAGTCTAGTCAGTAAGGAAATCTGTGAATCCAACTTACAGTCCTTTCTTTTTCTTTTAATTTTTTTTAACAAGGTAACTGAATTAATTGAACTCTTCTGTTTTCTGAAATAATTGAAATTCTAGGTACTGTATAATTTCTCTTGAGTGGGCTTTTTTCTCTGATAAACTAGGAGTGTAGCTGCTTTAAATTGGGGCAAGCAAAGCAAAATGTTGAAATCCTTGCTAAACTGATAGCTTTGTGGTCTTTGTCAGAGTATCTGTGACAGAGTCTCTGTTCAAAATGCTTCTTTTTATTTTCCTTTTTTTCAGTATGGTAATCTTCCATTTTAGAAATTAAGCAAATCCACTTTTTTGACATCAACTTGTACTTCAGACATTACTTCATAGGGAGTTTTAGGGAGTTGCCAGTCTTGAACTGGCTGACTTAAGAAAAGCAGATTGTGCAATTTTACATTTGCAGTTTTATTGCCAGCTACATCTCCGGCCCTTCTACCAGCTGACCAGTCTTGCAGCCCTATGAAGCCCTCTCCCAGTTTTTTCTTTACTTTGTGTAGTTTAGAAACGTTCCCAAAGGGTACAGTTATGTTCCCTTTCATTCCTTTCTTTTGCAAGGAATGAAATTTAATTTAATGCAAGGAATTTAATTTCATTCCTTTCTTCTGCAAAAGGGAAGAACCTAATCTACAAAAAAAACACAAAAACAACCCAAATGCCTCCTATTTTTATTCAAGTTGGGGATTGACTGTATTTATATCATCTCACTGTTTCTGCAACACCCATTGCAGTGACTCACACATAATCCCCTGGGGAGTGGAAAGAATATTTGAAAAATAAAGAAGCATGCACTAAACTGAAGCTAGAAAAACTATCAGGAAATCCTAGTTCTAGCCTTATTAAAAAAAGACATTTTTCTGTATTACTGTATGTAAACAGCTTATTAGGATAAGCTAATTTTCATAGAGATGTTCAAAGTTTTTTCTTTTTCCCTTCAGACCTGAGAGAACTCACAGATTTTTTGTTCTCTCCCCTTACTTTTGGACAGTGTAAAAGTTCATTGTTCAGATGTATGTCATGAGCATTTCCTCCAAGTCCTCCTTTCACCTTATTGTCATTCATTTGTCTCTTCCAAAGATTTTTAAAGAATTTTAAGGCTATCATGTTTTTCCAGTTTAGAAAGGTCACTGTGGTTTGGGGTTTTTTAATATGCATGTCTTCCAGTTTGACTGGCATTGTTGTATGAATCTTTTAGACAGTGTATACTGCTTTTTTAGATAAGGAACACTTTTAATCAGCAAGACACACTGATTAAAAATTATTTAATGTTTTAAAATATGTCTTTAAGTAGTGTGTTGTTTTGGTTTGGGGGTTTTTTTTGTTGGTTTTTGTTTTTTTTTTTAAAGGAGGGAGGAAGTCATAATTCATAAAAGAACCTCTGAAATTTACTGAATAATGTATTCTGGCTTATAAGGTGACCAAAATAGTTACTTGATTGTGGTTTGACTTTGTGTTTTTTTTCCAGACAGTATTTGGAAAACCTTTGTCTCAGTTATCTCTTGAGAAATGAATAATCTCCAGGAGTCGTGGTCTGTACCATGCACTTAAACACTGATAGTTCCTCATATTTGTAAAAATGCCCATAAGATGCTGAGACAGAGTCAGTTTTATTCTTAGCAATCCCATATGATGCTGTGGTTTAGTTTTGTGACCAGGAGCAGGGGAGGAGGAGTGAGCAGCTGTGTGGTACTCAGCTACCTGCAGGGGCTAACCCACAACAAGGACCTTCCATCATACTTGTCCTAGGTACATAAAAATTTGAGGAAAAAGGTGAATGAGTGTGCCAGTGTGTTTGTGTAGATTTTATTTGTTTATGTAATGTTTTCCCAGGCCTGCAAAAATGGAAAATATTTAGTGTCTGGAAGGATACAGCAAATCAGTGCATTATAATGCAAACTGTGCATAACAGTTATAGTGAGGCTAAGTGTAATACAAGATAAATCATAGTTCTGACAACAGCAAAATTAAAAAAAATACTTTGAGAAGTGTTATGTTTCAGTTGGAGAACTGGCTAAGTGGAAGCTCATAATTTTTGTAGGTAATGGGAGTGGAATGAAAGGGTATTTGATATCATGTAGGCCAGGGGCATAAGAAATTCCTGCCTGACTGAGACTAGTGATCCAGGATCATGTCTGAGTGGCAGCACATAAACCTAGCTGCTTTCTATGCTCCCTTCCCTTTGTACTCTTCCAGCATCCACACCTGTTGAACTAGAGTTTTTAAAAGGTACTTTGCTGCCCAGCACTTTTACCATCCACTTCTGAATCTGTCTGGACAATATCCACCACATTGTCTCATCCCTTTTTCAACTGTTCCTACCGTCTCTCTCCACAGCCTCCTGTACAGCATATTCCAGATCATTCTGCAACGAATATTTTTGGCTGATTTCCTACAAATTTTGTCAAGCGCCTCCCATTCCTTGTAGTTGGGGTAAACAGTGGATTTGTATTAAATTTATTCATTACTTTAATGATTTTATAAACTTTGGTTGTATACCCCTCAGCCATCACATATCCAAACTGCAGAATCTTAAGATGAAAAGACAGCCTTTCTGGTTTTTCATCTCAAGGCATCCATTTGCCTTCTCCTTCATTCTGGTTGCCCTATTCTGTTCTTGCTCTAACTCCTTTGAGAAGCATAGACCAGAACTAAATATTACTGAAGACATGAATGCCTTAAAATTTTATGCAGTCAAAATTATGCTCTCTTTAAGCACCATTCATGATGATGCTCATCATTTTGTTGGGTTTTATAGCTGCCTCCGCACTTGGAGCAGGAATTAGATGTCAGTTTGTAAGAGCTGAGTGCTCAGCAGTCTTCTGCTAGTCAAGTGGCAAAGCCTCCCTTTTGATTCCTAGGGTAAGTGTGAGATGATGCTCTCTTCAAAAGTTCTCTGAAGGCTTTATTTAGATCCATGGCAGCTGTGCCTTTTCACGTGCCCTTATCCTTCTCTTTCTCATGCTGATTTTGAAGTTCTTCAAGAAACGGTGATGGAAGAACAGAATAATGGAACACTTCTGCCTTTTGTATGTCTTCCTTGTTGAAACCAGAAGCAGTGATGTCAGAAGGTTCCTTGAATAAAGTCTTTTTGTTTTGAATTGGAGCCAGACTGACTCCCATTGTTATCATGTTAACCTAGACACATTTTATACTGGATTTTTTTCTTAATTTCTGAAGTGTTATTATGCAGAATGATATGTGAGCAAAGTACTGTAAGATAGCAGTATTGTGTGGTTTAGTTAAACACAGACATGAGTCAGCATTGTGCCCTTGCTGCAGTAAAGGCAGACTGCATAATGGGTTACACCAGGAAGAGCTCAGCCACCAAGCAAAGGGATGTGGTTTGTTTCCTGACACAAAGCATTTACAAGCCTGTATCTGGTGCACTATATCTGGTTTCTCTTCCTGCACTGCCCATCACAGGGGAGATGTTATCAGAAATGACCTAGCAAAGACCTGCTAAGGAGGTTTAGGGCTGCAGCACGTGATGTGGTCATGGAAAAGGTAGAGGAGCTCAGCTTGGTTTGGCTGGAGGAAGGTCTAATGGGGAACCTAATTGCATCTTTTCACCCTCAAAAGTGAGGTTACAGAGAAGATGGAAATAAAATCTGAGGAGTACACACTGAAAAAGTGAGTGTCAGTCATCACAAGATACATCATCAGAACTTCTACTGAGGTGTAAGGAGAAGTATCTTCCCTGTGTAAGTGGTTAGGCAACTGAAAAGGTTGTCCAGAGATACGGGAGACTTTTGGGGTGTGAACAAGCCTCTGAGAAAACTGATTAACTGTGAAGCTGTCTCTGCCTCTAGCAGGCTTGAATAGGTGATATCCTTCTGATCTCAATGTTTTTGTTTGACTCTGTATTTCTGACTAGACAGTGAGATGTTGCTAAAATGTGTACATTGTTCTTGGCAGATTTTGGTGTGGTCTAACAGTTTACAAATAGGTAACTTTAGCAGGAAATGTAAGATTTTGGCATTTTTTCCTTTTAGTCCTCTTGGACAGCAGTATTGGAAAAAGCAGTGACTGTATGTTTCGAGGAGCATTCATGGGTGGAGCTGAGCCTTCACACTCAGACACTTCAGAGCCTTTCTGTCCACTTTCTCCCAAAATCACCCACCCTTGTTCTAACCCCACCAACCTTGCTAATCTGCCAAGCAGTTTTCAAAATCCCAGCCTTTCTTCTGAGTGAGAACTTCTGATCTCTTGGTAGGGAGGCAGGGAGGAGTGCTATAAAGTGGTAAAGGTGTTTTAAAAAAGGATGCAGGAGATCCTGGTGCCACTGGCAGCTCTCTTCATCCCCAGCTCTGATTCCCCAGGTGGGTCCATATGTGTGGCTGTGCAGAAGGACAGACTACAGATCAGAACTACAAAACTCATTTTTGCCTGCTTTCCCAGTGCCTTCAACTTACCTCATAGCTCTAAAGAGTCAGTGCTGTTCTTGCTTCAGAGGGAGTAATGCTTGGTGGGAGCAAATTGGGGGGGTGAAGGGTAGGGATTAAATGTGGCTCGAGGGTGCTGCAGATGATCATGCCAGATGACAAGTAGTCATGGAACTCTTTCCCAGCACAGGGGCATGTTGAGGTGGTATCTAGCAGCCACTGAGACCCTGGAGAAGTCTCAGCAGCCTGTATGTGTATCCTCAGAAACACCTTGAATCCAAGAGTGGCCCCAAGGTCACCATGCTCAAGTATTGTCTGCCTCCATACCACCTTTTCCTCCATAAAATGCTCTGTCAGTGCTCCCTCCACATTGGTTTTATGTGCAGCCTGAATTGTGTTCAAGTAAACATATCTCCTGTGTCTGTTTGGTCTTTGGGAATGCTTTGGGTGTTAGGTCATTTCCAGGACCTACTGATTAAAGTAAGTGTTGGACAATGGCTGGGGATGTTATTAAAGGAGCCAGCTGCTTTAATAAAAAGTGTTCACTGAGCCCCTTAACAGGGACTTCTCCCTCTTGCTTAACATGTATTTAGTACCGCTGCTGAACCTATTAAGGTACTAGATTTGAATAAATAAGGGATCATCAATTTATATGATCTTCTGCTGTTTCTCTATATGTATCTATAGGATGACAAAGAAGCCAACAGGCTCATGCCAAACAAAGGAGACCATGGACTGGGAAATGAGAAGTTCAAACCTGTGGTACCTTGGCCTCATGTGGAAGGTGTGGAAGTGGACTTGGAATCCATTCGAAGGAAAAATAAGGCCAAAAATGAACTGAATCATCACGGTGGCAGTGATAACAAACAGCAAAACATCATCCAGAGGCAGTATCTCACATTTAAGCCTCAGACATTTGTATACCGAGATCCTGTTTTACGACCTGGAGTCCTTGGTAATTTTGAACCCAAAGAACCTGAACCTCATGGAGTTGTTGGTGGCCCTGGAGAGGAAGCGAAGCCATATGTTTTAGGACCAGATTACAAAGACTCCATTCAAGCCAGCATTAAAGAATTTGGGTTTAATATGGTGGCAAGTGATATGATCTCACTGGATCGGAGTGTTAATGACTTGCGTCAGGAAGAGTAAGCAAATTTTTTGTTTTCTTTAAGTTCTGTTTATGGGATTTAAATATTTTCTTTCCATATATCCTAATTGATGCTTAAAGAATATGAATAATTAGGCTAAAAACGTTTCTTGGCGTGACAGGAAAGAGTGTTGTACTATACCAAATGTTTCCATATATTATTCTTAATACTGCTGCAATAATTCCTTTCATGAATACTTTATCTATAATGATTTATCTCTGAAGTCATCTGTTTTAGTGTCTAATTGCTTGTACTTGCATGTTCCAGGTTCAGCCATAGTCTTCCTTGTCATATCTTCCTTTTTTAATCTAACTGAACTAATTAATTAATCTAACTAATTTTAAACTACTGAAGATTTGTTATTAAGAAAGATTTTTCTTTAATATTTCCTGTAGAAATTCCTATACTAGTTACTTTCAGTTTTGGTTTCACCTTGATGCTTTAAAAACTAAAACTAAATAAACAGAAGGAACAGAAACAAAGAAATATTGTTCCCTTTAAATGTCTCCCCTTAATTACCTTCACTGTGTGTGGATCTTCTGTAGTGGTGTTTGGGGTTTGGAGCTGACAGAATAGTCTTTCAATAGTTTATCTCTGCATTTGTTATAAAGGAGGAAGCAGTCTTAGAAAAAACACTTTTTATTTGCCATTGGTTTGTGGTTTGTTGGGTTTTTGTTGCTTTATGTTGGGGTTTTTTACATTTGGAGGAGAAGGCATACGAATTTCAATATGAAATGACGTATTTGCCTGCTTTCACTTCCCCCCCAGCCCTAGCAATGGAGCCCTGGGTTGGGTGCCCACCTCTGGGTTCTGTGTTTCCAGCCGTGGCAGCTGGTTGCTTGGTTGGGTGCTGGGGCTCTGTTGGGGCCTTTTTACAGTAGATGATTTTCCTTTTTGTGAGGTAGAACTGGGCAGCTGTGAGTCTGACTCATGCCTGTGCACATATGGCTGCTTGAATTTACCTGTTGTGTACTCACTGAAAGCAAACGAAGTGCACAGAGTAGAGTGCTCACCTTCCTTCGTGCTGTCTTCCCTGAGTAACTTACTAAAGGTTTCCATTTGCTGACAGTCAGGAGAGGACTGTTTGCAGCATTGGCTGTCCTGAGGTTCACTTGAGTTTTCTTTTCACCTTTCTCTGTATTCCTCCAAGGTGGAAGGGATCAGAGAGCATATCTGATGCCCAATAATTCTGCACTTATAGCTTCCTGGAGTGTTTTTGGTATGATCTTGAAGTTTTTAACTTCTGTTTAATGACTCTTCTTTCTGAAGACCTCTGTAATAAATAGAGAGTAATAAATAGAAATTCCCAAAGAAGAATTGCTTTGCATACTTTGAGGGACAGCCATGTGAGAGACCAGAGCAGAAAAGATGAATTTCAGAAACTGTTTCCTCCCATCACACTTGCAGATAAGTCTTTCATGGAGGTCAAAGCCAGCAGCTCAAATCAAAGGTTTTATTACTTAGTGTTCTAAGTAAGCAAATAAAACAGCATGATAAGTGAACAAAAGGCATCTTCAAGACAACTCCATACAAAAATACTTTATGTATCTGGTACTTAATTGCCCTAAATAGTTTAAAGCTTTATAACTTCATGCATATCCTGGGAACAGCAGAGGAGAAGGGAAGTAATGTAGGATTGGTGGGTATTGCTGGATGCTTTCAGGTATCAACATGTTCCTTGCCTGTTCAACCTCTGATACCAGCAAGAAATGCAGGAAAAGGTAGCAAATTGCCTGTTGGATGCCGTTTATTTTCCTCCCCCTCATCTGTTTAAAACATCCAGAAGCCATTTTGGTTAATGAAGCTGGACAACATTCAATTTAATTCTACTGAAAAGCAGTATAATAATCTTTTTTGGTTGATGATATTGAGGCATTGATGTTGTGAGGATCTTTCAGGCAAAGAGTGGGTTATTTGCATAGATGCTTAAATCCAGGTAGACCTCACTTCAGTCTTCTCTTCCTTTAAACATGAAAACTTTTAAGCATCATCCTAAGCAGTTAGGTTTGTTCAGTGAATTATCCCAAATGCTTTTCCAGGCAGTGAAATAGCACTGCAGAACTGTCTCAGCTTAAAAGCCACATAGCCTCAGGGCTTGTCCCTGCTGGCAGGGGAAGAGTGAAGTAATGCCAATAAAAGGGGATTCAATCCTGCTATGTTTAGATTTGACTTCAGCAAAATGTCCAAGATGATTTGCCAGCTGCCTTTATTGATTGATCAGGAACTTTGCTGGTGATTCTGGGCAGATTCAGCTGCTATAAAATGTCTTAACTCTTGCTGCACCCCCTAGAGAGGAAAGACGTTGGATGGCATGTTGAAGTTTGTCAAGTACATCAGTATTTTCATTTTGCCAGTACAGAATACTCTTAATTAGGTGGATTTTACCCAATCTATTTCAAAGCTGAAACCAGACACTTCTGTTGACATAGGTTTGCTAAACAAAATTAAGAATGTATGAGTATAGGTAAAAGTTGGTATACAAAATTTCAAACCTGGCATCAACCTGCAGCCTTTCAGCACTCTGCAGGGGAGCCATAGACTGGATTTGGGGGAGCAATGCCAGTTTCCATCTTATTTCTAGTCGCAAAGAAGTAGAGCTTAGCAGGCCCTGTCCAAAACCTCTTAACTGTTGCTGGAAGAAAACTTTTTCTTAAAACTTGGTGATTTTTACCATTTTTAAATCTCTCTTTATTGTCCTTATAGTTAGTGGCCTTTTACTTTTCAAGAGCAGTCATTTATACTTAATTTTACATATTGTTCCTGCCTCCTAGCAGACCTGTGATAAAACCAACACTAGCTTTAGGGAAGACAGATAGTAATTTGACTGCTTCCTGCATTTCTTTTTTTGTTTGTGATCAGGAGTCTGCACAGAGATAGAGCTGCAGTAAAAATATAGCAATTAATTTTCTGGATGGTCTTGGATTCAAGATAAACACACCCTGCTAGGGAAATAAAAAGTTGGACCTATATTAAAGGATTAATGCTGTCAGGTTACAAGGTATATCCTTCCCCACCCCCCCAAAAAACCCCAAACAAACAAACAAAGAAAACCCCAAAAAAACAAACAAAAAAACCCCCAAAAAACAAAAAAAAACTTGTGCCTGAAGAGAATTGCTGCTAGGGAGAACAAGTACTTAGTTGTTTCTCCAGCATAATGAGGCACTTGTCCAGAGTATTTTAAAATAAAATTAAATTTAAAAACTGAGCTGTACTGTGTCTGTCCAGAGATCAGTGGTTTTGACAGTCTTGTCTCTAGCTCTAGCCAGTATCTTGTGCTTAAGAGAAAACATAGAAGAATGGACTAAGTTTCATTCCTGGAAACCAGTGGGCTGGACACTTGAGCAAAAAATTGCAAGAGGATTATCATGCTTCATAAACCTTTTTCTCTGCAAAGACTTGTCTTTTAAATGCATTTAAACTCCTGGAGTTAATGACATCCTGCTACAGACACTTTATTTCCAGGCTGAAAAACATAGTGTTTGTTTAACCTCTCCCCCTGAATACTGCCATGTACATATGTTACTCTGCCATCCTGTGATATGGGAATATTGGAAATGTTAACATCAAGCTACCATATAAATGTTTCTTTCCTTATTATTCCTACCATTCTATTTGCCCTTTCATTAACCAGGAGCTAAACTGCTCAAATTGCTATCCACATTTGACTATAAGATTTCTTTTTTTTTTTTTTTGAGTGGTAATGCCAAGTTTAGGATCTGTCACTGAGTATACACATTCTGTGTACATTCATTTGCACTTTTAATGAGCTCATTTCCTCAGTAGTGTCCTTGAATTATTCGGCAGCTGTTTGTAAGTCATTTGAATTCCAACTATGAAAAACTTTATTTTATTATTCAGTACTGACATGGAAGAAGAGTTGGACAGCTTGGCGTCCAGCACCAGCACTTGCACTGCTACATTGCAAACTTGCTTTAAAAATTTGAAAATGTTTTAAAAAATTTAAAAATTTTTACACTCTAGCAGTTATTAATCTAAGAGATCTTGCATCTTTCCCTGCTGTACTTTGATAAACTCTGCTTGTGAAGAAAGCAAAAACCTTGTCAGGTTTAGAAATTCATTTACTCTACTACAGAGAATAGTCATGGTTGGGAAGGACCTCTTAAGATCACTGTGTCCAACCAACAACCAACCTGGGCAGCCCACTCCAGCACCAGACTACTCTCTCAATATACAAATTATTCCTAGTATCTGGTCTAAACCTGCCCTGATTATATTAATAAGCTCCCCTGTGTCCACATCATATTTGATTTATTTAAATTATGATTATATGTTTCTGTGGTGATATTTGTTCTCCACAATTCTTGTTATTATTTAATTTGTTATAATTGTAGTCTTCCCACAATTCAATGTTATGATGTGTGGTGTTAATGTTTGTTTTCCCCAAAACTACTCATTGCAGCACATGGCTTCTTCATGAAGGGAAGGGATGGGGCAGGTACTGATTTCTTCACTCCTGTGACCAAAGACAGGTCCCGGGGAAGTGGGTGGAAGCTAAATCAAGAGAAGCTTAGGTTAGATATCAAGAAAAGGTTTTTCACCCAGAGAGCAGCTGAGCAGTGAACAGGCTCCCCAGGGAAGTGGTCACAGCACCAAACCTGCCTGAGTTCAAGAAGTGTTTGGATGATGCTCTCGGGCACACGGTGTGATTCTGGGGTGCCCTGCACAGGGACAGGAGTTGGACTTGATGATCCTTTGTGGGTTCCTTCCAACTTGGCATATTCTGTGATTCTGTGATTCTATGAAAGTTGTGTCTGTGGCTTATTATTTTTTTTTTTTTATTTAATACCAGGCTTTTTTCCAAGATAGAAATCAGACTTAATGGTCTGCAATTCTTGAGCTCCCCAGGTCCTTTTTTAAAAACTGGTGTCATGTTTTCCTCCTTCTGTTTGTTTGATAACAAGGTTGTTGTCAGCAATAGTGCCACACCACAGTAGTTGATTTATGTTGCATCTTTTGGAAATACTGGGTTTATTAAAAAAAAAAAAAGGGGGGGGGGCAATCAGGCTATTCATGGCATAAGAATCCTGTATAAGTTATCATGCAGGTATCTGTGGTATCTGAATTACAAAGTTCTCTGAGCTTTAGATAACTGGAGAGGAGCACACAGTGGGAAGTGTGACTGTGTGCTTGCCCTGTTTTTGTTCTTTTCCCTGGGCACCTGCCATTGGTCACTGCTAAAACTTGAATGGAAATAGTTAATTTAGCTTTCCTGCTTCTGCAGTGGTCTCTTTTCATTTTTATTATCTATCAGCCCAGCAGACTTTCTGACAGGCATCCTACTTGTGGTGTTTTGAGAAAAAGAAAAAAAAAAAAAAAAAGAAATAAAAGGAAAAAAAGAGCTTACTGAAGTATAATAGCTGCTATTGAATTTTTTTTTTCAATCTTACTTATTATTTACACTCAGTTTACCTGAACTAGTGCTCATTTCTGTTTCCCTTGTTTGGACAACATGTTCTGCGTTTAGCAAATGCCTGTCTCACTGCTAAGAGCATCTGGTTTTTAATCCTGCTGGCTTTCCCTTGTTCCTGTCTAGGCTTTTTTTTATGATTAATGATAAAATCTCACAGCTTCTAATATGGTGTCCTCGAAAAAGCTTCATGCTACCTGAAATCATTTTACCCTTAATTTATCTTTTCAGTAGGCCAGCTTACTTATTTATAGGTCCCCTTTCAGAAGGAGGTGTTATTCAGACACCTCTCTTTTGACGTCAGGGCTTCAGTGAGTTGTGGTTCCAGTTAGAGCGTGGCTTATCCAGGCTTATCCTTCAGCTGAGCTCCACATTGCTCTGAGGACTCACGATGTCCTGCTTCTGTTGTGGGTGCTCTGATGTGCTGTTCTCTGGAAACACTACCTAGTGATGCTCAAAACAGTACCCTCAGGAACACAGTTTATATTTAGTGTGCACCCTGAAGTGGTGGAAGTCTCCTGCCTGTCTTTGCTTCCCTCTGCAAATTCCTCCATACACGCTGGAGGTGCTGTCCAAGTCCTGCTTCTGTGCAGCTGCATCAATGGCTTCCCCTTGTCTTCGTGCTAGAAGATCCCCAGTATATTTAAGCTCTAGTAATATGGTTCTGGTTTTAGAGAAGGCAGTCCTTCCTGGATAAAGTTAATCAGTTCAAAAACTTTCATCAGGTACTAATGAATTCTAAACATGCTGCTCTATTCCATTTTCTCATCCAGGCACTGAAGCTCTGCTTCTTTTGCTTCTTCTCGCTTACTGGAAATTTGGTACTTCTATCTATTTTCTCTTTCCATGTTGAAAAAAAACAAAACAAAACAAACAAAAAAACCAAATCAGAAATAAATTATACATGTCCTTGCAGTCCTGTGACTGAGGGTATGAGATACCTTGGGCCAGGCTTTGTTCTGCTTCTTCCAATCTGTGTTATTACTTTCCATGGTGAAGCTGAAGATAGGGATGGCAAAGCACACACAGTGCTGGCCAAAAGGGTCTATGGCATTTGGAGCTGTGAGTAAAAGCCTGAAGAGATCTGCTGCAGAATCACTCCTCCAGTTCAAGAGATGTAAAATAGAGACCTAAGTGAAGTGATTATCACTCTTGGAAGTCCAATTACATGAAGTCTGTGGTTAATTGTCAGGTCAAATCAATGACAAATGTTCTTTCTCACATTCTCATGGAAGACATTAGTTCTACAGCGTGACTATCTAAGCAGAAAGTGTTATATAATAGTCTCAGTATGCTTTAAAAAAATATTAATGCAAATCCCAGTGCTGAATTTTGTCATTGTTTGTTGGTCTCCTTTGGATGAGACAGCCAAACTGCATTTTGCTTTTTAGGTCATTGTTCTAAATGGAACCATGCAGAACGAGCCTTATGCCCTCCCCATCTCACAGATTCCAACCAGGCTGTCTGGTGTATGGCTTATTGCAGGAGCTGCACCTGTTTGTACAACACCAAAGCAGTGCAAGTTCTCCCAAAGGATCTGTATTCAGCATTTCTAAAAAAATATGTATCTCAAATGCATTAGTTGCAGTAGTCTCTTTGTAGTTTCTCTTAGCTCAAAACTACTAAGGAGCAATGCAGGTTTTCCTTTATGAAGTTCACTTTCATGCTAGCATACTCCAATCCAGGTCTACAATTTCCATTGGCATGTTGTGCTGGGCTTGGTTACTCTTATTGCACTTTGCGTCGAAATTCAAGTCAAGAAGCATTTGCTTAAAATGAAAATATATTGTAAGTGATGCTCTGTGAAACTCCCTATCTGTCCTATTAACTAATGTATATTACTGTAGAGCCCTTGAGCCAGGGATGTTCATAGTGTTGATCAGATTTCGTGCCAGGGTAATTAACTGCGTTGGCTGTAAGAAAGAATCAGTGCTCAACATGCTTTGCTCAGCCCTGATATGCTGCTGTTATCCAGCCCATGGAAGACTTGCTTACAAATTATTCTTACTGACCCAGAGGGTTTTAGTCTTACAACTATGTTTAAGCTAGATTTTTTTTGACAGCTTCATTTTGACAAATGTTGCAGGAATTTGATCTTGAGTACTTTGACGGAGAAAGGAAGCATCGTGACTCTTTGTGAATGTTTATGGCATGAGGCAAATTAATCTCTTAATGGATTTTTTTTTTCAATATGACAAAAGATAGCTGCTGTCTGCTCACCAGCATGAGTCAGAATTTCAGCTGCATCTCCCACACACATTTGTCAGTTTGATCATGGCAAAATAAATATTTTAAAGTGTTTTTCCTTCCTTGGATTATCCAGTTTGACTTTTCCTTTCTAATGACGTTATTGCTGTTACAGTGCATGCCCCCTTGGTCACACAAATTTGTACATGAATTATTGGATCTGTTGCCATGAGTCACTTTAAATTTGCTTTCCAACAGAGCAACTAGTAGTAAGCTTCTGTTGAAAAACCTGAAAAAGTAACTCTTCCTTGCTTGAGAACAATTTTCCTTGTGTACAGAAATGTATTTTTGGACAACTGTTTTTGCAGCTCATTACATTTTATAAAACAAATCAAAAGGGAAAGAAAATTGATTCATTTTTAAAAACCATACATGTAGTTTTGAAGGGTGTTTGCTTTATTTCTTTGTAATTTTTAGTACAAGCAGAGAAGGGAATTCTTGCCAGAAATAAAGACTTCTGAATTTACTTAAGAATACACACTTATGCAGAGCTGCGTGTTACTAAAGCAGAATTGTTAGTAAAGATACTTTTATCCTATCATAGTTTGATAGTGACAGTTTGGACTCTTTGGTTTGTCCCAGTGCTATTAAAAATAGGAAATGGCACAGAAATGTTTTGATGCTGGACTTGGATTGAAAACGCACCAAAATCTTTATTTGTGAACACTTAGGGTGTTACATGAGGCAGGTGGATCTTGGCTGCTTATTAGAAATGGATGGTCTTTGTACTCTGGGCAAATAACATGAATTTAATATGTTCTCTTATGGTAAGTATTTAGTTGTCCAGTCAATCTTGAGATTTAATAGAAAAGCTCTGGAGTGGAGCCTGCTTTCTTCAGGAATGTGATTAGTTTCTTAATTATAGCACTGTGCAAATTACATGTTTGATACCATTGTATGAAAAAAGATTTCAGTAATTACCATTTGTATCTGTGTCACTGGAAATGGAGCTCTGGGGACTTGGTTTCATTTCATATAGTACCTTGGGAAAATCTTTTATTCAAGTGCCACATGGTACACTGGAATTGTTATGTAGCCAAGAAAACTAATTTTATAGTATGTGCATAAATCTTTGTTCATCTCGGTGAGAGCTGAGTTTGAGAATCGGATGAATTACAGTGGTCACAGCAAATAAGGAAGGCTGCCTCTCCTGCCTTTCCACTGCAGCTTATCAGCTGCCTTACTGCTGGCAAGACTCCTGGAGAAAAAAAAAATGCATGTTTATGCCATTAAAAAAAAAAAAAAAATTATAGCCATGTATTGTCAGAGCATCTCCTTGTGGTGAGGAATGATACAAATTCCAGGCATTGGACTCAAAGGAAAATCAAGATCATTCAACAGTTAACATTTCAGGTCACAGTAGTGAAAATGAAAATGAAGATGTATCTTGTGTGTCTTTTTATTTGTTGCCTGCTAGCATTTCAAATTTTAATTATCAACAGGGAATTAATTCACCTAAAGAGTACAAAGAAGTTGCTAGAGCCACTGGGTGTGTTATTTGTAGTTTGATTTACTTATCTGTGTGTGTGCATCTGAAATGAGAAGGCTGAGCTCTGAACAGGACCTCTTACAGAAATGTGTAGTACAGCATTGGGATTATATTGAAATTCTGCCTTAAACCTTGACTTCAGAGGACTGAACAGAGAAAAGTCTTGACAGGTTTCTTGCAGCTCTTTCTGTAACACTCCAGGTACCATTTTACATCTTAGAAATTTCAGGACAAATGGAGAAAGCATTCTGTCAAATTAGTTGTAATCTGAATGTGAAGCTAAAAAATTAAATTAACTTCTTATTCCCTGTCATGTCCCTGTTAACCAGTCCAGCTAAAGATGGGCAGGAACTTCAAGGTTTAGTATCTGATGAGCAAGGCATGATGGAAATAAGTGTTTCTATGGGACTGAGCTCAGTGCCCCAAGTTTCTTTCTAGTATCTTGTTTGGTGTATTAAGTAAAACCTGTCAGTGTTTGATAAATCCAAAATTATGCACAGCCTGCACTCTTTTGAGCTGCACGTAAGCAGATGCGTTAAGCCGTGACTTCTTAAACTAGCGGCCACCTCAGTAGAGAAATGAGGAGAATTTCTGTATGTAGCGAGCTGTATCTTCTTATCAGTGTTTTCTGAGGGTGCAGCACAGCTCCCCCATGGTGATGTCCAGCGCTGCTGCCAAGCGATCTGCTTGCTCTGTTCTGCTCCCTGTGGCGGTGCCTGGCATGCCCTGGAGATGTGTGAGAGATACTGCACGGCTTCAGAACCAGAAAGGAGGTGGCTTTGGCTCCATCTCTCTGTAAGGGGGCTTCCCCTCCCCAGAGGAAGGGATTTTGCTTTAGCCTTCTATCTGCCCCACCTCTCCTGCCCTGTGGTGTTTATTACTTCAACTTTTTCAAAAATATGAAGTTGATTCCTTTAATTTTCCTATTAACCCTAATGTTGGGTCTCAGTACAAACCTTGCCCTGAATTTGGAGCATGTCTCTTTCAGAAGTCTAGCAGGAGATTTAACTTGTTCTTCCAGGGACACTAAAATAACAAAATTTAGTCACATAGCCTTGCAGACATCTCCAGGAATGGAAACAAACAAAGCTAGTAGCTAATGTAAAATTAGGAAATGGTGTTTCAGCATAGGTTTAAGCTGTTCAGTAGAGTATGGTAGAGGTTTTGCTGCTGTTTGCTGAAGGGGGAAAAAAAACAAACCAAACCAAAACCCTCTGCTGATCAAACTGTCCTTGGCTTGTCTGTTCACTTCTCTTCAGTACCCTTGTTTTGCAAGTTGATTATTATAATCTTATGTTGGTGTTTCATAAAAATATCCTGTAAGGCAAGGCTTCATAGTTAACAAACCCGGTACTAATATTAGATATACTTACTCATATCTTAACAAAGAAACCCCCATTTCTGTAATCTGTTTCTGTTTGCTCTTGACTTAAGCTATGATCACTCTAACTTGGAGGCATCAAACAGCTGATCCCAGCTGGGACCTTGGTGGTGTCAACCCTACAGATGAACAAAATGTGTTTTGTGATAGAAGCTCTCACCCGTCTCTCTAGGGGTTAGATGCAGTTTACTGCATTAGTCACAATAATTTGATTGAAAGTAACAAGCAGCTCTGAATTTAGTACATATATAAACATATATTTTTTTTTTTATGTCACATATATAAAAACATATATAGTATATAGGCAGCATGCAATCTACTGGACAACTGTCTCCTTAAAAGAACAGGGCTAAATAGGAAAAGAAACTACAAATCAGAAACAGAGTTCCTAACTTACTTTTGACCTCTTTCAGGTCAAAGAGTGAGAAAAATGCATGCACTATAAAGCAATTATTAATAGGTGATAATTTATATGGTTATTAATCTCATACCACTTTAATCATTAAATAAAACATCAGTAAGAGCAAGCCAGTGAATAGGACACAAAGATCTAAGAGCAAAAAATTTCCTCAAGCTAAGGATCACTTCATCCCAGATGTCCAGCTTCTTGTGCAGAGGGCTCTTCTGTTGTGGATGATAAAAATTTTGTGATCTAGGGGCAGGGACATTAGTGTGGTGTGGTCTCCAACACTGCTGTTCCTTCTGAGGTGTGGAGAAGGGAGTCAGACTAATATGCATCTAAAGTATGCAGGCTAGTAGTCAGGAGAAATGTTACTCACCCTGTTTCTCCATTAGATCACTACTGTGTCTTTGAAGATTTCTACTTGCTCCAGTGGTGACTCACTCTGTGGTTTTGCTCAGTAATACCAGTGCTGATCTGGGAACAGACACTTTTTATTCATGGGCTGGTCTGAAGGTGTCACTTCCTTACAGCCTGGGGAAGGTGTTGCCAGCCCTTCACAGGTATCTCTGCACACCTGCTTCTTCTTGCCTCATAAAATAACTCTTTACAGGGGTTAGGAAAAGTGATGTGAAGCATCTAGAAGTAAACTAGTTTAAGGATGCTACCTTCTCATTCCTGCCTATTTGCTGTGGTTTGCCATCCTCTCAGCTATAGCAATAAGAATTCAAATTAATTTTTTAAAGTAAGTTTGCTTGCTAATGTGGCTCACAGCAGATCACCACATCTGGCCTGTAGGCTGCACCTGAAAGAGCACCATACAGGGGTGAATCTCGAGGATAAAATGTATTTAAATCCTCTTGGCCACAGACCCTTTTGTACTTTGAATCTGCCTGTGCTAGTTCTCAGTAGCCTGCAGCTTTTGCCTGGATGCCTGTATGTGTTTAACTGAATCATGAGTCTGGAAATTCAGGCTTTTTATTTTCCTTTTCTGGGGCCTAAATTTTACAGGGAAACTAGTACTGTAAAATTCAGCTTCAAACATAAGGAAAATGCGTTTGTGGTTTCTTGGTATTTGGTTTGCCAGCCACTGGATGTCAGTGCTGCTCCACTGAGGGAGGGCTCTTTCCCTTTTCCTTCCCTGTGTGTGTGAAGGAATTGGGAACAGAGCCTCCTTATTCATGTCACTCAAATACATTAGAAATATTCGCATTTCTTGAAAAAAAATGGCACGGGGATTAAAACATTTATTAATTTCATGCATCTGAAATGGCTGTTATGTTTCAAACCTCTAACTGTTGCTGCAAGATGAGAGAGAAATTGTTCACAGGAGTTAACTGCAGTCTGTTGGAGTTTATGGGCCTGATGAGTCAGTCTGTGTACTGTCCAACAAGTGAAATAAAGCCTCTGGAAAAAACTAAAGGTATGATTTTGCTAGAGGTGTAAATGTAGTGCTTTTATTGCTTGCAAATGGCACATTTAGCAACACATGATTTTTCAAGTTTAAAAAGTAAAATGTGCTGACAGATTTGAGGAGATTAAGTTGGATATGTAGCAAAAAAGCCTGTCTAGACCTCTGGTTTTATGTTTTAAAACTTATTAAATACAGATCAAAAAATGCTTACAAATTGCTCACAGATGTGTTGTTCAGTTTAGGCTTTTTAATAGGTTTGGCCTGTTAAAATTATGTGAAGTTACTTACTGTCTCTCTTATGCTTGCCACCATTTTGGTCCTAAATAGGACTTGCCTACAGTGCAGGAAGTGGGAGAAATAAGAAATCAAAATATTTGTGGGTTTTGGGAGTGTTTTTCTCTGTTTCTATTGTAAAGGCAGTCTGCCTTTCTTTTTAATTGGAGAGAAAAAAGTTTTTTAGCTCAACTGCTGAAGGTACAGGTCAGCAGCACAGTGCATCAGATACTGCCTTCTGCTTTGAGGCAAAAGGCACCATTAATGTCCACAGCCTTTTACATGGGGTTCTTGAATGGCATTCATCTGGCATGCTGATTTTGAGTGTATAACACCTCCATTTTAACATAACTGTATCACCAGAATTAATCCAGGTGAATATATGTGTAAAACAACACAGTGCTGTTAATAATCTTAGTAAACACACGATGTAAAAGTTTTCATTTACACAGCTGATTTAATTCACCCAGGTAGCACATCCATATTATGTCTGCGTATGGCTACCTAAGTTGCTGACAGCATAAATGCTTGTGCTACAAATGGAAGTACTGCAGTCTGTGATCAGCTGAAATCTTTTGAGAGAAATCTGTAAAAAGAAAGCATCAGTAGCTTGGACCCTGCATTTTAGTCAGTCAGCTGAGCACTTGTATATTGGTAGCTTATAAATATGATCAGCTGCAGCTACCTCAGGCATAAAAGCAATTGAGCTGGAGGATTTTAGTTAGTAAACCACACCCTGTAGATAATGTGCTGTTCTAGAGGTTGCTTACAGCATGCTTGACAAAGAAATGCCTTATTAGATCAGACTTAGTTATAGACTGCTTTGATTTTGTAATTTTCTTTTCCCACAGGACTAAACCTAATAGTGTGTTTCTAAATGGGGTTTTTCCTGATGGATGAGAAATGCATGTTGCAGTTCTCTGACAATAAATTAAACAAATCCTTCTTTACCAAAGAAATGCTTCTTAAATATCTATAGATCCATTATGTGAGTTCTTTCCACATTTAACTTAATTTAGTTTTAGATACTCTGGAGAGTTCTAATTGTTAGGGTAATTTCTTTTCAAACACAGGAATGTTTGCGTGCATTTTAGGCTTTTTATTGTCTATAGAGAAATAAAATACAACTTTGGAAGTTTGTGCATCGATAGGTTTAAAGTCTCTACTTGAATCTTTGAGACGTGACTTGCAGGAATATGAAAAAAGGTAGTCTTTCACCCGTTGAAATCAAAAGTAGTATGCCTCTGATTTCATTAATAGGAGTTGTATGATTTCAAACATTATATAAATACTGGAAAAGGGGATAGTGATCAGGTAACTTTGGGGTAAGGAAACACCTGGGCTGGTTGTTATTAGGGAGACTGAAAATTCTCATTAAGGGATGAAGCTGAGGAAATGGATGTTACATTTGCAAATGAAATTTGTTGTTGATAAATACAATTAGTAAATATTGGAAAGTGTGGAGTTGAATTATTCATTTCAAATGTTTCTAAATCATCTGTAATGCCCCAAGAAAAAAGACCTCAGTTCACATCCATAATGAAATTGAAATGCAACATATTTTAAATGAGTGCTTTTAATGGCTCGCCAAGCTGGAGCCCACTGACACAAATGCTTATACTGAAAAAATGTAGTAAGAATGAATATAGGCAATAGTTGCACTTCTTGTGCCACTCTTTCTGATGTTGATTAGTCTTCCACATTCATTTGATGCAATTGTAATCTGTCATGTTGGCTACTAGAAAGATGTATACAATAGCCAGATACATGCTTGAACCTATTACCTGAATATCCACTCAGTGCATTAGTTGGGTTAGAAACTGTTTATTTTGATCAAAATTTGAGTTGATATTGGGATAGAATTTAAAGTCAAATTTCATATAGGCATTAGATTTTTAATTTATCTATAAATTCTTGGTGTTTTTCTAAAACTTGACAACCGTTGAGTTTTTCACTTTATTCCTTTGAGTTCTCTGCACTATTTTATTTTGTTTGTTTTCTCTCCTCTCTTGTTCCCCCCATGTCCCTCCTTTCTTTCAAGGAAGGAGCCTATTGAAATTGGGCCAGGTTGGAAACTTGTCCTTGGCAGTCTTTTTTTTTTTTTAATTTTTACTTGTATTTGTTCAAAAATACAAGTATGACTGCACAAATTTGGCCAAAGATGTTCCCTTCTTAAATCTGGTGAAATACATGACTTTGCGTTTCAGCTAGGCGAGCAGAGGATTGAATGGGGTTGATCAAGTGTTGCCTTTCTAAATACAGTGTTACACCTGGACATGAATAATAAGTAGTAAAGATCACTGTCAAGTCTGCCATAGGATTACATTTTTCCCACAAGCAACTATGCTTTTCTGACAGGTTTATAAATTGAGATAGCTTCACACAGAGCTGCTGACATGAGCATTTCACATGCCACTGCTGTACTTCTGGTTTACTTAATATGTTTAAATGTATTTTACTATGAAAGGGCAGCAATTAATGAGTTTTGCCTTGCCACAGCAACATTTGTAACTTTGTTAGTAATGCAGATTCTGCATGTAGACTGTATAAAACCAACAGAAATGGACAGTCTTCTTACTGCATAAATTTGATTTAAAGAAACTTAGATAAGAACAGCTCTGTCTTAACTCTGTGGTATGCAGTGGGTAAGCCAAACGCACAGTCTATCCCAAATTTTGAGATCTGATGTCTTGAAGAGGTCCCTCATCTTGGCAGCCATTTGGGGCTTTTCAGCAGCGTGGTGGTTGTAGGGATGTCTCCAGGGGAGGTCCATGCAGTGGACAGTAGTTTTCACCCACACAGAAGGAAGCATGTAGCAGTGGAGGCAGGGGTCTTCATCCCCAAGCTGCATCCTACTTGCAGGAGGAGAGGAAGGATAGCCACCAGTAAAGATTCCATTTGCACACAGGCGGTGTTAAGCAGTTCTGTAAATCACAATGTGAAATCTAATGAAATAAAATCTCTTTGCAGGTGCAAATACTGGCATTATGATGAAAACCTGCTTACCTCCAGCGTTGTCATTGTCTTCCATAATGAAGGATGGTCCACACTCATGAGAACAGTCCACAGTGTCATTAAGAGAACACCAAGGAAATACTTGGCAGAAATTGTGTTGATTGATGATTTCAGCAACAAAGGTATGTTTGGAAGATTTACACTACTGTAGAAAGGGAACCTTTATTATTTTTTTGCCCCTTCAAATAGCTGTCGTTTGTTACCTGCCAAGGATTGAGTTGACTCCACAGGAAAAGTAAGTTGCTTCTTCACAGTCCTCTCAGTTTTCAGTGAAGGGGAAGCTGTTTTCCAGTAAACTGCTTTCATAAACATTTGCAATCTTTTGTATGTATTCAGATGTTTGAAACTTAAGATTAGTGGCAGCTTCTCTACCACGGTTGTGCAGGAGTATACAGTAGGAAGCTGGGATGGCTAAAATGCCTTTCCTAGCTCTGGTGAGAACAAGTAGTTTTAAGAGTGTTGAAGGACTTAAGCCTGTTAGGAAGAATTTATTTCTTTATTCTTGGAATTTAATAAAAATTTATCTATGGCTATTGGATTATTGTGCTTAATTTTCATTACATTTTTAATATCAAACATCCTTTTTGAATTAAAGATCATGTTAAGGTGTTTGTTTCTTATTTAGGGGAGGGGCTTTTAAGAATTTAAATGTTTCAATTTCTGTCTTTCTTGGAGTCTTGCATATGAATATTTTCAGAAGTCAACAGATTTTCCTCTTCCTTTGTAATACACATTCTGGTCTTGGTTTATAGTCAGGACGTGTATGTACTTCTGTGTTATTCTTATAGACTGACTTTCTGCCTTTAATGGAGATACCTCCAGTGTTAATACAAGTCAAGGCTGAGTACAGAGGAGAGCTGAAAATACTATGTTAGGGATGATTGATATGGAAGATATCTGTGGTCTTAAACTTGAAACAAATTTCAGTGTAGTGCACAAAAACTGCACACTCAGCAAAATTTTCTTGCATCATAGTTCTTAAACAAAAGTTTAGAGAGAAAAAAAGTACATGCATAAATAAAAACTTAATTTTGAGTGTGTGGAATGATGGTCTCTTCTGTCAGAGGATATAACTTTTAGCATCACAGGCAAGTTTGAAATGGTCAGCAGTATAGGATATGTTCACATTACTCTCCTCTGATATATAATAAAATTATATTAAATCTTATGTAAAATAGCTGAATTTGGTAGTGGCTTGGAAAGCAGATTCTGTTCTGAAACTACCTGGTTTTATCGAAGTGGTTTGGGCTTCTCCCAGTTCTGACCTCATGGGAAGAATTGTTTTCTGTGGGTATACCCACTATAAATTTTAAAACTGAACTCATCACATAGTTGAAGTTGCCTTTTTTGAGAATAAATCACTATTAAAAATAGTTATTGTATGTTAATTCTTACACCATACCTGTAGGTAGGTATAACTTTTTGTTTGTTTTTACAGGAGAGGAAAAGTTACCAGTATTGTAAACGTGCCTACATCTGACTTAGTTCAATAAAGATACTGACTACTACATTATAGTCTCCTGTGTAATTTTACAGCTTCTGAGAATTTGGCTTAGGTGTACACATGCTTTAACCAAGAATATCTTCTCTCCTAAGGGATATAATTTTAATAACTGAGTCAGCAAATGTGTTTTTTCCTTTTTAGCTGGGATCATGGTTTTCCTTCAGAGCTATGCAAGGACTGAGTTAGCAGTATAAAATCACTATGACACTGGTCTCTAGAAAAACTACCATACTTTTTACTAATGAAGGAACTTGGTACTTGGGTTTCCCATGAGTTGTGGCTGATATAGATATAGTTACGTATATGTGATTCGTGGAATGAGTTTGTCTGGAAAGACAACATGTACCACAGTTTTCTAACGTAAAACAATTGTTAAATAAACACAGTTGTTGTTTTTTTTAAATACATAACTCTACTTCTGCTTCCTGCTTCTACATGAATGGTTGCAGATACGGCATTTTCCCAAATAACTTTCTTAAATCAGAAAACTCAGTAAAACAAGCTCAAGATGCAATTTTTTCACGCGTGAGTGACTGAAAACAAGCACAGACTGGAACGAATGGCTCTGAACACCTTGCTACAACTCTACTGTTTCACTGTGGTAATTCTTCAAACTGCTTTAGGCTACTACTTGGTAAATATAATTAACTTAATTTCAGTAATTCAAATCGCATTCTAGATGAAAAATGGCCAAGTGAGTAGGATCTTGTTCCACTTCTTTCTCTCCAGAGAGAAGCATGAACTAGTATGGGCTGCAAAGTGTGCCAAGCTGCCTGAAGAGATCTCCAGTGTTAGGAGAGCTGCAAAACACTTTTAATCACAGCAGAGCTGCTGGTGGCCTTTCGCTTTTTCAGCCAGAAGAAGAGCAGTGCTGACAACACAGATATGGGATTTTCTTCTTCTCCACCCTCTTTTAGACTGCACACTTCATATCTGCCTTTTCACCCAGCAAAGAGCGAGTGTCTCACACTCCTTGAGACCAATGCTGGGAGACAAAGTGCTGGAATGGGGAGATGTTTGTTGACACACAATGTGACTGTATTTCTTAGCTTCTGCTTTCTCCAGTGATATGAAATTAAAATGGAGCATAGCATTTGCAAACACTTCCAAAGGCTGGCTCATAAAGAGCCCTGCCTGTCCTTTTTTATGAGAAATCCTCTTTCATCAGAAGGGAGTTACAGCTAAACAGAAGCTTATATATGTCATGCCCTACAGGGAGGAACAGTTGCAATGCTTGGAAAAGGTACTTTTTGTTACAGTTCTTTGTATAAAGTCTGTTGGGAGCAGTCTTTTTGCTGAATGGCAGCCTCCCTTCCTTCTTTAATCTCTCCTGCAAACAGCAGGGTTTGACTGTGTGGAGAGGTGGGCTGAGGTCTGCTCAGGCATTTTTCCCTTTGTCAGATGCCAAAGGGAACAGTAACAAGATGACACCAAGCTAATGGGATGATGCTAGTTCTGGTATTTTCAGTGGACACCTCTGCTTTGCTGCATGTTAGAGTTCAAGAAAGGTTGCTGCAGTTTCTAACGCAGTGTCAGTGTACTCATGCTGCTGCATGGGGTTGGGGGGGGGGTTTGTCCCCTTTTTTTCTTGTGTTTCTTTATAGAAACAGATTGTTTTGCTGTGAGTTCTAGCTGTGTGGAGGGTACAGCTGTTCTGGAAGGGCAATGAGAATTTGTAACATCAGATTTTCAGAAGGTCCCTACAATTAGGGTTGTGTATATGGGTCTTCAGAGACTACTGTTTAAGTACCAGATTTTATTTCTTTCTGAAACAGAGAAAATCTGTTTGTAATTGCTTGTAATCTGCAATGCCTAAGATCTGCTGGAGAAAGGATGTATTTTTAAAAAACATTGATGCATGCTTTAGTCATACACTTAGATGAGAGAAGAATACAAACAAGGGAAGACCAGATTGGTGGTTATAATATTTTGAAGAGTAAAATACACATTTTAAACAAAACCCAGAATGCTGTAAGACTGTTGACAGATATCTTAAATACACATTCTATGTGAACAAAATGTAACACTGGCCAAAGAGCCTTTCTAACTGCAGAAGTATCAGGATTTTATTCACTACTGTCATGCAGGCTTTGTAGTATGGGAAGGAGGGAAAATTCAGGTGTCCTGTGGGAAATACAGCTTGCTGCTAACCCTGGCAAAGTTTCTGGTAGTGGACTGCAAAGCCCTGAGATTTGTACTGTAGAAAAGCTTTACACAATCAGTATGACAGGTTTTTACAGCTCCCTCTGAGCCTTACATAGCTGAGCATTTGATAGCTAAAACATTTGGCTTCTATAGCCAGGAGAACTGGAAATATCTTCAGGTTTTAAATCATTAAAACATTCCTGACAGTCCTTCTGTAATATGTGCTTGGAATTTACAGAACAAATAATGGTGTGGTATAAAGATTCTCCCAGTACCACTTCAGCAGGACCTCATAACTCTTGTTGATTTTATCCTATAAAAACCTATATCACACAAGGATTTGCAAAATAAGTTGTAAATGTGTATGGGGAAAGGAGGAGAGGATGTGTAAGACTATTAGTTGAGAAATTGTTTTATAAAGTTGAAAAGGAGGAATAATAACAGTATGAAAAAAGAATGGCTTCAGAAGATTGTTCTTTGGTAGAACTGCTGAATATTAAAGATTGGAAACTTCACTTCCAAAAAACCCTATTTCCATTTCAATTATTTGTATGCAGCTTTTGTTTAAACTAGAATTTTTTTATTACTCTTGGCAAGAGTGTAAAACATAGTGAAATATAAGTTGCAGCAATCTCCAGACTTCATTCACTTTCGTTCGTTGTGTGGAAAATGTTGCTGCTTGAAGCAGCCTGATGGCTTGTTGCTGCTGAAAGGGACATCTTTCTCCTTCCACCTCAGCCCATCCCCTCTCCTGTTAGATCAAGGCAGGCATGACATCTAGCAGCACTGGTCAGCTGGTGCAAACCAGTGTATGGATGCCTCAGCTGTAGCCTGGGTGGCTTATATTGCTTCCTGCCTGAGAGAAAGTGAAGCTGTAGGCATTTTTTTTGAGACTTTCAGTGCAAAAAAAAAAATTATAAATGAATGCCAGTAGTTAAATCAGTGTAGCCTCAAACAGCAAGTGCCTGAGTGCCAGCCCTTCTGCCTTTGTGAGATTTCTCAACAGAATCATCTGTGCAAAAATACTGTGCAACACCAGGACACTTATCTCAAGCTGTAAGTGCTGTTTCCAGATTAGTTTAGCGAAGACCAATGTGCAAATCCAACTCTGTAACTACATGAGCGTAGCCCCCATCTTGACTTTTTGTGCAGTTACTCATCCCTTTACTGAACAAGTCCATCTGGCGCAGCAGTAATTTTAATATGGTGGGTTTCTTTCTCAGGTTTCCAAATTTAAAAGACTGACAGCACATTTAGTGAGGCAGAAAGTGAGTGGAAGACTTAACAGAAAAGGGGTGCCTTTGAATGTACACATTATATTCTCTGAGGAAAAAAGACTGTGTGCTGAAGCATATAAACTTCTCTGCCTGGTGGAAATGCAGACAAAGATCAGAAAGCCACTGTAATATATATTGAAGTAACTGGGAATTGTCCACCCAGCTCATCTGTGGTGTGGCCAGCCACTTTAGCTAATTGTTCTTCAGATGTGCCAGAAGCAAACCTGTGCCATTAAGTCAGATAGCTTCACATCTTGATCTTTTCAGGCTTAGCATTTGTGAGTGGGTAGTTCATTAAAGATAGGCTGTAGGTATTTTTGAGTTGGATTTGTGTTGTATTAATAGTACAAAACTGTCAATTATTAAACCTCACCAAAATATTTTTTTTCTTTTTTCTTTGATAGCACACTTAAAAGAGAGGCTGGATGACTACATTAAGCAATGGAATGGCCTTGTAAAAGTATTTCGAAATGAGAGGAGAGAAGGTTTAATCCAAGCTAGAAGCATTGGAGCTCAGAAGGCTAAACTTGGACAGGTAGAAGCCAGTTCACACACAAGTCTGTAGTTTTTTTTCTTTTTCAGGGAGAGAGGTGGTGGTGATTCTATTTTCAAATAGATGTGTGCAAATGTGATGTTGTATTATTGATACTGTTTTTAAAACGTTAATCTTACTCATTTAAGCTTTCAATGTACATAAGCTTAGTTAATCATTGTCATTGTTGTCAATCAGAAATATAAATTACTGTTTGTTTGATTTATTTTTTTTTTTCTTTTGAAGGTTTTGGTTTATCTGGATGCCCATTGTGAGGTGGGAATTAATTGGTATGCACCACTTATAGCTCCTATATCTAAGGACAGGTAATGTTCTCCTGTTATTTCCAGTGTCTGGCCTCTTAGGAGGAAAAAGTCACAGTAATAATCTTTGCTTTTCTAACTCATGTCAATATGTTTTATATCTATATCCATATATATTGATATCAAACCATATCAGTATTTGTTGTATGATGATTTTATTATTACCCAGCGTAAAGCTATGTAAGAAGGAAGGAAAACAGGCAAATAAATCTCCAGGTAGTTTATTTTGTTAGGCATACTGAGTATTTTGCATAGTGGAGATTAAATATAAGGCAACTCTTGTTCTTTGCAGTGATCTGACGGATTGTTTATAAAAATCTTCTGTTCTGGCTGAATAAGGAGCCTGATTAGATAAAATTGCTTCACAAAGATGTGATGGTTGGTAGAGGAAAAGTAGCAGTAAATGTTTGATTTCATAGGGATTTAAAGCCCCTGTGATGCCAAGAGTTTTATAATTTTCTCATCTTTGGTCTAGCTATATGTTCTTGTTTCCTCTGAAGCTCACTGGAGTGCTGTCTCTATGGAGCCAAGGCCAGGGCCTGAGCCTGCCTTTGCCACAAGCCCAGGCACTTGCTGGGAGCTGGTGGTGGAAACGCCTGCACAGCGTGCGTGGGGTCTGCCAGGGGTGACAGAGGAGAGAGGTTGCCAGGGGTTTACTGTCTTCCAGCTGTTGAAATGCTGCTGGCACACATAGCTTGTGTGGTCAGGCAGTATTTGTGTTTAGGAAGACGTGTGTTTATTTGAACTCTTTAATCTCATAAAATAACTAAAACCTATTTGTCAACCTGTCATGCTACCAGAACTTCTCCTGAAGACATGGATTTTCGGTGTTTTAAAGGCTGCAATGGTATCAAGACTAAATGTGGGCCAGGATTTTAAAGAGAAGATGGAAGTGCTTTTGTGCTTCCACTGAGTGTGTGTTACTCTCCTACATGAGAAGGGCCGGTGAGAACCGGCAGCTTTTAGGTGCATCCTCCAGCATCACCTGCAGCAGCTGCAGGGGGAGGACCAGTGGAGCTGAGGGGTGTGGTGCCAGAGGGCAAGCCTCAGCAGTCTTCTTCCAAGCCCTGGTATCCTGAGTTCAGCATTGTGCTGCTTCTGCCTCTAAAAGGAGCACAGCATTAGCATTTCTTACCTCCCCTCCCCCCCCCATTTTTTCTATTGCATAGGATTTGATTTAAAAATATGATAATGCTCCAAGTTTGGTCACCAGGAAACTCATTTGGAAAACTTGGGAAGAGTAACAGGATAATGCCTTTTCCTTGGTGAATATTGTATGTGATCAATTACAGTGAGGAACATACTGCAACTCCAACTGAAAAATTCGTCTCAAGGTTGCTGTTAGGAGAGCACCAGTAATGTTTTTTCTTATCCTGAGAGGTTTGATTTGCAGAGCAATTGAGAAGGACAGAATAGTGAGAGTCCATGTTTGCACTAGTAAAAGCTAAGACCTTATCATAGTTGTTGACAGCTAAGATTTGGTATGAATAGAAATTATGGGACATAATACTGTGAGAATCCTAGCCCTCGAAAGGCTCCTCTGTTGCCTCTAGCAGTGCTGTATTAGAAGACCAATGTCAAAAAGCAGATGTAAAAGAAAAAGTACTGATAAATGATGTATTAGCTTTTCAGACCTGACTTTTCTGCTTTCAGAACCTCTTAAAACAACATAAAGGACTATTTATTTCTGAGGCTTCATTTTTAATAATATGTTTAAAAGTGACTTTTCACATAAACTGCTCGGTAAGCTTAATATTGGTACAAATCTCAGATCAGACGTTACTTTTCTGAAATTATATTTTGCTCTTTCTTTCCCTTCTATAAATATTTCAGAACTACATGTACAGTACCTCTAATAGATTACATAGATGGGAATGATTATTCCATTGAGCCACAACAAGGTGGGGATGAAGATGGTTTTGCCAGAGGGGCCTGGGACTGGAGTTTGCTGTGGAAACGAATTCCGTTAAACCACAAGGAAAAGTCCAAACGCAAACATAAAACTGAGCCTTATCGGTAAAGAAAGCTGTTTACATACTGTGAACCATAACAATTGTCTAAACCCTTTCGTTTTTCCCCCTCCCCCCCTCCTCCCTCTTTTCCCACAATCTCCGGTCGGTGCACGTGTGCCACACGGGTCCTTGCACATAACCACATCTTCCCTGCCACCATCCGCCACCCGGCAGAACCACATGCACTGTGCCGCTTATAGATGTCATAGATGGCAACACTTATAGGATTGTGCCCCAAGGGGGTGGTGATGAAGATGGGTTTGCTAGAGGAGCGTGGGATTGGAGTATGCTATGGAAGAGGGTTCCCTTGACCAAGCAAGAGAAGGAAAGCAGAAAGACAAAAACCGAACCGTATCGGTAATCACTAAATCACTTACCCATTTCTCTTTTTTCTGGAGTCAATATTGATCCACTAAAACTTGCATGTACTTCTAGCCTGAAAATCTCCATGTTTCTAACCATACCAGCTGCTTTGTGTACTCTGATCTCTTTGCCAGAGCTGACCATTTGCTCAAAATACTTCTGCTAGCTTGTGTTTCCTCTCCATTCCTGCTCTTGTGTGGTTAATAGGACACACATTTGAATAACTGGGTTTTGTTTGGAAAAATAAGATATAGTATGACTTTGTTTCTAGGGAAAAGTTTATTTAGCTATGATATTTTTTAAAAGCAGTGTTGGAAACAACAGTCCTTATTTAACCATTTGATTTGAAGTAACGAGCATGCTGTATTTATAGTAGCCAGTAATGCATAAAATCTGTAGCCTGCTCTCATGGCTTGATGCATGCATACAGCTTGTGGATTACACGTGTGTAAAAACAAACAAACAAACAAAAAATCCCTTTTGTTGTATTTCTCCCACTTGCTTCATAGTAGATTGCATCTGATAAAGCAGCATGCTGTCTAAGAGTCTTGGCTAGATATCTTCTAAGGTCTCAGAATGTTTGGGCATTTCAATTTAATATATGTAACATGAAAAAACAAACAAACACACCAACAATAACAGAAATAAACCCAAACACAAACCACCACCTTATTTTCTGGGAAATTTTCAGTAACTTTCACAGAAGTCCCACTTTTTTCCTCTGTTTTGCAGGGGGTCTATGTTTTTTTCCCAGCAAACAGAAACTGGCTAGAAAACATAGCTTAGAAACTAGAGTTTCTGTATAGCTTTTCAAGACTAGGACACTGTGGTTCTGCTATTTTTTATTACTTTCCCTTTCACACTTAACTAATTGCGTTACTACATTTGAAAGCAATCCTCACATCTTCAGAATCTAATGATTTCTATTGCTTGTATATATGATTTAAACATTGTAAGAACTGGTGTTGGTAATTGCCTTATCCTCACCCATGATTGTTCTCTGCTAAAATGGCAACACACTCAAGGAAGTTATGAAGCTTTGGTCTGTTTTGTATACAGCATAAATAATTCTGTTTTTTGACAAGGCTGTCCACATTGGAACTTTAATATTTGCTTAGAAGGGGATAAACTATTTCAAACACTGCTGTTTGTGTTCTGTGTTTACTGTCCAAACAGGCCTTAAAATCCTTTAAACCGTTCACAGAAACACAGAACACATGCTCTTGGGATGGTTTAAAAGATGAATTTATTTTAAATAGTACTTTCAAAGTTGCAATGCTTTTTAAAAGAGACATTCCCTGCATCTGTTGGGGTGCAGTCTGTATGCTGGTGCAGTAATACCAAGACGAGTAAGACCAAGTAAAAGTCTTGCTGAAACCATAGCCAGGATTGCTGAGTTTAAATAGAAAAAAAAATCAAAACAAAATAACCCTCAAGAGCACAGAAACAAACTTTTTGTAACGTGAGAATTGCCCTGGGAGGGAATCCCAGTTTCAGTAATACTGTGCTTACCTCTTCATTTCCTATAAAATAAACTACCAAGCTTATGCAGATTTTACTGTGTTCCTTAACACACTTGACAGCATGTTGGAGGCCAAGACTGAAGCTGCAGCACCTGAGGCCTCTATGCTTGCCAAATCTTCATGGTGCTGAGGAAAACCAAACGTGCAGGAAAGCCCCAGGGCTGAGCTCCCCAGCCTGCTCCTCCCTGATGGGCTCCCTGGCTCCCTGCCCTCGGAGCAGCAAAGTCCAAAGGGACATTTAGGAATAATTCAGCATCTGACCAAGTGATTGGAAGAGCAGCTGAACTGATAATGATTATACTTAATTCATCTGATAGACCCAGCAGCTCTGGTTTTGTTATTGCCCTCCTTTCCCTGCTATGTAGAGGTAGTTAACCCTGCAGGTTACTTTTTCCTAGGCATTTCTCCTCCAGGCATTCATGTGCAGAAGGGAAATACATAATCATTGCTGTTAAAAGGAGCTCCATTAAGTTAAAAATCTAATGGAATTAAGAGATCAAATAATGCTAGAAATCACCCATCTCAATAATTTTGTCACGAAGGAGTATTTCACTTGTGTTTTACTTGGCTCACCAGCGTGATCCAGACTCAGATTCTCCTTCTTTTCAGTGCTTTTATAGAAAAATTGACTTTTTCCTTACCAGCTTTTTGTTTTGTTTTTTAATTGCCAAGTTAGTGGGGTAGCTCAACTTTTATGCATTAGGGTTTTATATATTGATCCCCAGGTGAAAAATACTTGGTAGGTGCACTGTAAATGGCTTACCATATACTACTCTCTATTTCAGTGTGAGCAAGCAACCAAGGAATTTTGGTTAAAGCCATTTTGCAAAACTGTTCTAATTCAAACCACAGTGTCTTTTTTGGACACATTAAAACTTGCTAATTGAACCCTGCCATAATGGAAGGGATTTACTACAAAACCATTTAAACAAAACAAAACAATCCAAACAAACAAACAAAAAAGCAAAAAACGCAACCAGCAACAACTACAAAAAATCAACACAAAATCACTAATCAAAATGGAAACCTTATACAGCTTGATTCAAGTCCTTGTAAAATTTCACTGGGGAGAGGGGAAAATGCCTCATACAGCAGTGATAAGAAAAAAAAAAAACAGAGGAAGAAGATAGAAAGGTATCATTTTGCTAGAAAAACTGTCCCTGGTGCAAGTTTCAATGGTGAAGCTCCTTAGAGCATAAGTTTTAAGTCTGCTATGCAGTCTTACCTGTTATCTCGAAAACTTGCATGACTTTCAAGACAGAAATGTCTTGCCACACTGATTCTTACCTTTTTCTTAAAAAAAAACCCCAACAACATACAACCAAAAAAAACGGCCAAACAAAAAAAACCCCGGGCCTCCAACTGGCTGTTTGGAGGGACAATTCCAACCAAAACTCCCATAATAAAACTTGTGACTGCAGTACAAATTATACAGATGTCGTTTCAGAGGATCACTGGACGCTGATGTCAAAGCTTTATGATTTTTCAGTGTATTGCCATTTATCTAATCTTTACTATACATTATCAATAAATTGTTTCCTTAATTTATGCTTTCCACAAGCATTATCTTGTCCTTTTAGCAGCAGAAGTTACAGTGTCTTCCTCTTTCAGGTCGCCTGCAATGGCTGGTGGATTGTTTGCCATTGAACGTGATTTCTTCTTTGAACTGGGTCTCTATGATCCAGGTCTTCAAATCTGGGGTGGTGAAAATTTTGAAATCTCTTACAAGGTAACAATAAAAATTGAAAACTTATTACATTCGGTGTATATTTTTTCTGTAAATGTATTTGTTCAGAGTTCAGACAGCCCTACCTCTGAGCTGCACCAGCTCTGTCTCGTGAAGCCCAGTAGGTTTTGTTGCAAGGAGATGTTGGGGCAGAGGCATGTGTCCTCCCTGCTTCCCTCCTAAATACCAAATCTGAAATAAGAGTGGAAAATTTTATGGGGATAAATTGCATGCTGTCATGGTGAGTATAGAAAAATGTTGTTTCTAATAAAAGTTTTTATAAAGAACAAGGAGTGCTCACTTTATGCATAGATGCATGTAAAGTATATAATGATGCAACAAGAACTAATCTGCCCTGGCTTCTTCCTCCCTACTATTTTTATACCATTTCTGTGATCTTGTATACTTTTCAAAATTTCAAAACTTCTTTACAAAAAAATCTTCATAATTGAAACACAAACTGCACAATTAATAATCACTGCAGAAGATTTCATTTTCACTCCTCAGCATATGCATCCTCTTCAGTTAGCAGGAAATGTAGGATGATAATCATTAGCTTCTTGTAGCTTCAGTGTTCATAATGACATAAGTGGTAGACAGCAGGAAACTGTCCCAATTAACAAACAAAAGTGGAGACACCTAATATTCTCAGCAGTGCTCTGTGAAATCATAGATGAATTTCACTGCAAGTACATTCAGAGCTCCCCTAGCTACTCTTGCACTTCATGGTTTTGAGGAAAGCTCTAAGTGCACTTGCTCACATATAAATCCATATGCAAAAGGTAGTACTTGAGGAGGTTACACATACAGGGTCTTTATCCTTCTGGTTCTCCTTATTGCTTCGAGCTAAATCATGATTGAAATTACAGTGGTTTTGTAATTGAAGTGCTGATTATGTAGAGAGCTCCAATTTGGTTTCATGTAGATCAGAACCAATCTTTACTAAATATCGTGTATCAGTCTTGCATGCTGACTCCTAGATAGCAAGTATGATGGCATTGCATATATGAGGGGGTTTTTTAAATGAAACTTAATTAAATAAATAAAATGATGCAATGAAGGAAATAAATAGTTCTTTTCTAAAACTATGAAGTCGTATTTTTTTAATCTGGAATCAGGACTAATTTGGAACACCCCTGAAGTTAGCTTGGGTTTGGATTTGATGCTATATTTCAAACTTGTCAAAAATATGAGCAAATAAAATCAGACTTGGATATGTTTGCTTTTTGCTGTTATTAGATTATCCAAGCATGTGTGAGGGAATTTGAGAATTATGTACTATGTTTTATCCATTTTTTATTTTCAGCTACTAGAATTTAAAAAAAAAAAGTTTGTACAATGGTTTCCTGAAGACATACTATTCTTCTACAAGTCTTTATTGAGAAAAAGTTGAATATGATGGCCATCTAATCAAAACCCATCTTAGTAATGGGATTTGAATTGTTTTAATAAAATCAAAGCATTATTAATTCCATAATAATAAAAATTACTCAGATTTTTGCACTCATTCATTATTGTTGTTTTAAAATAGCAGAATGAGATGTTAAAAGCTTTTTCAACAAGTAATTTAGCTGAATAATTTCATGGCTGAAATGCAGATGTACTCCATGCAGCATTTCATTATTTATATGCTTACAGAATCACAGAATGGTCTGGGTTGGAAGGCACCTTTAGAAAATCATCTAGTTCCAACCCCCTGCCATGGAAGGACTCCTCCCACTGGACCAGGTTGCTCAAAGCCCCATCCAACCTGGCCTTAAACACCTCCAGGGAAGGGACATCCATGATTATGTGGGCAACCTGTTCCAGTGTCTCACCACCCTTACAGTAAAGAATTTCTTCCTAATATCTAATCTAAATCTGCCCTCTTCCAGTTTAAAGCCATTATGCCTTGTCCTATCACTATATGCCTGCATAAAAAGTCCCTCCCCAGCTTTCCTGTAGGCCTCCTTCAGGTGATGAAAGTCTGCTCTAAGGTCTCCCTGGAGCCTTCTCTTCTCCAGGCTGAACAACCCCATCTGAAGTGAAAATATGTAAATATATCACAAGAGTTGTTATATTAGAAAGGTAGCTGACATGTCTTTCATTCTTTATTATCTGTTTGTCTGTTAATTTCCTGTGCATGTGTATCTTCATATCACCACCTTTGTTTTAACTTTTAGATCTGGCAGTGTGGGGGAAAACTCTTGTTTGTTCCCTGCTCTCGTGTTGGACACATCTATCGTCTCCAGGGTTGGCAAGGAAATCCACCCCCAGTGTATGTTGGGTCTTCTCCTACATTAAAGGTACTGTTTTCCTGCAACCTTGAGAGTGGTTTTTGGTTTTTAGATAACAACAAGTTAAGATAAATCTTTTTAAATTACCAATAGCAATTTAGAGAGCACTTCATCCAAAGTTATTGAGCGTTTAAAGCTAAGATGGGTAGGGAAATCTTTTCCCTCCATGGGAGGGAAATCTTTTGCACCAGTTCCACTGTTACTAAGAACAGAGATTCCTGGAACCCAGCTTCTTGCTCCACCCATCCCCATCTTTGAGATACAAATCACATTTCCTATTACTTCTTTTAGCACCCCAAGCCTTTGCTTCCCTGTGCCCAACTGAAGTATGAACAACTCTAGCAAATACAGCACACTCCTGGAGATGGTGATCATGGGTTTTAAGCCCCTCTTTGGCTTGATAAGATGTGATCAGAGGCAGACGTAGCGAATGCTGTAATCTAAGCAGCTCTGAGCTTTGTGGCTTCACCTGCTGATTAAGAATCAGTAAACAACACCTGGGAAATGGCATGCTCTTCATCATAATTGCAGAACATGCCATTTATGATGTAATTATTCATCATAATATATATGCAACATAATATATATATGGTGCTCTGCATCGTAATTGCACCATAAAGGTTGGTAACTCCTCAGGTACCTCTCAGGTTAAGAAGTTCTGCTTGAACCATGATATTGAAAGTAGATATCACTTCAAGAGGCATCTATATCTCCTGTCTATATATAAACAGAACTTGAATCAACAAAACCTGTTTCCATATAAGTTCATATAACTTTCATATAAGTTTCCATCTACCAGCAGGTAGAGAGACCCTCCTGTTAAGGTTCCCTATTGCCTGGTTTAAGCTTCCTCTTGTGCAGTGTTTTGGCATTGGTAAATAAATCCCTTTTCCAAAGACCCAATTCTTTGTAAATTCCAAACTGAGCCATTTTCTGTGGCAATGACTACTGGTAGTGTTACAGAGCATGAGCCAAGATAGCAGTTGGTTCTGTTGAAAGGAAATGTCCCGGGCTTGCTTAATGGTAGAAAACTAAAAGATGTAAGGGAGAGACTTGTTCACCTGGCAAGCCATCCATTTTTCCCCTTCTTCAAGCAGCAATAAATTACTTTACATGAGAAGATAGAAATCTCCTTTATGTGTCATAGCTGACACATTTAATTTTTTCACCCTTGGTGAACTAGTACCTATCTTTCTCTGTATTAAAACTGTAGAAGGTAAATACAAACTCTGAACTGCAGTTCTGGTGCACAGCAAAGTATTACAACACTTCATTGCACCCATGACTGAAGAGTCTTTATTTTCAAATATTCTCTACACTTAGAAAAAGACTTTATACCCTCATTAAGCAAGCCAGTTTATTTTGCTGGCTTCAGTCCTAAGCTTCCATTTGAAAATGATATGTATGTGTCTTGTATAACTTGCTGCAGGTGACAAATGATTAGTGCTATATAATGACTTCATGCTGTCACTTTTTAAGAGGAGAAATCCTTAAATTCCTGGAATTAACATGCAGTTTCTTCTCACCTGTTGTGCATGCTTTGAGGTAGAATAAATGTCCTTGGTCATTACAGAACTATGTCAGAGTTGTAGAAGTGTGGTGGGATGAATACAAAGATTACTTTTATGCCAGTCGGCCAGAGACAAAAGCCCTGCCCTATGGAGATATATCTGAGCTGAAGAAATTCCGTGAGGATCACAACTGCAAGAGTTTTAAGTGGTTTATGGAAGAGATAGCATATGATATACCTTCGTATTATCCCTTGCCAGCTAAAAATGTGGACTGGGGAGAGGTAAGTACAGCATATAACCTCTATTTATTTTATTAGATTTCAAAAAAAAAAATTAGGAACCCCACAGGAAGCAATTTTTATGTGACATCAATATCACAACAGGCTCCTTGATTACTGTTATACTAAGGTATATGATACTATCCAGAGAGCTATAGAGATACAACCCTGGGGGGAAAAAAATTATTATATCCTTTGAGAAGTGTGATTTTTTTTTTTAAATTTTTTTTTAGATTAGCTTAATAGTTTCTTGAAGGATTATTATATATCTAACCCTGTCTTCAGTTTCATCTAAAGCTCTTTTTTCCATAATAGGAATTTGGGGTTTTTAAAATAAAAAAAGTAATACTGTGTGCATCAAAATATTGGCAAAGGTTTAGTAGGTGAAATTTTTTTCAGTGAAGGTATAGAGAGGATAGATCACAAAATTCAGGTGGAGTACATCCTGCCAATGTTTGCTAGCCTGGGATGTACTCGTACAGTTACAGACTCAGTAAATCTCTTATTGTCTGAAGAGAATAAAATACTTATGACCACCTTGCAGGAACTCATCCCTGATAAAAGTAAGTGGCTGTGGTGAAGCAACAGGAAAGTTTGAAATTCAGTGACATCTCTGAAGTTTTCTTAACTCTTCTTCACTGTCTGCTCTTTATCCTGCTCACTGCCTGCTACGTATCCTACAACTGAGGATTTTTTTTCCCCACTTGTCATGGTTTAACTTGTTTGTAACACCACACTAACTTAATTTCCAAACTGAAATGAAAATTTACTTTGAACTAGAATGAAAGTACAGGGTTCATCTTCCCTAACTCTCTCTGGAAGTCAGGTCTAAGCTTAGTCCTCCAGACTTCCTTCCTTCATCACAAAGAAGGAAGCTCTGGCAAAGAAGATTGTCTGGAAAGAATGTTATTTGTGTCAAAAAGGATTTGTAAAGCTGTTTGTTGGCCCTCCTGAGGAGGCCATGGGATAATTAGTGGTTGAGGCATGCTTTCTCACAGGACTTGTGTTCTTTAACCCTTATGCCTGTGTCTGCCTCTCCCAATGTTCTCTCTTTTTCTTCCCATGTAATTGGTGCTGCAGAAGGTACTTCTGAGCAGCCAGGTCAGTAGGATGGGCCTGGCTGCAGTCAATGACTGAGCATAATTTCTCTGCATCACATTTCTCTCATCAGAGGATGAGAGCAACTTAGCCAAGTTCTTGCTTCATTTATGAAAACCCAGGGGACTGAACAGGCTTTGAGAGGACATTGAATACATTTAAAATACTTGAAAGGCCTACATTTCAGTGTCATTAACTTAGAACTGAGCTTTGCAACTCTAGCTTCATCAGCATACCGTTAACTCATATAAGAGCCAGCAAATTAGCATGGGAAGCTTGAAGTTCCATCTCCCAGACCAGTTAACATCAGTATTTAAATTTTATAAACAGGTTTGTCTCATATCTTTCTGGCAGTTATCTGTTTCTGGTTTGAAAGATAAGCGGGAATTGTCTGAACTCCTTCACTCTTATTCTTTCCTTGAGACTAACTTAGAGTGCAATACCTCTTTTCCAGATTAGAGGCTTTGAAACTGCTTACTGCATTGATAGCATGGGGCACACCAATGGGGGCTTCATTGAGCTGGGGCCATGCCACAGAATGGGAGGAAATCAGGTAAGGAGCCTGGAGGCAAGTCTGAAGAAGAATTGCTTGCTGTGGGTGCTAACAGGCCAGTTTTCTGTTAAGCCTCTGTGCAATGTCACTTAGGTGGTAGCTACAAAGAGGGGAGTTCACGATTTTTCCATAAGCTTACTGACATGGCTAAAATATGGGAATCTGCAAATATAATTTCAAACACAAATGGTACAAAACTGAAGTCAAATTAATAATCTCTTTTTCAGTGAAGCAGGTATATGAGAAAGCAAGGACTGTGTTTTAAAGCAACCATATCACTGCATTAGAGCAACTGCAGCTCTTAGCATTGCAGTTGATTCATAATTCATCTTCACTTAATAATTGATCCTTCAGGAAATTATCCCCTTACTCACTTTGGCTCAATAATTTCAGAGTTGTTTTGCTCTAATGGAAGCACAAAACAGTTTCATGCTGTAACTCATCTTCCACTACAAGAGACAAGAAATCAAATACTCTTGTCTCTGCTTTATTTACAAATTAATTGGCAGAGCATAGTTGCTAATAGATGGTTGCAATCCAAGCTGCTATCATGTTTGACCTCTGTCTTCACAAACCTACCCACACTAGCACACAAAGATGCTGTCCTGTATTTACATCTCCATTTTCAGATGGAAAACTTTTCAGTATTTGAAATCTTTCTTTATGCTGGTGTAGATTTGGACCAGATAAGTTTTGTCATAGTAGTAATGAAACCACATGCAGGATGATGCGTTTAAAAGTTATATTCAGGTTAGCACTTAGTAGCACTTGGAAACATCTCTTCATTTTGATATTTAACAAAATAGTTCAATAAACTGCTTTTGTTGTGTATGTTACCCCCAGAAACCCTGTAGCTATTTTTTCGTAAGTAGCAGCTAGGGTAATCTTTTTCTCTCTGTATGCATTTGATTTCCTGCACGGGTAAAATGCCAAAGTTTTAACTGTCTAGGACCAAGGACTTGCTACCAGACCTTTAGACAGGTAGGGGATTGTTTGGCCATGAAAACATACAAAAGCTTTTAATCAAATATTTTCAAAAGTCTTCCAAATAGAGATCCCTTTATGTTTTTCACTTTAGTTTTTTAAGTGTCTTTGTTTTCTAAATCCTAAAGGAAAGTTCTTTATTAAATTAAGTGTTATGATAGTAAAAGGGCATTACATCGTGTAAAATAAAGAGCTCACCTGAAATGCAGGTGTAATAACACCAGACAATATTTTGAATGATGCAATTTTGTTGATATTTTCAGTGTTACTAAAACATTTGAGTCAACTGTTAAAAAGATGGCTTTTTTCCCTGCTAGCTTTTCCGTATCAATGAAGCTAATCAACTCATGCAGTACGATCAGTGCTTAACTAAAGGACCAGATGGATCCAAAATTATGATTACACACTGTAAACAGAATGAATACAACGACTGGCAATACTTCAAGGTATGCAACAGATATATAGTAGAAAATAAATTATAATTTGCATCCTGTTCTTTTTATTATTTAATGTATATCTGAAAATACAGATCTATGACAAGGTTAACTGAATCAAATAAGAGTAAATTGGGGGTTGGACTAGAAGACCTTTAGAGGTCCCTTCCAACCCAAATTATTTTATGATTCTATAAATTTGTTATCTACATATTCTTGGAAACTTATGGTAGCTGGGAAGACTTCCTCTAGGAAGATTATTTTACTAGCAGTTCTAGTTGCTGTCTTGTATAGTAAAATCTTTAAGGATAATCTCATGAGGTTACATGTGCTGCCAAAGAGTGTTAGGAGCTAGCACTTGTCTTGGAGGAAGCAAAAAGGATGTCCATTCTCAGTGAGAGAGTTCCTGAAAGCTTTTTGTGCCATCACCCTCTCTGCTTGCATGCTTTCTATCAAGAAAGTTTCTTTATCAAATGGATACTGTGAGAAGATTGCTTAAATGGTGAGGTGCATTTAGCAGCTAAGGCCAGTTGGGAAGGTCTAAATTGAAGCGTCGTTCTGCTTCAAGACAGAAGATCTTCTTAAGACTACATAGGAACAGGCAGGTAAACACAGTGTTAATCTTGGCCTCTTTGTGTTGTCTGTGCCTTCTTCAGTATTTCTTTTCCCTGTTAGTTAGCCATTCTAATAACATGCTCTCTTGTGAATTCTGGGTGCAGGACCATTACGGTTATGTTGCAAAATCTATGAATTTTTAATAAAGACTTGGAATGTAGGTGATACACGTGAGGGCAGCTACAGTCTATTTAGTCACTACATGTGTAAATCTTCTATTAATTCTGGGTTTGAAAGTTTATTTTTTAAAAATCTGAGATTATATTTCTGTTTCTTAAAAAATGAGACTGAATAGTCTGAGTGATGTTATCCTTGGATATAGCTCCACATAACTTGGTTCTGTTCTAAGAAACTTCTGTGCTGATTTTTCTTCCGTGTTGATGTTCTTCAGTCTATCTAGTGTGTCTAGTTTATCTAGTATTAATTTATTAGTTGTTGTCTGTATTGTGTTTGTCTGAAAGATGTAGGCACTGCTGAGTGCAGCAAAACCTGCTTGTTATCCTTTAAACCACACTGCTTTTTCTGATACTTGCATAGATCTAAGAAATAGCAAGCACCATAATGCCATTTCTACACAGCTTTCTTGTGCCATATAGGCATAAAAAATCTTTAAACCTGAAATTTAAAATCAATAAGCAGTGTTCCATTACCTGCTTACTTCTGCTTTGATACTGGAATAATATATAGAACTTGCTAACTCTCCAGCCATTCTAGTGGGTCCCAGCATGTTACTAGGCTGTTTGTGAAGGGCCTACATTTCTTATATACAAAAAAGATCCATATCCTGCACAGTGGTACCAGACTGTGTAATTGCTTAGTAGGCATGGTCTGGGCTATAGAATAAAATACTAACATGCTTCCAGAAAGGGAGGAAAAAAAAAAAAAAAAGGGTGAGAGCAAAAGGACCTCCAAGGGTGTGTAATCGAGTAGATATTAGAAATTTGGCACCCTTTGCTGTGCAGTACAGAGGGTATGACCATTTCTTCTGATGAAGAGGGTATAAGGAACTAAATGCTTATGAGCTGCTGAAAGATGTTGTAGTCTCATGTAAATGAAAGCTGCCAGGAGATTTTATCTGGTTGGTTGGTTGTTTCTGGGATGAACATTTGTGTGTTAGTCTGGTAAGCATAACATCTGTGCTGCCTGAGCATTGAGTGGTAGCAGGGCTTCAGGGCCCATCAGCACACGTGGGACTGGTGGCTGTCTGCTTAGTGCTTTTGTTTGGGCATGTTACCTCCACAAGCAGAGGACTCCCATGTCCTGCCACACAGGAGGAGCAGGTGTCGAGCTGAACCAACACGTGGGTATGCACGTGTGTGTGGGAGTGATGGGTGACAAAGAGGGACCCGTGACAGGGAGAGCTGGGCACACAGGGCAGGGCTTTGGAGCCCCAGCTTACCTGTAGTGCCACTCTTCTGCTCCATTGCTCTGTGTGCCAGATGAACAAGTCAGCAAGTCAGGGCTGCATCTGGCACAGGGGTCAGCAGGTGGGAGAGGAGCCACAGGCTGCTTTGTAAATGCCTGAGCCTCAGGCACAGTCGCACAGGGGATGTGGAAGGAGCCAAGTGCACAGGCCTGAGCCTGAATGTGCTGGGCACAATGGGTCTGCAGGTTCTTAGGCAGCACTTTGTTGCTCCAGAGGCTAGGCTTGCTCTCATGCCCTCTTCTCTTCCTCTACCAGCCAAACAGGGAGCAAAGCTAGTGGGCTTTTCTTTCCTCAGTGTGGTTATTATTGGTGTTTTGCAGTTGCTTTATGTGAAGACTAATCAAAGAAGGATCTGCCCAGTTAAGTCAGTTCTCATAGAGCTGTCCTCAAAAATTAATCGTTTGTTACAGTATGAATGAAAAGGGTGGAAGAATTTTACACACAGTTTTGCTGATTTTCTTAATAGTTTCTTGCCTGAGAGAAATGGGAGTAATCTCAACTGGACCTACATGTATCAAACATTTCATAATATGAAGGCTGTGAAAGTCTAGGTTGAACAAATAATAAAATTCATACAGAACTGATGTGTTCTGGAAACCTGAAACCTTGTTTTTTAAATAGCTGTATTGCAGTTGTGAAGAGAATGTAAAAAAAAAAAAAAAACCACAAAAAACAACCCCAAAACCAACACATGTTCCTGATGGTTTTGTTTTCCAGAATCTGCACAGATTTACTCACATTCCGTCAGGGAAGTGCTTGGATCGCTCCGAAGTCCTCCATCAAGTTTTCATTTCAGAGTGTGACTCCAGTAAAGCAACACAAAAATGGGAAATGAACAACATCCTTAGTGTGTAGACAAACAAAACCTACCTACTGACACATTAATTTGTACAGGACTGAAAATAGCCTGAAAACTGCTGCAATTATTAACTTTGTACAGCTGCAAGCCTCCTGGCTTGGATGAAGGACATAGACGAACTGATTATTACAATAACATTATCATCCGCGGTTAATGTTTACAAAACTGCTTTACCTTAAACTCTGTAGATGTTTACATCTTTTTGTTTTAAGATGTTGGTAAATTAATGTGCTGCTAGCCATGTTTCATAGGAAACATAGTTAGGAGCGTTGTCTTCTTTGGGATTACACTCAGGGGTCTGAAGGCAGTTTTTTTACACACACTTGAAAAGGTTGGAGTAACCAGATTTTCATAGAACTTGGTGATTATCAACCTGTTGTATATTTTATTTAATTTTGCATCTTACTAAGCACTGCCACAGGTTATTAGCCAGGGTGGCCTTCTCTCACAGTCATGCTGCTTTTTTGGAAGGTGAATTTCAACATATTTAGTGCCTCTTTCATTTCCGTCTTTCGCAAGAAAAACATTCGTTGGAGATTATACAAGGGATTTTTCTGAGCTGTCACCAGAGTTAGGGACCAACTGTACCACCCCTGTGTAATTACTGTTTTACTGAAGACCAATTTCTATTGACAGTTTGGCTGCTTTACTTCAACTGGACACTGTGTACTGAGTGTTAGCACTCACGTGGTACATTTTCATGGAAGCACCCTCACAATTCCAGTTAAGAACATATAAGCACTAACTTGCTTGTTTAAACCATGCCTTATATAAAAATAATTTTAAAAATAATAAAAAAAAAAAAGTAAAGCTGCACAATTATGTAAAACTTAGAAAGAAACCAATGCTTCATTTACCTTGTCATTTTAAATGTAAATCACTTATAGGTGGACTAAAACTTCTAATTAGGAAAAAACATCCAGCTTCTTAACACATGTGTGTAATTCTTTACAAGGACATCTGTCAGCTAGTTTGGATGCCAGTTTCAGATTTGAAAAGAGAAACGAAATTACTGAAGCCACATTTATTCATACTAATTTTCTTCTTATTTTTGTCATTGGAAACTTTCCCTGAGGGATTAGAAACACAAATACAACCACTTGGTGCTATAGAGTACAGACTACAATGTGAAAGAAAATGTTTCTAAAAATGTTCTGAAATGGAGTTGATGCAAACTCCCTTAGGAGTATAAATATTTATTCTGAAAGAACAGGGAGGTGGAGAAGAAACAGCTTATCCTCACTTCCTTAGTCCAGATTTTGTGACTGTTAAATGTTGCCATCAGAGTTGTGATTCCATAAGCGTTATGCCTATAACATGTCACACTGCTAAATATGACAAAATCTAGAACAGCACTGCATGCAGCTTCTGTTGATGTTAGCAAGGGTTATGTATCATATTTGGTGACAGAGTTTGATCTTTATAGGGCTGTTTTCACTGATCTGTTAGTTTGGGGTCTTTCCTAGTTTCTTTAAAATTCTCATCTATCCTTTCAGAGCTACAAAAAATTTAAAAATAAGGGAGGGAGAAACTGGAAAAAAAGGAAAATAAGGTTGTGTGCCGGTACTTGTTCCTTGTGTGTATGAAAACTGACTCCATTTTTGTGTTTTGGGTAGATTAATTTAATCATACAACTATGCATAAGAGAAAGAATGGTGGCACATAAATTGTGCAGGTGTGTATTTTAAATGGGTATTTTGTGCAATTCATTGAAAGCTGATGCTGTATGTGAATACGAATCTGTATGTGAGACTGAAACCTTACAAAACATGAGATCGTAAGAAGCTGTTGCTCTAATGACTTTTTCTTACTATAGCTGGCTTGGAAAAAAATAATTCCCATAATCTTGCTTTGTAAGTTGATGATATCACTATGCATTTCTACATATTTTATAAATTTGATTTATGCAGATTTTGATACACTGTATGTTTCTGTAGAAATTGTATAAATCTTTAAATTTATTAGGGGTAAATCTGGGAAACCTATGTATATCTTACTTATAGGTTGCTTGTTTTTTAAGTCAAGTAAATAAAATATTTGAAATTTTGGGTTTACTATACTTTTACAGAGTAAAAATGGTTTATTGTCTTTATAGAATCCCCATATATCTTCAATACAACTTCAGTGTTGCAAACTTGCAAATATTAAAAGTATTTTATTTTCCTGTATTGTATCTGTGGGGACTCGGGATTTTTTTTAGTGAAGTGAAAAATGAAATACCCACTGAGAATTGCCATGTGGACACATTTGGATTTTTTTTGTCAGGTAGATTTAAAATACTAATAGAAATGAACTTGAGAATTAATTCTAAAGTAGAACCAAATGTCAGGACTAATTGGTAGTGTTTGGATTCTATATTTTGTCTTAGTCCATGTATGTTTCCACCACCAAACCTGTCTCAATCAACCTTTTTCTTTTTTTCCTGAGAAGGTTTCTTAGCAAAAAAGTATGTAGTTAAATGAGGACATGGAAGACACAAGTTCTGGTTGAAGAGCAAGCCTAAATGCTGAACTCTACAGCACGTTTTTACAGCTGGGATTCTTGTTTCCCAGCTGTTTCTGTCAATGATCTTTTGTATATTGAGATTTCAGAAGGCTCCTTTGGCAAAACCTGGGGGTGTAGCCAAGGCAGGTTCCTGTGGGGAATACCCTTTTATGTATAGAAACAAGGAGTGATTGTAAGGAGGTGACATCTTTCTTCATTACCAGAGACCCTAGCACCAGGAGAACCCACAATACCAAAGACACCATCCTATTGACAGCATCTTAGAATCAATTAATTCTCTTTCCCTAGGATCAGTCAGCCCCTTTATTCCTTTACTATTTGCTTCTGCTGTACCATGTCTCCAAATCGCAGTTCCTAAAGTTCAATTTACTGCTCTGAAACTAGACACAGAAGCCCAAGATCTATTATGCCATGCCATGCCAGGGATCTAAACATTTTATGCTTATCTCTCTGATCCATGAGACTTTGTGCAGGATAAAAAAAAAAATCATATAAGCCACCTAGGAAGATACAAAAGATGCTTTGCTCGATATTGCTGTATATCAAACACGATTTTCTCTTCAGATTAAAGAAGGTCAAATTATGTAAGATCCATAGAGGCACAGGAATTTCAGAACATGCAGAAGATATTATCTACACCATTTAAAAAAACAAACTGTTTTTTGGTAAAAGCATTTGTTGTTTGTTCCCTGCTGGTGAGCTTAGATCTGTCAGTTGTAATAGGTGAAAAGAAGCAGCTCAGGAGAAACAAATCAGCAGCGTTTCTGGTTTTGGTTGTTCTTTTCCCTGCTATTAAAGGCATGGGAGTGCTAGGACTGGCAGCATTCTGCAATCTTACCTTGCTACATTTATGAGAGTAATGGCTGAAAAGCTGCAGTGGTTATCTCCAAAGTAATAGTTGCTCTCTGGGAACATCAGAAATGGTTGCCAGGTTGTTCCTTTACTTACCCTACAAGCTTCCTCTGAACTCCGGTAGCGTTGGAATGGTGAGTTGTGTAGCTTGGCTGGGTCTGAGTAGGAAAATCAATAGGCTACAAGAGCCATAGGCGAGATTTTTTAAACCTTTGTTTTTTTAAAAAAAGTATGTAAACTGTGGGTAACCCCTGAAGAATAAGACTATGTTTCTCCCCCTTTTCACTGTGGGGAGCCTCTGGTCACCTTCCCTCACACGCTGCTGCCACGAGTCCGTGCATTGGTGTGTGTGCTGCCTCGTTCCTCACACCCTTAGCTGTGTTAGCTAGTATGGAGTACAGCAAAAGTGGGAAGAGGTGTTGGTGTCAGTTAGACATAGCATTAGCCCAGTTAATGGTTAATGACCTTTGTTTTCTGAATCTTAAAAACATGGTCTGTTCTTTACACGGAGAAACAAATGAAGTGTTCTCCATTGCCATGTAACAGGAGTCCTAGTGAAAGAAAAAAAGTAGTCTGCACGATCCTTGAGCTTTTGACTGCCTTGCACTGTTGAACAACAGTGCAGATGGAGATTCCAGCAAGGTAGTGGCAAAGCTTAAGGTCTGATGGACCTTAACTGACTGATGAAAAATCCATGTTCCTTCAGTTAACAGGTCCATGAAGGGGACAAGGATCAAAGCCTCTAAGGAGCGGGGTTGGCGCTATTCAAATACCAAGATGAAAAGGTATGTTTGCATGTTAGATCCCTTCTTTTTCTCACTAATACTCTCCATTTAAAAGAAATGGAATTGCTTCAGGGACAAGAGCTGTGTCTCATCGGAAGTGGAGTGCAGGTGGAGCAGGGCTGAGAACCAGGAGGGTCCCAGAGGTCTCATCAATATCATCATTCAGTGAAAAAGCAGAAGTGATGCCAGTGGGCTGCCAGTTCCAACAACTCGGCTGTGCTTCCTGGGGAAGCGTTGAGTCTCCTGCACAAGAAAGGAGCAGGAAGCTGGGAGAGGCAGCGTAGCACCAACTCGTATTTAAAACAAAACTAAACAACCTAATTAATGCCTGAGATGTGCATGGTGGCAGTGGCAGCCCTCTGGCTGAGCATCCCAGGGATCCTGAAAGAGGAATGGAAAATGAATGAAGAGATGACACTTTACTCTCCAGGAGAGGGCTGCTGGTGGCATTGTGTCAAGGAGGCAGTGTGCCCACAGTGTTGGTAAAGCAGAGTCTTCAGATGAAGATGAAGAAAATGAAGATGCCCTGCTTGAAATAGGCTTTCTGGAGCACTTGAAGGTACTGCAGTGGAAACAGGAATCACAATTCATCTCTTTCCCTTGAAATTTGTGGAAGGATTTTCCCGGGAAACTAGTGAAGGCCAGGATCTGTGAACAAACCCTGATGCCAGTCAATGGTGGATCTTTGAGTCCTCTGGATCTGTGTGCAGGTCCATGTTCTCTGGGTTAGGCCTGTCAGAAGATGCAGCATTAAGGCTTCTAATCACAGCTGCACCAGAGCAATGAATGCTGATGCTTGTGTTTCTGAGGGCTGATGGGTTAAAATATGCCTTCTGCAAGCTGTGCTTCCACACAGTAAGGGATCTCATTCCACTGGGGAACCTCCGTGTTATTCTTTGGTAGGCCTGGGAGACCCCCAGCCCTGCCTGGCAATAGATGTCTTGCTAGCCTGAGCCTACAGGAAGGTTGCACTTTCTTACCAGAGTCCTCAAGCTCATCACAGTTGCCCAGCAGGCAGCTACAATTGCAGTTTTATTATTTCTGAGGCAGCAGGAACGATGAATGAGAGTCCTCCGGATCTGTGTGCAGGTCCATGTTCTCTGGGTTAGGCCTGTCAGAAGATGCAGCATTANGATGAAAAGGTATGTTTGCATGTTAGATCCCTTCTTTTTCTCACTAATACTCTCCATTTAAAAGAAATGGAATTGCTTCAGGGACAAGAGCTGTGTCTCATCGGAAGTGGAGTGCAGGTGGAGCAGGGCTGAGAACCAGGAGGGTCCCAGAGGTCTCATCAATATCATCATTCAGTGAAAAAGCAGAAGTGATGCCAGTCAGTGGTGGATCTTTGAGTCCTCTGGATCTGTGTGCAGGTCCATGTTCTCTGGGTTAGGCCTGTCAGAAGATGCAGCATTAAGGCTTCTAATAACAGCAGCACCAGAGCAATGAATGCTGATGCTTGTGTTTCTGAGGGCTGATGGGTTAAAATGTGCCTTCTGCAAGCTGTGCTTCCACACAGTAAGGGATCTCATTCCACTGGGGAACCTCCGTGTTATTCTTTGGTAGGCCTGGGAGACCCCCAGCCCTGCCTGGCAATAGATGTCTTGCTAGCCTGAGCCTACAGGAAGGTTGCACTTTCTTACCAGAGTCCTCAAGCTCATCACAGTTGCCCAGCAGGCAGCTACAATTGCAGTTTTCTTATTATTATTTCTGAGGCAGCAGGAACAATGAATGAGAGTCCTCCGGANGTGTCTAGGACTGGCAGCATTCTGCAATCTTACCTTGCTACATTTATGAGAGTAATGGCTGAGAAGCTGCAGTGGTTATCTCCAAAGTAATAGTTGCTCTCTGGGAACATCAGAAATGGTTGCCAGGTTGTTCCTTTACTTACCCTACAAGCTTCCTCTGAACTCCGGTAGCGTTGGAATGGTGAGTTGTGTAGCTTGGCTGGGTCTGAGTAGGAAAATCAATAGGCTACAAGAGCCATAGGCGAGATTTTTTAAACCTTTGTTTTTTTAAGAAAAGTATGTAAACTGTGGGTAACCCCTGAAGAATAAGACTATGTTGCTCCCCCTTTTCACTGTGGGGAGCCTCTGGTCACCTTCCCTCACACGCTGCTGCCACGAGTCCGTGCACTGGTGTGTGTGCTGCCTCGTTCTCACACCCTTAGCTGTGTTAGCTAGTATGGAGTACAGCGAAAGTGGGAAGAGGTGTTTGTGTCAATTAGACATAGCATTAGCCCAGTTAATGGTTAATGACCTTTGTTTTCTGAATCTTAAAAACATGGTCTGTTCTTTACACGGAGAAACAAATGAAGTGTTCTCCATTGCCATGTAACAGGAGTCCTAGTGAAAGAAAAAAAGTAGTCTGCACGATCCTTGAGCTTTTGACTGCCTTGCACTGTTGAACAACAGTGCAGATGGAGATTAGAGCAAGGTAGTGGCAAAGCTTAAGGTCTGATGGACCTTAACTGACTGATGAAAAATCCATGTTCCTTCAGTTAACAGGTCCATGAAGGGGACAAGGATCAAAGCCTCTAAGGAGCGGGGTTGGCGCTATTCAAATACCAAGATGAAAAGGTATGTTTGCATGTTAGATCCCTTCTTTTTCTCACTAATACTCTCCATTTAAAAGAAATGGAATTGCTTCAGGGACAAGAGCTGTGTCTCATCGGAAGTGGAGTGCAGGTGGAGCAGGGCTGAGAACCAGGAGGGTCCCAGAGGTCTCATCAATATCATCATTCAGTGAAAAAGCAGAAGTGATGCCAGTGGGCTGCCAGTTCCAACAACTCGGCTGTGCTTCCTGGGGAAGCGTTGAGTCTCCTGCACAAGAAAGGAGCAGGAAGCTGGGAGAGGCAGCGTAGCACCAACTCGCATTCAAAACAAAACTAAACAACCTAATTAATGCCTGAGATGTGCATGGTGGCAGTGGCAGCCCTCTGGCTGAGCATCCCAGGGATCCTGAAAGAGGAATGGAAAATGAATGAAGAGATGACACTTTACTCTCCAGGAGAGGGCTGCTGGTGGCATTGTGTCAAGGAGGCAGTGTGCCCACAGTGTTGGTAAAGCAGAGTCTTCAGATGAAGATGAAGAAAATGAAGATGCCCTGCTTGAAATAGGCTTTCTGGAGCACTTGAAGGCACTGCAGTGGAAACAGGAATCACAATTCATCTCTTTCCCTTGAAATTTGTGGAAGGATTTTCCCGGGAAACTAGTGAAGGCCAGGATCTGTGAACAAACCCTGATGCCAGTCAATGGTGGATCTTTGAGTCCTCTGGATCTGTGTGCAGGTCCATGTTCTCTGGGTTAGGCCTGTCAGAAGATGCAGCATTAAGGCTTCTAATCACAGCTGCACCAGAGCAATGAATGCTGATGCTTGTGTTTCTGAGGGCTGATGGGTTAAAATATGCCTTCTGCAAGCTGTGCTTCCACACAGTAAGGGATCTCATTCCACTGGGGAACCTCCGTGTTATTCTTTGGTAGGCCTGGGAGACCCCCAGCCCTGCCTGGCAATAGATGTCTTGCTAGCCTGAGCCTACAGGAAGGTTGCACTTTCTTACCAGAGTCCTCAAGCTCATCACAGTTGCCCAGCAGGCAGCTACAATTGCAGTTTTATTATTTCTGAGGCAGCAGGAACGATGAATGAGAGTCCTCCGGAGGATTCTTGTGGGTTCCTAAGGGAGATTTGGGAATGGCTGACCAAGAGAAAAAGCACACCATGCTCTGAAAGTATTTCTAGTCATATTACTCTTTCAGTTGCACCAAGGAATGCCCCGAAGTCCTGCCTGTCCTGAAGGTGCCAAGGAATTTCTAAAGACAGAGCTAATCAGCCTGGTGATGGAAGGGAAAGCTGCCTGTCCTGCCATCTGGGAGTGAAGGTAAGATGGTGTGGGGTGCTACTGAGGAAAACACTTCTGTAATCTTGTGGCAGAGTGGGGTCTGATTACTACTGATATTAAACCTATTGGGGGTAAAGTAATGTTGAACTGGACCATTCCCAGTTGGAGATAGGAAGCTGCTTCTTTTTTTGCCCCTGCTACAGTATCCCGTTATCTTCTGTGTGATACCTATGAGAGGAATGGAGTGCACACTCCTGAAACAGCAGGACCCTTTGTCTCTGATGGACAAAGCTGGAAATTATTTTGACTTAGAGTAAGAACTGAGACTAAGATAAAAATTTTAAAAGTATGTGGATATCAGTCAGGTCCTCCAAGCTCAGTAGCCTGTCCCCTCAGTGGTCAGTAAGATCTATGTGGTCAAGGAGTTCAGGGCAGAGTGAAAGGATGGGGCAATGATACTTGACTAACATTGTCCCTACTTCCAGAAATACACAAATCAAGCACTTTCTGAGCTAGAGATGGTATTTTCTATTTAATAGTCCAGGATTTGTTCAACCACTCCTTCAACCTAGGCAGACTTTGGTCATCCATCACATCTGATTATGCAAAAGTTTAAAGGTGTCTGAGGAGGCACGATGGTTCTGCAGTTCACTCCTCTGATGAGAAGTCAGTGTGATATAAGAGACCTTCGTAATGGTCTTAATTCCTGAAGGAGTAGTTAGTACTAGGTCAGTACTGTAGCTCGCCAGGAACTGTCTTCAGGATGGCAGCACTGACAATAACTTCATCACAGCAGATTTTTCAAAGGACCTTTTAGAAAGATGTGGTCTTGTCCACACAAAAACAGCTCTGCTGGAGAACTGATGTATGGGCACAAACATTGCTATTAATTGCCTGAGCCAAGAAACATATAGAATAGCCAAACAACTTATGGGTGTAAAGATTTTTCTAGTGATTGACTCCATATTCAGCCCTGGAGCATCAAAAACCTCTCCAGCACTCAGGCTGAGGGGGATCACTGATCTCAGAATATCAGGATAATTAGAGCAATTAACAGGTCCACCAATTAACTGGTGCTGGCCAGTGACAATTACTTAGCCACATTGATGAAGAGAAATTTGGTAGGCATCAAGTCCTTTACTGGGTAGGTCTGAATTTCTTGTACATCTCATAGTTAGCAGAGTTATGTGTTCCTCAAGGGCTGCGTACATTGGAGAATGCAGCAGAGAGCTCGACATCTGGGCTCTGTTATGGGATTCTGGACGCTGCATTCAAATGACAGCACAGAAAAGCAGACAGGGCTGTGATGCAGCTCACAGAAGGGGCCCAGCAATTTTGGAAATGCGGGGGCTGCTGACAAAACACATATATTTTAAGACGTGGAAAGAAATACAAGCCAAAACAAGAAAACGGGCAGAAAAATAAATATATTCTGAGGATGGTAAGGCAAGCGAAGCAGGATCAGTGCCAGGCACCAGCAGAGCACATGATCCATCACTGAGCAATATATCCTGATTATATACCGATGTTATATATGGGAAGCCTGTGATAGATACACTGTTAGGAAACATTTCAATAGAGCATTAGCTAGTTTCTGGTTTTCTCTCCACAACCATTTGCAATTTCTTTTGTGTTATTTGAATTCAAAAGCCTGTATACACTGCAGCCAGTTCCCTTGTCTGCAGCTGTCCTAATCAAGGGTTTCCTTTTGAAAACACACACACACCAAAAAACTCACCAAACCAAAAATCAAACAAGAAACCAAAACAAAATAATCAGAATAGACATACTTACAGTTCTTCAGACCTGAATGGGAAAAATAAGACCAATGTTACAAAAAGGCTTTGTCCCAAGTCAATCCAAGAAAAGGGTAATATTATGTTCCTTTAGGAAGACTATCGGGAAATTATTAAATACTTTTTGTATTCTTATCTCTTGACCTAATAATGCCTAACATGCTATTTCTAGCAAGCATCTATTACATCTTCACAGAATTATTTATTACAGTTCCAGCATCTCCTCCAGGCTAAGGTAACATTTTATTTTCCACCCACTGTAGCATAAATGTTAGGCCTGCTTTTTCCCCTTCACGTGTGCTGAAGGAGCACATATTAACATATAATACATTTTGTATTAACACTGTATTTCACTTGCTGGTTTTATTATCCTGTCACTTCAGGCTGTAGGCTGTCTTTGCAGTTCTTCACTGTTGGCTCTCATCTTTCTTGCAGCACCATTCATCACATTTAAGTCACCTATGTATATATTAAAAAATCTTCACCAGCCATTAACCTCATCTCCAAAAATAACTGATAGGATTTCATAGGTGATTCTCCTCCACTGGTGAAACTGATCCTATTATGATCCTGTATTGTTAACCAGCTATTTAATCTTGCAAGGACATTAATGATAACTTACCTTTTTATGAGAAGTAGACGAGGCCAAATTGAAGTAAACCAGAACTACCTGATCTCTTTTACCTTCATGTTCACTGATTTCTTCAGATATTTACAGATCCGTGGAGCAGGATTTCCTCTTGTGAAACACCAAGTCCTATTTATCCATTTGTCCAGCAACTCACAGCTGTACTGTGGCTCCTACCAGCTTGCCATATGGGCATTACTGAAGTTCCCTGTATTTCCCCAGAATGCTTTCTGACAAATAGTGTGACCTTCCACTCCTCTAGTACTAAGGCAGTTTTAAGTGAAAAATTACAAAGTATGGCTCATAGTTTAGCCATTTCATCCTTGAGTTTCTTTAGAACTCTTGGATGAATACCATCTGTCCTGTCATTTTGTTTCAGAACCTTTTACCCTTGGATTTGAGACAGATGCTCCACCATGCCTCTCCCATTAAAATGTTCTGTCATGAAAACTTCCTGAAGCTCTACTACAAGGTTTAAAAAAAAAAACATTAAAAAAAAAAAAAAAAAAAAATAAATAAAAAAAATAAAAAAAATCTCTTTTCCTGAGATCTTCTCTAGGCACTGCTCCTGTATCGTAACCACTTATTGTCCCTAGGACTGCTTAGCAAACCTCCTGGTTATGATATGTTGTCAGTTGTCATTAATCTGTTTTCTTGCATTGCTCTAATGGTTTTTTCCTCTGCTACACATTGCTGCTTCTGCCTGTGTCAGGGTGCAGGTTTCTTCTTGTATACCAGTTTAGAAATAATTTCAACTTTTTAAAGACAATCTTCCTACATTTGTTGCTCTCTCATACCTGCTCTTTACCAACTTTTTTTTTTTTTTGTGGTCCTAGCCTGCTTTACTGGGTGGTATGCCTTTTTGCTGGACCTCTAATGCAATATAAGAAGTCACTCAACTGCCTGCAACTATTCTGGATGTCTATTTTAATTTTGTTTTGAGGCAGACCTCCCAGTTCATCTCCAGTGAAGTTTCCAGTGAGTAATTTCCTACCACTGTCCCTATTGAACATGTATGTGAATAACCCAGGTTTTCTCCTATTGCCTTATCTTTTCTGGACAGTTCCATTGTACTTTGATCACTCACTAGTCCTTTCCACTGATAGTTCCTTCAGTGCTTACAGATGGGCACTATCTGAACCCCTCTGACCAGACATACTGTACTTATTAAAGCTTAATTTGAAAGTAGTAATTTCCATATGCTCTTTCCCATCTGCCTCTAATATAAATATTCATCACTCTTATCGAAAGGGCAAAATCCTGTTTTTCTTTAGTCATGGCAGCATTCTCAGTTGATAGATCAACTTGATGCAGAGCTCTGCTGTGTCTTGCTGCAGCTCATGCTGACATGGCAGTTCTGCACCAATTTGTGCAGGAGTTGTGCTCAAGCTAAATTAGCCAAAGGGTAAAATGAAATTGAACCCAAGTCATTTTACCTCACTATGGAATATATTAGGAGTTCCTTTATTCTGAATTACCTCAAGGTATGCTCTTATTCTGACACAATATTTAAAATTCTGTAACCCATGCAGCTTTCACCTGGTTATATTTTGTTTCAATTTAAAGGCACTTGAGCAGAAGTAAAAAACATTTCAAATAATCTGACTAGTCAATTTACTCTGATGCTACTGCTTCACTGCAAATTTAAATCTCATCAGAAAGACTTCTTGAAACATCACCATTCTGTTCAGGGAGGGTCCGAGAATCAAGAGGAAGTGGTATGTTCCAAGAGGGAAATTTGCACAGAATGCACTAAACACCTGAGAGACCAGCAGGGTCTGAGCTGCATGCTATGAAAAGGAATTTCTCCTACCTGGAAGAATTTTTAAATCAAGGATAAAGGTGCTCTAGCACTGCAAACTTTCTAAAGGAGAACACGTTCACTGAAGTGACATTTTACCATGGTTATGGTGCTGAAATCCCTTTTTCATTTTGCACATGTACAATGTATGCAAATTTATTTCAGAAGTTGATGGACAACAGGGAGACACTTTAAAGGAAAAAAAAGTGGAAAGCTGTCCTTTATTATAAATGTATTAGACATTAGCTGTTTTTCAGTGCTGGGCTTTCAAGGGCTACTAAAAACTATTGCCTAAGATTTATCTCAACAAATTAAACTTAATCTATCAGTTCTGCTGGAGGATCACCAGTTCCCCACTTACAAATACTGTTAGGTATCTAGATTTAGACATCTAAATCCCCCAAAGGCTGAGCTACATCTGTAAAGCAACTGAATAGCATTAACTGGTGCAGAAACAGAACGTATCAGGATCACATGTTCTTTACAAATGCCTCCTTCTCTTTCCTGTAGGAATTTATTGGCATGTGCGGAGATAACATTCCAGCATTTTTCATGCTGTTCTGCAAACTGTGTGTTTTATGAGAAGCCACGAAATGCAGGGGCCAAGGAGAGAGGGAAGGAGTAGGGAACATCACGGAAGACATACCTCTACCCACATCTGTCTTACCACCAGGACAGAGGACAGTGAACCTGACCCCTGGGAAAGTTTCTGAGATTCAGTCTTTATCAGCTAATAAACCACCAAGACAAAACAAAACCTTAAAACCTCTGCTTCAGTAGTTTCAGGGAGAAAAAACCAAACAGTTCAGGAATGAACAACTCCAGTACTGAAGAGACACCTTCTGAGTGAAAAAGTATCATAAGAAAATGCTAGCATAAGGAAAACATTAATTGCCACTAAGGATAGTATGGGTGGGAGAGAGAACTGCAACTGAAAAACAAGTTTAAAATCTAGTATAAACTTCAGGATTTAACACTTTTTATGAGTTGCCAGTCTTGCAGTAACAACCATTGCCAAAGAACAATGCAAGGACCCTGTGCAAGGCTTCAGCATTCTGTAGTACCCAGCCTCTCAGAAATACCACAAATAAAACAACAATCATGTACAACATTTTATTACAAAATTGTTAAAAAAGTAATACAATGCAATATACTACAAAATATAAGATCAGCTATTAAGCTACCTCCTTTCTTTTACTTACCTATTAAAAACAACTGGCTATCAGTCACTGAATTTAAACAAAACCATTAAATATGCAGAAACATTCCACAACTTTCTTCTTTTGAAAACCGAACTGTAGCAGCTCTTGGCTACTACTTACATTAAAAATAGAGGTCTCCCTACAAAGAACCACATTACCTATACACAATTCTGTACAGATTTTTATACTGAAGCTAACAATGAGCTGCACTTGAGTTCACATTCTTAGCAAAATATTGGATTTTGAGCATAAATCTTTACAGCAGGACATTCACCTATTCCTCATCCTCGTCTTCTTCCTCCTCTTCATCATCATCTTCCTCCTCCTCTTCCTCCTCTTCTGGTTCTGCCTTCTTCTTAGATCCTGCAGGCCTACCTGGGCCCTTTTTTCCTGTGTCACTCTTGCTCTTGGCACGATATGCTGCAATATCCTACAAGATAAATGCTGTTTAGGTGCTGGCAATGTAACTGTGAAGATAAATTTATACTGCTTCAATAATTTAATAATACTATACTGTGCGGATCAAACACACTGCATGCAGAAAAGCAGAATATTAAACCTAGGACTTTCATGCTTACACTGTTCAGCAAGAGATTACATGATCCACAGTTTTAAGAACTTGATTACCACAGTGTTTGGGAGTATAACTGTCTATTTTACTAAACAGGTGACCTGTTTTCTGATTGTCTTATGTACCATTAAATCTAGAGACACCAAGAGTTCCAGAAACCTTCCACAACACACCTTTCCCTGCATTCTGAAGCCTGACAGTGGTCGACATAAACACTTGTAATTATGAACTATACATGATCTAGTAAAACAAGTAATGCATCTACAGTGACTTTTACAGCTTTAACCACTAGTTTTTTCACTTTCACTGTACCTTCTCGTATTTCTCCTTTAGCTTTGCAGCCTTCTGTTCATATGGCTGTTTATCTTTGGCCGACTGTTCAGACCACATTTCACCTAATTTCTTTGCTGTATCTCCAATAGACAAGCCAGGATGATCATTTTTGATTTTTGGACGGTGTTCAGAACAGAAAAGGAAGAATGCTGATCTAAAATGAGAGACAGTGATTAAAATTGTCAGACTATTAGAATTAGGAAGTTTGTGGGTTTTTTTCATTTTTCGGTCTCAGAAACACTCACGGTGGTCTTTTAGGGGCGTTGGGGTCCTTTTTCTTTCCCTTCTTTTCACCTTTGGGAGGAACATAGTTTTTCATCTCCCTGTCGTAACGAGCTTTGTCTCCTTTAGCCATTTCTTCAAACTTTCCTTTTTCCTTGCTAGACATTGTCTGCGGACACACGGAGGGGAAAGGAGGAGAGTCGGGATTAGATAAAGCGCCCGGTGTCCCATAACGTCCAAGCAGCAGCTGCCACCGGGGATCTTTCCCAGCAGCCCGGGGCAGGGGTAGGGCCCGGCCCGGCCCCGCTCACCTTCCACCGCTCCGAGCACTTCCGCGAGAACTCGGCGAAGTTGACGGACGAGTCCGGGTGCTTCTTCTTGTGCTCCTCACGGCAAGTCTGCACGAAGTAGGCGTAGGAGGACATCTTGCCCCGCGGCTTGTTGGGGTCGCCCTTGCCCATGGCGAGGTCTGCGGCGGTTCCCTGCGGGGGGTGGGAGGGGAGCAGAGCCGTGAGGGCGGGGCCGCGCCTCACCCNCCCGGGGGTGATGGCGGGGGCAGCGACCGCCCTCGGCTCCCTGCCCCAGAAGCGATACCGCCGGCGGGGCCTCGGTGTGGGGCTGGGCTGGGCCTGCAGCAGCCCCGGGGTGGAGAGAGACCCGGGGGGTTCCTCGGCTGGGGGGGTGTCGGAGAGAAGGCCGTGGCTGGCTGGGGGGTGTTTTTTCCCTTCCAGACGGGATTAAAAGTACGGGGGCCGGGAAGGTGAAGCTTCTCCCCGTGCTGTGGCCGCTGAGCAGCGGGAGGCCCGGGGCAGAAGGCCGCAGCTGTACCGCTGGGGGTTTGCGTTGCTGCTGTCAGGGAGCGCGGGCGGTGAATTGGACCCTCTGGGTTCGGGCTGAACACTCAGGTTTCCGTACACACACTTGGTCTGTTTTATGATTTGACCCTGGTCTACAAAATACGGGTTTTGCAGATGTTGGTTTTCTTCGGCTTGATTTATTTTCATCCTGTTCTTTAGTTAACACCGGCTTAGGCAAACAGTAATTCAGGCAGTTTCTAACACTTGCAGGTACAGGTTATAGGACTGGTGAAAAGCAGGCTGTAACTTTGGTTACTGAAGATGCTATGCCTTCAGTAGTGGTTAAAACAAAACCCACTAAAAACAAACCAAAAAAAGCAGGAAGAAAAGAATGCCTGAGCTGTCTGAGGTTATTGACTAGTTGCAGGCCTAAGAGCAGTCAATGTTTTGATCTCTAGAGTCTTCTCTGTTCCAGATTTGTTCAGTGTAAGGAGCATTGAGTAAGCACATAACCAGGTCGAGTCCTTCAAGCTCTCTTTTTCCACCACATAAGGGTGGTTTCAAGCAAAAGAGTTCACTAATATGGTAGTAAATGTCCCCTTTATCCCTGTTTAATTTTACACTTAATGTGTTTGCCTGAACTGCAGCCCTGAGAGACATAAATGTAAACTGGAAAAAGTTAGTCAAAATCGTCTATGGAGAGAGGGTAACTGGGAGGTTAATTGACTAAGCAATGTAGAGGTACATACTCCCTTTGCAGATGTCAAAGCAGGCCAGAAGCCAGTTACCTGAATTCTTATATCAGCTAACTTCTGTGGCCATTCCTTTTAATAGTGTTTAGCCTACAAACAAAACTTACACTTCTAAAATAAACATTTACACAGCAGGATATTCAGTGTTCCAAGTTTGTCTCTTTATTACTCTAAACTATTTCATTACTTCTCAGCAGATTAATGTTACTGAATTCTGTGAAGGCCTGGCCACTTTGCAAGTTATTTTAGTTCATTATGTAGCTTTTAAAATGCCTTTTAACTTGGTATGTTACTTGGAAAGCACTATTTTGTTTGGCAACTTAAGATGCCAGATGGGTTACTCATTCACTTCGTGGTAAACCACCTGTATGTGACAGTTTCTTGCAAAGTGTTTTCTAGTTATGACAGTTGGTTTGTAACAGATACAATACTAGTGTGTACTGAAAGAATCCTAGTACAGCCTTTAATATCTTTGGTGTAAAACCATGCTTTGTCCATCAGACTTACCTGGAGTTCTCCACATCACATAGTTGAAACAAATTCATAGGTACCTTCTGTGTTGTTTGCAGCTGTAGAAAAATGTAGGTTAACTCCATCAAAATCATTTTACTTATGAATCCTCACTGATACAGTTAAAAGAACAATGAAGTGGTCCACTAGTTTTCAGGAAAAGAGTTGTGTCAGTACTTTTAAAACAGCAAATCATAACTGCTAGGAGTTTGTCACTGAAAAGTTATCAGGATGGCTGCAGGAACCAGAAAGGATTTTCAGCACTTGAAAGGAGAAGAGATTTTTTCTCATTTTACCCTTTGAAATCCATTCTTGGTCAGTTCTTGAACAAACAAACAAACAAAAAACAAACCAAAAAAATGGAGGAGCTTTATGTGAACTTACTATTAACATATTTTTACTCTTCCTTTTAACATTATTATGCCAAATTCATGGAAAAAATTACTTTGAAACAGTCTTTTGAAATTCAGGAATATAATTGCAGTGAGGCTTCCTCTGTCACATCTGTTTTCATATCTGTTCTAAGAATATAAAGCAAATGATTGTGGAAAAGCAAGTAGGATAAGAAAATGTAAATATTGCTATGGGAAAAAAATGAGACCCGCCTTTAAAATTATTGAATCAAATATTTTAAAGAAATCAGGTTCTTCTAAAGATACTGTTTCACTAGATTCTCTGCTCTGTCAGAGAAAGCTTTTGTACAACTAAACACATGCATAGAGGGTTGTGATATGCAATGTCATCTAGCATAGGGCAGCAGAAGGAACCAAACAGTTGTACTCTTTAACATGTCTGTCCTCCAACAAGCAAGGCAGTATTGAAAATTTTCCATGCTTGAACATGATACTGGAAGCTTTCCATGGCATTGCTGATGCTGAAAGCTGCACACAAGAACGCTGATGTTAGACATTTGTCAGTCCTAACGCTGTGCTTTCCTCCCAGCACTCATGCCTGGAAAAGTGCTTCTCTGTGTGCCCGGTCCCACAATAAGCTGTCACTGGTTTTTCGTTACACCACACTGTTCCTTTTCAGACAAAACCACAAATTCTGTCTCGAGAGATTGAGTCATTGTTACTCTTCTAAAGCAGCACTGACTTTGGTGGGTCCCTGTGGTTAATTTATTAACCACATGTGGGTGACAGTTGTGGGGAAGAAGCATAAACTCCAGGACTTGAAGCTTACTTCTGCTTGAATAATTCAGCTCATGAAATGACTGTTTAGTTTTATAGCTCCCTGGCCTCGAGGCCTTTCGAGTTTCAAATCTGCTCCACAATTACTATTTTGGGTGCTATTTCACTTAATCCTCAGTAAACTGCGTGAGGAGAGATAAGCAACATAGTGACTAGAAATGTTGGGTGGAAAGAAGACAAAAAAACAGGTGGGTTGCAGAGCTAAGAAATGGATTTAAAGAAATGCTATGGACAACAAAAATGTGTGATTGGAGTGATAATACTTTACATCACGCTGTACTCTTGGCTTCTGTGGGCAGCTTCTACAGCTTTTTTGGATACTGGTGTCAGTGTGGAAGAAAGTAACAAAGACCTTTTGTTTGAATTAATGTTCCCATCCGCGGATCCATTGCAACAGATAAACCATTCAGAGGAGGAAATTGCAAACTACAGTTGCATGACCTGAACACTGACCAAACTTTCATTCTGGTGGAAGTGCATTAAATGGTGACACTCAGGTTTAATTCAGTCAGCTCGATCAAGAAGCTCTTTTGTCTCTCCCCAGAGACTGCTGTTACCCAAATTCCTGTATGAGATATACTTTATATAGCCTTAATGGCAATAAAATTCTACTTTGGAAGGTGATCATTCTTGATTGATTACTGCTGAAAGGGTCTGTCTTACGGGCCTGAGAAGTTGGTGTTTACCAGAAGAATAATGAAAGTGAGTTACAGCTGCTCCAAGTGTAATGCCACCTTGGTGTTTACCAGAAGAATAATGGAGTTAGAGCTGCTCTAAATTTAATGTCACCTAACTTCACTAATAGTAATGTAAGATGATGAAAGAAAAAGGAAATTTGGCTTGAATAATAATTTTTTGTTACAAAAAAAGATTAAAATCCAAGACACACAAAGCATTTAAATAGGTCACTGCCTAAAGGGAAAAAAACTCTTTTAATGTGAGTTATCCAGTCTACAGACAGCAACTGTTTTTTGACCTATTTCATCTGAGTGTCTCATATGAGATACATGGTAGGAGCTTTATGATGAAAAGCAAAAAATGTAACTACCTAGGTTCCTGCTTACCTAAATCCAAAACAAAACATTTTACTGTAGTGTTCCAGTTATAAGCAGTTATTTCCTTTGTACTTTGGTAAAAACACTGCAACTGCCCAGAAGTTCACAAAACTTTAGTAAATTAAATAATGGCATTTGAAGATATTGTAACTTATCCCATTTTTTCTGTTATTGTATAACATGAAAATAATATGTGTTTTATTAAAATGAAATATATTTACCCTTTAAACATTATAGTTTTATTATATGTGCTATTGTAAAGCCTGCATAACCAGTTAAGCAGCTCATCGGAAAACAGTGTCTGAAAGCTCAGGGACTTGTTTTGACTTCGTGCTGTGTACCAAATACCTAAAACAAAGGCAGCCTACATTAGACACTACCCAGGACAGCTGCAGAGCAGCGACTGAACTGCAGCAGTCATATGATAGGAAATAAATACAACAAATCTCTCAGATAATATTAGGCACACCAGCTGTTCTTGGACACAATAGTTGTTAACTGTACTTTTAAAATCTTAATTTCTCGAGGACTTTTTTCCACTTGAATTGGGTTAACGTGCTTTTTCTCTTTTATTCTTCTGTTCCTAGACCACACTTTCATTTATTCCATATTTACATTCAAAACAATACTCATGATACTTTTTTTCCCTGGAGCACTTTATAGACCTCCTTTATATTTTATATTGTTAATCCCTTTTAACAGGTATGAGAAGAAAACTGTAATTTAACTTATTTCATCCATCAGATAGTTTCACAGGAGGTTTATAGAGGCTTTAAAATGTGTAGAGCTTTAATTTACACTATGAAATCAATTTAAATGGATAAAGTTTCTATCCTTCTGTCGCCACTCCCCAAACTCTCAAATTGGTACTTTACCTGAAACGTATACATGACTTAAGAAATTACTACTAAAATAGTTGAATCATTTCAGAATTGGAGAACATAGTTCCAGGATTTTTTTTTCTCCTTCTAAGCAGTAAGAGAAAGGGTTGCCCTGTGTCTGTCTGTGGAGGTGTGGCACCAGTGAGCAGGCCCCAAGAGACTGTGATCACTGTCCATCTCCCAAACAGTCCAAGCACCCATCAGAGGTGCTCACTGGTGACACAACCAGGTAAGTCTCAACCCACACTGACTTCAAAATGTTTCATCTTCTACAGAACAGACCAGAACATTCTGTTTGTAACCTCGTCCATTCTGAGGGACTGTGGTCTACCACAGTCTTGAGGACCAGAAATCTAAAACTGATCTGAACCTGTCAGTAGAAGCTCTTTCCTATGTAACTGCAGCTCTAAAACTTTTAGGAAAGAATAGGATAAGTTGACAAGGAATATGGTGAGTTGACAAGGCTGTGTGACATGAGCCATGAGAGGAAGGAGGAATTGTGCTCTCCTGCCTCAAAAGTCAGAGGAGGAGGCAGTTTTGACTGGTAAGAGCCTGGTTCCTTGGAAGTGCTGTGATGCTTGTCAACACAGTGGCCCTGGGTCCAGGGAGTAGAAAAACTTAAATGAATTTCAACAGGTCTCATTAAACTTAAATGTGGGTCTCCAGTTTTGGTCACATGGAGTAAGTGCATCCTGTGCAGTTGCTAATGTAGATGTTGTCATAGTAGAATAATGAATTTATTGCTGGCCAATAATAGTGACATGGGTGCTGTAGAAATGATTGTAGGATACACAGATAATCTGAGACTAGAAAGAAAATGCCCAGGAAATTGGGAAACTGTTGATTCATCAGTCACATTTTCAGTCATGAGTCCTGTGGGATTCTACAGCCATTGATGATATAAAAGTGTAGTTTCTCTAGAAGATCCCATTGTACACCCTACTCTATACTGCTAAGTGTTTTACAGTCACAAGGACAGTTGCTTCAGTGATCTTGTGCTGCTTAGAGAATGTGTCTGTCTGCCAGACTGGTCAAAAGCTGATGTTTCTTCTCCACAGCCCCAACTCTTGCAAGAAAAAAAAAAGATCCTAAGAAACTTTGATGATGAATCCTTGCACCTATGATTAATCCTGATCATTTAGTGTGACCATGTGTGAAGTTAACTAGAACCTCTCCCTAAGCACTGTCAGGGATAAACACCTACTGCAAAGGAAAAAGAAATGGGGAGTGGCACAGTAGTGCATTTGAAGAAAGAAACAAGGATACGTCAGGTAGAGTTGTTTTGTATCAAAAAAAAGACAGCTTACTCAAAGCTAAGGAGAAACTAAAGTGCAGCCCAAAGCATGTCTTTTCCAGTTTTTAAAAGATGAAAAAAATATATATATCCTTAAAACCTGTAAACTCTCGACTTCAATGTAAATCTTCAGGAGAGAAACTCTCTTGGTGAATACACTCCAGTTGGTAGGCTTGATCACACTGTGCAATTTTAATGTAACTATTATTTTATATTACTAATTAGCATTTTTATGATGCTAAATTATTGTAATGTGTACAAATATTAAGAGCATAAACCACCATTCTGCTGTTCCAGTTGTTACAAATTTAGTTTGTAAAGATGTAATTCATTTTTGGAACAAGTTTTAATGGCATTTTAACCAGAAACACGGAAAATCAAAGAAGTTAAAATTTTTAAAGAGTTAAGAGATCAATATTGTTATTTTCCTAATTCTGAAATAATTTACAAGATAGTGTAAAATTATATAAAATCTTGCTTCAGCAGTCACTTCTGGAGAGGTAAGAGTATATTAGTGGCTGTGGATAGCTGTAATAGCAGAATCAGGTCTCATCAGTGGTTTTTTATAACATTTAGAAACATTAACAACCAAATACTTGTATAAAAAACCCCTCTAAAATGATATCTGTTCAAAAAACAATGCTGAAACTGTGGGGTGGTGGTCTCTGTTTGTGTTCTATGCTTGACCAGACTTCTAACTTACCTTTGTGACTGTAAAATCTAAAAAAAACCCCAAAGCCTTGATCAGTATGAAAGCTGAGACTTCAACCTAATGTTTCAAGTAAGAGAGTTGAGGTTTGGGGAGCATTAAAAATGAATGTCAATATACACTGAAGAAGCAGTGGTTTTGATTAGCTGCTGTATATTGAATGAATGATAGTACCTGGTACATTCTGTCTAGTGGCTATTTTTTATGAACAAAACATTTTATCTGATACTTTGCTTGCAATATTTCTTAGTTAAGGGTTTATTGTCAAGTAACATCAACAAAAAAACACTGCAGTTCAAAACTATCATTGTGTTTGAGTTTGTTGGAATAAAAGCCTATGTTTTTTACCCAGAAAGAGCTCTGCAGGAAATCAGGAGAAAATCTAAGCCTCAAAACCACAATTAATTTTTATCGGACTCTATTTTAATTTTACTGACAGTCCAAATACCCACTAAAGACCTTCTAAACAATGCATTATAGATTCAGGTGGAAGAACTGTTCACCTGCTCCCAGGGGGCACTTAAAACCTGCTGATAACTTCAGCAAAAGCTAAGTCAGACCTAGAGATTCTTAAGAGTTAACTGTACGGCAAAGACAAGGGTGCTGGAAGAGGCTTCAGGAATACAGAAGTTTCCCATTTTCCTTTCCGTAAAATTAATCAAGGTAAGAAGAGGCCGTGATGGTGTTAAGGAGCCCTGTGGTTTCTAGGATCCCAGGACACAACTGTGAAGATAATATAATAAATGTTACTCAAAGCAGAAAGTGAGTGATTAAAGACGGTGTCAAAGCTGCCTATCTGTGTGCAGACAATAGTGGCTCACAAAATGAAATAAGGAGTATACAGTGCTATTTTTGTGGCAGCAGGAGTGCATTTGACAGCAGCAAAATTTGCAGAAAAGCTATGGTTGTTTCTCTTACTAACAACAAGAGCTGAGCAAGCTTTTTATTTCTTTCCAATGGATTAAAAAGTAGCTCTTAAGCAATATACTACAAATCTCTGCCTATTATTCATAGCTAAATTTGTATTGTGTGACTAAACAAAACCTCTGAGGGTGATACTTTTTCATTATGTGTTCCAGATCACTGCATTACATTCCAGAGAATCAGTTGATGATGTTTCTGTTGGGTCTCTGTGAGATGTAATATCATGTGAAACAAAGCATTAATCTGAGCAGCTTGGGTAGAAAAATGATGGGTGACTGACGCAAGCAAATGGATGTGCACTTCTAACTTGGCTGAATGGGGGCTTGTAAGGAGGAGGGGAGTTGGGAGCTAGTGAGTACCTCAGTGCAAAGCTGGAGGCTGGCTTCTCTCTTTGCTTCTCTGCCCTTGCTCTGCTTGAGCTCTCCCTGACACTGCATTTACGGTTTGTGAACCAAAAGTAGGTGTCACACTTCACTGTTTAAGTCCCCCAACGAACCATTTGTCACGAACATTCAACAAAGGCCTTCTAAAGTTTCTGCAGAAACATTTCCCTGTTTCTGCATATAAGACCAAAACCTGTTCAACAGCAGGTCCTTTGATGCCTCCTGTAACTAACGGCTTATTGCAAAAGTGAATTGGCACAAACTGTTAAGGGGCATGTATTACAAATCTTTAAAGCTTTTACAGTACCCTGGTTTATCAGTTTTAATCCCATAACACCTAGATTATTCTCAAAACATGGTGTTTATTTTTGGACCCTGTTTACCACTTTAAATCTCTTAAGAAAAACCTGTGTTACATAAAGTCTTTCATAGACCCCTAGTGTCCATTGCACCAGGCAGTATGTGTGAAAAAAGAACACTGGCTCCAGCTGGATTACTCAGAGACCTGGAAATACCCATTTTGCACCAATATCACTACTTTAGTTAAAGGTATGGGGTTTTTTCTTACTATATTACTTGAATCATATACAATAATCTCTATGTGTGCTAACAGAGGCTAAGTTTTGTCACACTATCAACTATCTGGTTACATTTTAACTATGGTAGTGTAAATCAAAGAATTTTTTAAAAATTAGTTTGTAGGTAAGTCCCAGTATTTCTGTGCTTTGGGCTCCATCCTTTAATTTACATTTGGACAGTAAATTGGATGCAGAGCAACAGGCAGTAGCTAGGTTAGTTGGTGCTAGAGTGGGAAAGGAAGATCAGAGATTAAAAGATCAGAGGAAAGAGAGTGCAATGAAAAGAATGAGACTTGTTTCCATTAGGAAAGGAGAGTTTTGGTCACTGTTCTTTATCACAGCCAGTTGCTCTTTTATCAAAAAACACCAGGGTCTGTGATGGAATTTGCAGAATTTAAAAAGTGCTTTAAAAGAATTGATTTTTCATTGAGCTAGCTAGAAGCCAAAACAAAGAAATAGTATACTTCCTGTTAAAAATGTATACCAATAGTTTTCCTTATTATCCCATTTGCTAGCAGAATAATTTCAAGTGCAGCACACCAGCACACTAGAGTACACTTAGACTTGGGATGAAGAGTACCTGTTTGGGGAGGGTCATCCCTAGCTGAACCTTATCATGTGGAGATGAATTCACAGTTAGAAGCCACATTTCCTTTCCAAGATTCATTACTAGTTGTACGTCTGCAGTTGCTTGCATATATATCCAAGTATATCCAAAGTGATGCGTCCAATTACTGTTCATCTCTCTCAAATTACAAAACACATCAGTCAAAAGCTAACAGGAGATGGGACATATGGCATCTCAGAGAGGCACAAGCTGCTCATCTCCCACCTGTGCCTGGCTGACTTCAGTGCCAGGAGGGGCCACTGAGCCCCACTGACTCTGGAGCCTGGGAGCAGGGAATTCAGGCACGCTTTTCAAGATGCTGTAGCTCTTACTCCTTCTACATGTCACTTACTAATCTGCATGCCACTCCGACACCCTGCTGTGTTTATGGCACCCATGAGGGGTGTAGGTTACTGCTGCCTTCCATACGATTCAGCTTTGCTTGTGTGCACGGGCTGTAAGTGCTAGTGAAGTCTCATGTACAGAATTGCTGGTTTGGAGCTGCTGTTTCCTTTGGACTGATTTAATTTTTTAAGTTTTACTCTAATCAGTGTATTGCTGCGATACTGCATGTTTTTATGTTTATTTAAAATCACTGTGTGTGCTTTAGCTAGATCTGAATTCTTCTACAAGCCACTGCTAGAGCCTATGTTCTAAAATCCCAATTTAAGTGACAGTCTTTTTTTTTTTTTTTACAGGGCTCAAGCTTTGTGAAAGTTTCCAAACCAACCCTGTAGTAAGCTTCATACTGCCTGATAATCCCATCTAGCTGCAGCTCTTTGTATTTTTTGACACCACATATGATGTATGATGCAAGATTAAAAGTGATTTCTCTGTTACTGTAAGCAGGCTTTCATACCAAATGAGATGGGCACTCCCCTGCCCTTCCACTGGACCTTTGTGTGTTCTGGGACATAACACAACTGAATGGTAAAGCAGATGATGGTAAACCTAACTGATTTTCTTGTTGCTGGTCTAGTTGTAACCCAATCCAGTTTGCTGTGCAGCCACAGAAATGCTTTTACAGGCACAAAGAAGGACAGGGCACAGGTGTGAAAATGAGCAGCATACAGCAGAAGCAGAACCTTCTTTCTGAACCCTACTGCTGAATTATCATGATCTAATCATGAAACTATGACACTACTCTACCTAAAATTCTGCTTATAAATCAACATATTGGCAAGCATGTCTGGATAACATAACTGGGCCCTTAACAGCTAACAAACTACACAGAGGATCAGAAGCATATTTAAAATGCACAAGTGATCTTTCCACAACACCAAATCACAGCAGCCAAACCTAGCCTGATGTATTTTATGCTCACAATAAGGCCAAATCCATCTGAAGAAATAAAAGGGACCTCAAAAGACATAGCCTATGAGACTAGAAATTGCTACTCATGACCCAGATTTCCACTGAAGAATTCCTGGAACTCACCCTTGTCCCACTTTTCCCAGCTTGTGCTTCCTATGTTCTTCTTTGAGGCCTGCTGTCATTGTTATTGGGGTTTTATTTATTTATTTTAACACTATTACATTTTTCTTTAAAGTGTGAAATCACAAGAAGCTCAGAAAGTGAGTTAAACATCTGTTGCCTGAGATTATGCAGCAGCAGAAAGTGGAATTAAACTCAGGCACTTCACACAGCTTTCACCTTGGCTAGGAACAAAACCAGAGTTGGGTACTTCTCCCAACTCTTACCCCGTTCCCCTCTCTCATCACTGGAACGTGCCTGCTCGGTGACCACTCTCTGCCTTTATGCTCAGCTCAGCTCGAGTTACTGTACCCTTCAGTCAGTCACGGCTGTGGGGAGGTGAAGCGGGACCCAGCCTTGTTCTCTAATGCCGGGTTATGCAATCAGATTAAGGAGCCATCTGCAGCCCCAACCGAGCTGCGCTGTAATCGCCTTCCCGGCTCAGGCAGAACTCTGGCTTACGCAGGATCTGTGTCTCCTCTAATCATTCACTGGCCTCCCCGTTACTCCTCTCCTCTCTCTGCAAGCTGGAAACACATGGCAAGTGATACGGTCAAATATTTCCGTGATTAAATCATTAACGCTTTGAGCCCTGTCGGCTCGGGTGCAGTTCTGAGGTCTGAAGGACTCTTCACGGCAGTTCAAAAGGAAAGCGAACCTCACCCTTCAGTGCGTGTGCTTTGCCTCTGCTTGAAGAAAAACACCAGGTCAAAGCTTGCTGCTTCTGCCGCTCTGCTGTCGGCAGATGAATTGTTAAGTGGTTTAATGCAAATGCACCTCATGCGTAGTTTTGTAAAGTCTCAAAACTAAAATTACCTGCTTTTACCAAGTATTTTCACAGTACCTTTTTTAGTTCGTTGTGTGCACAGCACGGTCTTGTCCAGCACAACACTCTCAGTCTTTTTTTGTTGTTAAAGTCACCTTTATTAATAAAAAGTCCTTATAAATTACTAAACTGGAAACTTGCACTGCAAGTCGCCTTTGCCTTCAAAAACCTTCACTGAAGGAACGCCAGACGGACCCCTGACGACACGTGTTTTAAAAGCGGCTTTAACAAAGGACCGACTTTCGCTGGTTCTCGGTCCAGAGACCCCGGCGGAGGCAGCGCTGGGGCTGGCAGCGAGCGAGCTCCCTCCTGCCGGCGGCGGCGGGTACCGGGACCTCCTTCCTCGCTCCCACCGACCGGCGGGACCCGGTCTCCGGGCATGGCTGACAGGAAAGGAGGCAGAGAGGCGCGGAGGGACAAGACCCAGATGAAAGGCATATTTAAAAAAAGCAAACAAGTCATAGAAAATTCTAAACCGGCTGCCCCAGACTGAGACATTACCGCTACAAAAGTGCCGGAGAGGGGCGGAGGTGTCAGTGCCGAGGCGAGGGGCGGCGCCGGGGACGAGGCAGCGGCAGCGGCAGCGGCAAGGTGGTAGCGGGACTTGTTTGGGCTGAAGCACGGTGACGCGCTCGGCCGAGCGAGCGGCACTAGCAATCGCCCGCCCGGGGCAGACGCTGCCCGTCCCGCACTCCCTCCGGGGCTGCCCGGACTCCCCATACTTCTCCCCGCCACCCGCGTCTTCCCGCCTCCGCCCCCACAGGCCGGGCTCGGCCGCCGCCGCCCGGCCGCCTTTCAAATC